>JARQOD010000003.1:188187231-188334994 GCA_033576555.1 Oophaga sylvatica | reverse complement strand
GCGGGGCTTAGACGGAGGGGAATTTTTCCGCTCCGTCAAATGCGCTGTGTTTCCTGACCGTGGAAACACAGCCTTACTGTTTATTCAATTTACAACCATGTCTCCCTTTTTGGTCAACTACAGTGATATGACTTTGCTGGGGATATACGCAACAATATGGTAGCAATGGGATATGTGTAGTCAGTAGTGATGAGCGAGTATGCTCGTTCTCGGGTTTTCCCGAGCATGCTCAGGTGGTCTCCGAGTATATGGAAGTGTGGGAAGATTTAGTTTGTGTCACCGTAGCTGCATGAATTGCGGCTGCTAGACAGCGTGAATACATTTTATCTTTTTGTTGGGAATCCTCACATGTATTCAGGCTGTCTAGCAGTCCAAATCATGCAGCTGCGGCAACAGAAACTAAATCTCCGAGCAACTTCCAAATACTCGGAAGACCCCCCCGAGCATGCTCGGGAAAACCCAAACAACGAGCATACTCGCTCATCACTAGTAGTCGGGCATATGAAAAACGTAAACAATAACTTTAAAAAGTGATTTGACATTCAGAAGTCGTTGATAGGAATTGTCTGACGTAGGATTGCAGCAGAAGGAAGGTCTGGTAGAAAGAACTCTGAGGAAGAAGAGGTCTGCCATCCAGCCACAGGAATTAAAATGTGATTTGAACAAAAAAACTTAATACTTTTGCCAAAATACTGACAAAATTGCTGTCAGGTTCTCCTCGCGAACTGTATATTCATGATTACACATGTAGCAAATTTTCGCCCCCCCAAAAAGCTAGTTTTATTGAAGCCTTCATGAATAGATATAACTCCACTTATTAAAAGTGTGACAAATATTCCTCCTTTCCATATCCTTTCCATTATAAAATGAAACAGGAAAGTATTTTGGATTAAATGTCTTGCTATAAATCATTTGATATTAAAAAAATAAGAAAAAATCGTTCTAAAAAATAGCAACTGGAAAAGTCATTTTGCTCAATAGTATTCTGTCTGGGCAATATAAATAAAATAATAAGCATAATTAATTTTTAGACATCTAGTAATATATTCTACAAATTATTTTTTGTGCGTGAGGACAAACTTGTGCTAGATAAACTTTAGTAAAAGGACTTTAATGCTTTTTTACCTGGCCACCACCCAGTATAATCTTCATGTAATGTACACATACATAGCTTGAACAGCATGTCACGAGCTGTAAAAATCAGCTAGGACACGGGGAAAAAACTAGGACAGGAATGTTTGTAGGATTACTCTGAACCCTTTCCAAGATCTTGTAAAATAAAAATATAATTTACTCCAAGGAACAGTTCAGAATGTAACATCGGTCTTATGTCACATGTTAAGTATTTACTCAGGAACATGCCAGGGTATTTTCATTAGCAAATAGTAGGATGCGTGCCAGCAAGATGGCAGATTGGCTGGAATCTCCTCTGGGCACTTCCCGTTATCATGTGAGCAGCAAACCAGGAAGAGAACCTTGACTGTAAGCATTAAGGCATGTCCCATTAATACTCTCATAAAACACTCAGTCACAGGAATTTTAATAGACAGGGTAGAGAGGAAGATACAAATAATGGTTGATTCACATCTATGTGCTAGTTTGTTGGAGCTCAGCCTGCACTTCACAACACACAGGCAGATCATCAAGTCACCATGGATGGTAAGTCAATGGATTTTTATAACCATTTCTGTAAATTTTAGGTTCTAACTGAACTGATATAATATTATATAGAATTTCATTTATACAATAGTAATACAAAATGCTGTCAATGTTCAAAATTCTAGCACAAAGTTGTACGGACTCTTATCCAAGTCTTTGACATCTGAGAAAATATTCTGAAAAGCTAGGGTAAACCAGTCTTAGATGAAACATAACATTTATGGATTTTTTTTTATCATTTTACAGCATTATATTCTTTAAGAAACCATAGAGTTTTGTGCATAGTTACCTAGTTACTTTCTTTGTAATTTTTCATATATTTAACACATTTTACTTTTTCCTATAAGACTGAAGATAGGATGCATGATGAGGTCGTTTTTAATGTTCTAACATGGATTTTGGACATTGTAGGCTTATATATATATTCAACAGTCGTGGGTGTCCTTCATTGGATTTATAGACACAGCGACTATAATTGATATTAGTCTGAAATTTTCTTTCTTTTTAAATAAAATTCTGCTAAATATTTATGGACTACAACCACAAGATCTATACGTTGGCACTGATTTTGAATATACAGTATATTTCAAAGTAATAGGCTTTTTAGCATTCATGTAAATGAGACATACCAATAAAAAAGTAGAAACTCCTTGCAAAGGGATAAACAGATGGAAATATTCAATAAACTTCCTTCTCACCCCCACTGGGGGTGGTCTTTGTTGTCCTTTCTCATTCTCGGGTCCTCTACCAGAAGCCTGGGAGTTTGAGGGTTCTGCACAGGATCTTAGTTGTTCCCAGCATTTTGCTTTTCTGGACAGAGAGCTCAGATGTTGCTCCTGGGATCAGTTGTAGCCATTCTTCCAACTTATGGGTCACTGCTCCAAGTGCTCCTATCACCACCGGAATCACTGTTGCCTTCACCTTCCACATCTTCTCCAGTTCTCCTTTGAGGCCCTGTTATTTCTCCAGCTTCTCATATTCCTTCTTTCTGATGTTGCTGTCACTTGGCACTGCCACATCTATTATCATTGCTGTCTTCTGAGACTTGTCTACAATCACAATGTTTGATTGGTTAGCCAACATCTGCTTATCCGTCTAGATCTTCAAGTCCCACAGGATTTTAACCCTTTCATTCTCCACCACTTTCTCTGGGGTCTCCCACCTGGACTTAGAGGGACTTAGCCCATATACTGTGCAGATATTCCTGTATACACTTCCCGCTACTTGGTTGTGTCGATCGGTATATGCTGTTTCTGCTTACATTTTGCATCCTGCCACTATGTGTTGCACTGTTTATGAGGTTTTTTTTGCATAGTCTGCACATTGGGTCTTGTCTTGTGTGGTAGATTCCTGCTTATATGGATCTGGTACTTAGTGCTATGGATCTGGTACTTAGTGCTGGATGTAGTACTTAGTATATATATAAAATATGTATATAATATATAAACTACATACGTATATATGGAGTCAGGAAGTAATTAATAATATGAGGTAGTTAGTATCTGCCTCGTTGGGTTTTTACTTTCTTCTGGATCAACATGTTAGGCTATAGGTTGAACTTGGCAGAGTTATGTCTACCGTCAACCTTAACAAGTATATTATTAAGGCTCTTTTTAAGTTATTGATATTAATAGTAGGAACTTCATAGTTATTGTTTTGAATTCAACAAGTGTAATTTCTGCCGCGAGCTTGTACGTATCTCACATTCAGGAGGATTCTTCTGGGTATCCCCTTTCTTCCAAACAAATTAAAAAGTCATTGGCTTCCTAATAGTCTCAATACCTTTGAAAATGCCCCAAAATTACTATAGCTGTTGTATGGTCACTAGAACAGACAAACTTTTTAATGGAAGAATGAAGGAACAGTGATAAGAAACTTCCTCAAATTTCAAGATAAAAAGGTTTGCCATAGTTCTTAAGCCTACTACACAAAGAAGAAAGTCACGATTGTAAAAATTCTATAGACAACCATAAAATTCTTCAGTTAGAGAGTAAGAGGAGTCAGGTGGATTTTGAAGCAAGTGAAACAGTTCATAGATTAAGTGAAGATCAGGAGATAGCTGCAGTATTCTGTTTCGGTCTTAGTTTCTTCTTGGTTATTGATATATCAGTGAAAAAGTAGGTGACATTTATAGTTTGAAATGAGAAAGAAATTTGAGGAAATTAGAAGCTGTTATATTTTTGTTATCACTGAACCTCTAAAAATATTAATTTTAATACAGTTACATTGATGTATCCTACTTTTTGTATTTTCTAAAATGTCTGAATATTATGTCAATGAGAATTTAGAAGATAGGTCCTGAAAAGATGTTCTTCATAAGTAGCACTTATTACAGAATCATCTTAAAGAGGATAACTCAAGGAGTGTACTAAGTCGTAATTTTTTGTGATATTTATGGGAAAAATATCCTTTAGGATTTTTACATAGCTGTATGCTACATAACAATATAAACAGAAAATGTTTAATATAGAGACTTGAGACTTTGGAATCTAAGGGTGGCATTGCTCAGTAGATTAGATATGACTTGTTGCCTCACACATCATCTAATTTTAGATATTACAGCAATCATAAAAATGAACTGTTAAAATAATTTGGAAATAGTAAAAGTAATTATAGGCCACAAGATTAAAAAATGTTGGGAGGCAACTCAGACCATGCAATTAAGTGACAAGAATCAACAGTATGTGGTGGACAATTTATTAAGCAAGAATTCATCCTAGAGGACTCCTAAAGGACAAAAAGACTATATAAACCTATGAGCAAATCAATGGCATCCTTCAAGCTTCTTCCAAGTTTTGAAGATTCACGTCAATAGTGACCAATGTTTTTACTAGAACTACACAAACCATATGAAATTCTATCAGGTGGCCTATTTTAGGTTACATCAGATTTTCTCTAAAGAATGAGAACTCGTATGTTTCTAGTTTTCTACTCACTGGCCTAGAGCAACACTTTACCAAGAGAGATTACTAAAGTGACAACTACACCCAACAGAAAAGCTTGATGTCCATGATACTTTCATGGAGTACAACAAATCGGAGCCAGATATCCCTAGAACTGATTGTTTAGGGTTTCAATTTTTATTACTAGTTAGATATTTAATTGATATCCGAAATCCTTCTGAAACACTGGATGGTCATTTGGATCCAAAAACAAATAAATAATGTATATTTCTAACTTTATTCTCCTATGAAATTTTCAGAAATATTAATACTGATAATATGGAATAAATAATTTTTTAGTAACGAAATTGCTGTAAATTTATCGTTCTAAAATCGATAAGTTCTCGTATGAAAAAAATAATTTAATCAATATGCCATCTGTACTGCATTTGTTTTTATACATCAGCAGAAAATAAATAAAATTTACAACACCAAATACAGTTTGCAATGCATCTGTAAAAATCAGATTGATCCGTAAGGGATCAAATTTTTTTACGTATCCATTTTTTTCCCCGCAGACATTTGGTCCTTGGAAACTTCAATTTATTTCTGTCTGTGTGGCGTCAGTTTTTTTCTTGGATAGTTGAATAGCACTCATACCAAAAATAGCTTGGGTCAATGTAGCCTAAGACTTGCATGTTTGTATACTCCTCTTAAAGCTACAAATTTGGATATCCTATTTTTTCTGTCCTGTTACTCTGTAATTGCAGTATGTGGTGTTTTTTAGCAAATATTTGCCAGTGTCCTAAATAGGTAAATGCCACAATTAATAATTGCCATACTACACAATATAAATGTGGAACCACTACTGGAGCCTTCACACAGATCAGTTTTTTGTTAAAATGCAGATTATGTAATGATTTTTGTTTCTGGCTCTTTTTATGGTAAAAAACTGTCACGCTGTCTCAGGATAGAGGTGGACCGGGGTCTATGCTGACCCTAAACTGGGGTCCTGACTAGTCCCTCTACCTGGAGGTACTATTAATGGTACAGAGGTCCAGGCCGCCAGCGTAACCCTGTCTCCTGTAGATCCCTGACCACTGTAATCTAGTCCTGAGAAGGACCCTGATTACCACCACAGGGAATGGGCAGGTCACAGCTTATAAACAGTATAAGACAAATGAGACAGACAAGGGGTAAAGTAATACTGCCTTGCATACAAAACTTCAACTACAGAGGGGACACAAAAGGTTAAGGAGATAAACAATAAGCGAGGAGAGGATAAACCACAACAGGCACTCTTAGCTTAAGTCTTCTCAGAAACGATCGCTCTGCTGGTCTGAATGAATGCTTTCACCGACACTCTCCCAGCAGACAGGCAGGTATTTAAAGGAAACCAATTAACAACACATCAATTGCAGCTGAGCGAGGCTGTGAGTCCAGCACAGAGAGAGAAAGAATTAACTCCCTCAGTGCTGAAAAACACCCAGCACCAGAAACTCAGCTGTGCGAAGTCAGGGTGTGCAATCGCGACGATCTTCGCAGCGACACACCCGTGACAAAAACACAGCAGAACCACAATTCATACACTGTGCTATTCCAGAGGCACTTTCACTTTAAAGGGGTTATCCACTACTCAGACAACCTCTTCTCAATCACTGTATTTCCCCATGTAAAATAGTAACACTTTATACTCACTTCCTTTGCTTGCGCCATTCCATTCCATAACAATAGTATGTGAGCTCTGCAGTCAATAATCGGCAGTTTCACTCTCACTTCCTTCGAATTGAAACTGCAATCTGGAAGAAGTGAGAGCTGCTGCTGCTCTCTCACTTCCTCCAGATGTCAGTTTTGTCCAAAGAAATGGAGAGTGAAGCAGAAACTGATTGGCTGCAGGGCTCATGAAAAATATCATGTGAGCCCAAGGAAACCTGGCGCACACATCGTTGGAATGGTGCCTACACTGGACGTGAGTATAAGTCGTCTTTATTTTAGACAGTGAAATATAGTGATTGAGAAGGGTTTGTCCAAATAGTGAACAAATCCTTTAATTGCTTTTTTTTTAGATTGTTGGTTTTTTCAAACTTCAGTATGATCTAGTTATGGCATTTTTTCATAGTGTTTTTTTTTCCATAGACCTCTTTTTTATGAGCATAGCATTTGTTTATGTATTTTTACAATAGAAATTATGTGAATGTTACAATTAGTGTTGAGCGATAGTGCTCGATATCTAAAAATATCGTATCGAAATTGTATCGCCGATAGCACTAAATATCGTCGATATCCGATTTCGATACCGGAAGTCCAATGTAAGTCTATGGGAACAAAATATCGCAACTAAAAAAAAACTTTATTTCCTTGTAAACACTAAATATACACACATAGAATACATATATATATATATATACATGTCATTGTGACATATATATATATACATATATGTATAGTTTATACACTTCTACATAGTAAAATATCCTCTGATTCAATTGCCGGGTAAAGCCGGCTTCTGTGAAAAGACAGAAGCACCCGACATGAAATGACACTTGGTGTACATAGGGTTAACCATGTCTTTTCATGTCGTTTGCAATCTAATTTGCACAAACAATTACATCAGTCTATGTGTGCAAAATTTCACACCTGTAGGGGTTAATTAAAGGTGTAAATTCGTTGTAAAAAAAACGGACTTTTTTGCTACGAATTTACACCTTTAATTAACCCCTACAGGTGTGAAATTTTGCACACTTACACTCATGTAATTGTTTGTGCAAATCAGATATCAAACTACATGAAAAGACATGGTTAACTCTGTGTAAACCAAGTGTCATTTCATGTCGGGTTCTGCATTTTCACAAAAGCCGGCAATTGAATTAGCGGCTATTATACTATGTAGAAGTGTATGAACTATAAATATAAATATATATATTATATGTGTCACAAATTCAATGACATGTATATATATATATATGAGGTGTAAAATTGCTGAAAAAAAATGCGTGGGCTCCCGCCCTATTTTCGCAACCAGACAGACAAAGCCAGTGAGTGGGGGCAGATAATAATAGCCCAGAGAGGGACCATTATTTTTGCCCCCCCCCCAGACACCCCAGACACCCCAGAAAGGGCAAATCTCTAATTAGATTTGCCCTTTCTGGCACTTTGCCCGTCTATTCCCATTGCCCTGTAGCGGTGGCGAATGGGTTAATAAGGGGTTGAAAATGACCTTGCAATTGAAAGGTCACTTTAAGCCAGGTTAATAATTGAGAGCTGTCAATCAGACAACTATCAATTATTAATCCTATTGTATGAAAGAAAAATCAAACACACACACTTTAATAAAAAAGAAGTTTAATGAAATAATCACACATGTTTTTGACCATATTTTATTTACCTGCTAAAACCATTTCCTGTAATAAAAATAAAATAATAAAGCAAAATTATTCTTACCAATCCGATGTACAGTCAGGTCCCACGGTGTAATCCATCAGAAAGGGTTAATGTTTACTGCAGGGACCGCAGCTAATGCTGCAGCCTCACAGTAAACCCCCAAATGAATGAGTTCCTCTCCTGGCTGACAGGAGAGGAAGTGGAAAGCTTAATTGATTGCTTTCCACTTTCACTTCAGGTCAGCCAGGGACACAATCAGTGACGTCAGAGGGAACTGGTTAACAAAAATAGGGGATCCCCTCGAAAAAAAATGGCGTGGGGTCCCCCCTATTTTTGTTAACAGCCAGATGAAGCAGACCGCTGAGGCCTGGTTTTTCAGGCTGGTAAGGATCCAATATCCATGGACCTTGCAAGCCTGATAATACCAGGCCACAGCAGTCTGCATATCTTGGCTGATTAACAAAAATAGGGGATCCCCTCGAAAAAAATTGGCGTGGGGTCCCCCCTATTTTTTGTTAACCAGCCAGATGAAGCAGACCGCTGAGGCCTGGTTTTTCAGGCTGGTAAGGATCCAATATCCATGGACCTTGCAAGCCTGATAATACCAGGCCACAGCAGTCTGCATATCTTGGCTGATTAACAAAAATAGGGGATCCCCTCAAAAAAAATTGGCGTGGGGTCCCCCCTATTTTTGTTAACAGCCAGATGAGCAACGCTGAGGCCTGGTTTTTCAGGTGGTAAGGTCCAATACCATGGACCTTGCAAGCTGAAATAGCAGCACAGCGTCTGCATATCTTGGCTGATTACAAAATAGGGATCCCTCGAAAAAAAAAACGCGTAGGGTCCCCATTTGTAACCAGCCAAGTAAATGCAGATGTGCGGCCTGGTATTAAGACTGTCAAGGCCTGATTGGCCTCAACAGCCTGATAATACCAGGCTACAGCAGCCCCACATTTGGCGCATCAAAAGATGTGCCAATTGTGGCACTTTACCCGGCTCTTCCCACTGCCCTGTAGCGGTGGCAAGCGGGGTAATAAGGGGTTAATGTCACTGTTGATTGCACGGTGACAATAAGCCCGGTTAATAACGGAGAGGTGTCAATAAGACACCGATCCATTATTAATCCCAAGGTTATTAAATGCATAAAAAAAAGACAAAGCAAGAAAAAAGTCTTTTAATGAAATAAAAGAGACAACACAGTTTTCATTTCTTTTATTGTACTCTCATTCCTGCGACGCCATCGATCTCCTGTAAAAAAAGAAAAAAAACAAACCAACAGTATACCACCTGTCCGACGCAGTCCATAACGACAGTCCCACGACGATCCAGCTCTGCTACATCGCAATGACAGGCAGAGCCTGTCATCGCAACGCAGCACAGCTGATTACCTGCTTCCCCGGCGGTGACGTCATCGGACTGACTGCTTTACGGCCGGGATTACCCAGCAGTCACTGCAGTTATCGCGAGAAACTGCATGTGACCGCCGGGGAGAAGAGGATGGCGGCCATGAAGCATCTAGGACGTGACCGCCGGAGATCTTCTGCCAGGTAAGTGCCGCTGACTCCTGACAGACCCGACCGACGGACACTGACAGTGACAGACCCGACCGACGGACACAGACAGTGACAGTGACAAATCCGATTCCGGTATTCGATAAGACGAAAATATCGAAACGAATTATCGAAAGGCCGATAGAGCTAATATCGGCCGATAGCCGATATTTACATTATCGTATCGCTCAACACTAGTTACAATGGATCTTGATATTTCAATTTAAGCTTTCTATAGAAACAGTCGTAGGAACATTTACAAAATTGCATCGAAATTTACATCTAGTGCTTTTGTCTACTGTAATGCCTTCTAATGCAGGGTTCACATATATCCATTGCATCAGGCTGCTTTGTCAGCCTGATGAAATTTAGCCACATCACAAGTGTATTAGTTGCCATCAGGCTTGTGCCTCATTTATTTCTAGGTAGTGGTCCAGGGCTGGATCAAGGCATTACATGAAAGCTTCCAATCCGGTTTCTGCACCAGTCTGATGCAACAAATGATGGACCAGATAGTTGGGAACCATTCTATTGCAAACAATGGGCACAGATCCTCCATCATTTTCTTAAACTTTTCTTAAAATATGATTAAGTGGTGGATATATGTAGACCCAGCCTTACAGCGCCATCTCATTATTTCCAATTGATACTATGCAATACTTCATTTACCATGAGGTAGTGCTGCAAGAGATTAAACCTTTTTACTCACTTGACGCTGATCCCAGAAGTTAAGGGTATGCCACACTAAGCGAGATCGCTAACGAGATCGATAATGAGATCACTACTGCGTCACCATTTTATGACGCAGTAGCGATCTCGTTAGCGACTTAGCTGTGTGTGACATGTAGCGGCGATGTGGCCCCTGCTGAGATGTCGCTGATCGCTTATGAACGTTCTGAGCTGTTTTTTGGTCGTTGGTGTCCCGCTGGTGAGCCTGAATCGCTGAGTGTGACACCCTTTATGAACGACTTCACCAGCGTCGCAGGTGGGACTAGGTTTTCCCAACGACCGCAGAGGGCGTTATACAGATCGCTGATGAGATGTGTTTGGAATCACAGATCGCTGATGAGTTGTGTTTGGAATCTCACAGCTAGGTCGCTAACGAGATCGCTACTGCGTCATAAATGGTGACGCAATAGTGATCTCGTTAGCGATCTCGCTTAGTGTGGCATACCCTAGTTATCCCATGATCAGTTTATTTTTAAATGGATATCCAATGCCAGACATGGTGGAAATCAACTAAGTGCTCAAAGCACTGATTGGGAAAAATGTATAGACAGTGTTTACTTAGTGATAAAGCTTTCCTTTCCTAAAAGTATTATTGTACAGCATGTCTGATCTGTCCGACATGTGCTCAGCCACTCTGTGACTCCTCAGTCTTCAGGATGTCATTGCTGTGACATCAACCAGATGTATCATTATACTGGGCACGCACATGCAATACAAAGTAAATTAACGCCTAGATAATGATACAGCAGAATAAGCACAGGGTGATTGGCAGGAAGAGTTCATTTATGTCATTATGTACATTAACGTTTCATAAGTGACTTATGAAGATACATGGACAATACAGCAGCATTCTTCACATCACAAAAGAGTTCAAAGCTACCTGTCATCTTCCTTAAAGATGAAAGTCCAGTAAAAGCTTTGAGGCTTCGGGAACATCTTGTCTACTAGAATGTTTCCAGCAATTATGTGTTTTGATTTATGGTGTAAAATAGAATATTATAATATGCACGTACGAGATAGGAAATATATATATTCATCAGCCCAAAGGATAAAAAAGTATCTGCAGTAATAATACAAAGACTTGTTGTATATTGGGCATTAAAACACCAAAGTGAAAATGAAGTTTTAACGTGGATGAATGGATCCTCCGAGCTTTACATCAAAGTTGCATTGTGTTGCTCAGTTCTTTATTTAAATTTTATGAAGGCGATTGATCCCATTCATTAAAAGTTCAAGTGAAGATGAAGCTTAGAGTATGACTTTTATCTTTATCTCTGAAATAGTTTGTCTCCCTCCCTTACGAACTTACTAAATATATGGTATAAGACAAGACAAGCTACATAAAGAACATATTGCAGTCCTTTCAAAATCAATGGGTCACTGTACTTGAGAAGGTGCCCCTTAAATGTGTGCAGTAGTAGAGTATAAGAAGGAGGTTGAAGAGCATAAAAAGACGTTCTGAACATTTGTCCCTACCTGGCCCAAATAATTCTAATAACATTCCTGAATAAATTAGGTTACTAATGGTGTATCATATTTTATCTAAATAAAGTACAGTTTTAGGTTGTTTTATATTTATTGGTCAAACTGGTGTCTATATATGTATTAGAACGTACTGCATATAGGCCTGACCTCAATGTGTTCTACTACAAATATACAGCTGATGGTTGCACTTGAAGAGTAATGACGTAATTTCTTTTTACTTGATACAGAATCCAACAAGAAATTTCATCACACTGATATGTATAACAGCTCCGAGCTGATTCTGCGAAGAGGACAATCTTGCAGAATAACTTTGGAGTTTAACAAACCTCTCACGGACTGGCAAAGTATAGTGTTTACTGTGCAAACAGGTAATCTATTAACCATGATAACGAAATCCTCTTACAACTCATTAGTAAAGACCCATTTGCTCTGCATGATTATTGTGAATGCGTGTCCCTAGGATTGCTCGTTTATCGACAATCATGCAATATAAACTGCCAATCATTTTCAGTAGCACATTGTTCTGTTGAATCAAGACATGAGCTGCCGAGAACAATGGTAACCTATGTGCAAGGATTGTTAAGTGCATATCTGATTCAGTGTCTAGTGGAGTAAGCCCACTTTTCCAATTCCATATTGGGTCATAATAGCAACTATTATTTTGCTAAAATGGATAGTACAGTAACTACAATGAGTATCTTTCTACCTCTCTTTGGAGGACCTGGTACATCAATACCTGGGTTCCCCAACCTGTGGCTTGCAGGCCCATGATATGTGTCTTGCAGTTGTCTTCCAGATTGATACGTTAGCACAAGGTGTAACAAACAGTTATGAATAGCAGGTCTCCAGATGGTGACTTTTCTGGGAAGCCTTGCAAAGAAGAGCAGATCTGGATGCACATATAGTGCAGGTGACTATATAGTCAGCCGTAGATAGGATGATACTGTTAGAGAGGTCCTTGAAGCTGGATGTGGTAGTGTGGTTAGAGTATCTGATGTAAGAGTATTGAAAGTGAATGTAATTAAACTGTATATAAAGGAGTGGGTACAAGATCTTGGTGTGCTTTCTATGGGGAATCTTTGGCTGTCATTATACGAGTAAAGAGGGCTTAGGATGTCACCAATGTATGGGGGTATAGGACTGGAAGCAACACGTGACCATCTGTGGGAGCTGAATGTGGCTCTCCTGGTAAGAAAGGTTGGAGTCCACTGTGCTATACAATGCTCATACAGTATTTCTGTGCAAGAGCACAGTGTAATGCCTAATTTGTCCTGTGGTGGCGCTTGTTGACAGTTTCTTGCACAGTTTACATTTAATTATTTGGATCAGCTCAGAGGAACCCTGAAGTCAATTTATTTTTCAGCGGTGACAGGGTTTGTAACAAAAAGGATCATTCAAAGAGGACAAGCCAGTATGAGCTTAATAAAACACCAAAACTTTAGTAGTTCAGAGCATAGTAGTCCAATTCTGTCAACCTGTCGTCTTCACTGTAGCATTAGGCAGATTTTTGGAACACTGATATAGTCTTAGAAAACTATATACAAGACTAATAGTTTTTCATTTTACCCTTTTTAATATGGGATTTCAGTTTAAAACACACATGCACAAACATCAGTCATTTTCTTATTGTGCTATTTGCTTTATGTTTTTGACTTTACTATTATGAAGTATTCTCTATAATTGTTGTGTCTTAATTTTTGAAGGTCCTGCGAACTCAGGCTACCACAACACAAATGTAGAATTTGCCCTGTCAAGCTCATGGAGCAGTGGGATGTGGAGTGCAGTTCTGGAGTCCAGCCCTGGGAATTCTCTGCGTATCATCATGTCCAGTCCTGCAAATGCCGTCATTGGGAGATATGACCTCAGTGTCCAGATATCTGTGATGGGACAAACTTCAACATACTCACTTGGGAAATTTATTCTGCTTTTCAACCCATGGTGTCTAGGTAATGCACAAATGCAGGACAATAGCTTGCTTATACTACATAGAATACGTGGTTTCTGTTAGTAAGATGTCTGACTTAGTCAGGATGGGATTACATCCTTTTGCAGAGGAAACTAGAAGGGAACCTGTCAGGAGGTTTTAAGTCCAAAAACAGCCACCAATCTCTCATTTTGCAGGGCTAGGTTGACATTAATGCCCGGTTGACATTAATGCCTATGGTATAAATTCTGGCTTCTGCAGAAAACTTACTTTAAAAACAATGTGGGTTATTTCTTAAGACCTGCAATGAATCATAGGGATGTCTGAAGAACTATGCTGGCCAGTCCTCCTTTTGGCTTAATTGGCTTAATTGACATAACAAAAAGTCAGGTTTGTAACTGCAAATCAACCTCCAGGGGTACACTTCCCATGCACAGTGAAGAGAGGTGTTGTGGTCTTGGGTTTATCTTTGTACTGTGCATGTGTTGGCTGGTGCTGAAGTTGGATTGTAATGATGTACCTGTTCCAGACCTGTCAATCATTAATCAAGCAAGGAGAAGAACCAACTAGTTTGAGTCCCTGGACTGCAGCATTTCAATATGGCATTATAAACTCCCGACTTCCTTGTTCACACATTATAGTAATGCTTCCCAGTGACTGTTCATGCCTGTAGAAAATTAAAAGTAATAATACATTCTTAGATGGAATTAGTGCTTTACTGTCCTAAAGACTGAAATCAAGACAACAGGGGTGATAGTTACCATGGATGCTTGACCCACATAGCAAAATTGTTAAGAAGGCTTTTGGTCATCACAAATTACATTCCATGACCTAACTAATCCTGTTCAACTGTGAAAAATTAAGGAGGTCTTAGCGCCTGACCACAGCATGTACCGGAAGGGGGTCTTATGTAAATCTTAATTTTTATAATTGTTAATTTTCTTTGCAGATGATGAAGTGTACTTGGCCAATGAAGAAGAGAGGAAAGAATATGTTCTAAATGACCACGGTGTCATTTTCATGGGAAATGACAAATTTATTTCATCTATTGGTTGGAACTATGGTCAGGTAAAAAAAAACTATTATGAACATACTGTACATAGAAATACAGCTCCTAGAACCTGGTACAAAATGTATACTCCTTAATGATCAATGATATTGCAAATGTATCAATGTACACTAAAAATAAGATTTTTAAATGTAGGGGAAATTAAGTGCCTCCAATTATTGGGCTTTGAGTGTAAAAGTAGCTACATACAGTACAGACCAAAAGTTTGGACACACCTTCTCATTCAAAGATTTTTCTGTATTTTCATGACTATGAATATTGTACATTCACACTGAAGGCATCAAAACTATGAATTAACACATGTGGAATTATATGCTTAGCAAAAAAGTGTGAAACAACTGAAAATATGTCTTATATTCTAGGTTCTTCAAAGTAGCCACCTTTTGCTTTGATTACTGCTTTGCACACTCTTGGCATTCTCTTGATGAGCTTCAAGAGGTAGTCACCAAAAATGGTCCTCCAACAGTCTTGAAGGAGTTCCCAGAGATGCTTAGCACTTGTTGGCCCTTTTGTCTTCACTCTGCGGTCCAGCTCACCCCAAACCATCTCGATTGGGTTCAGGTCTGGTGACTAAGGAGGCCAGGTCATCTGGTGTAGCACCCCATCACTCTCCTTCTTGGTCAAATAGCCCTTACACAGCCTGGAGGTGTGTTTGGGGTCATTGTCCTGTTGAAAAATAAATGATGGTCCAACTAAACGCAAACTGGATGGAAGAGCATGCCGATGCAAGATGCTGTGGTAGTCATGCTGGTTCAGTATGCCTTCAATTTTGAATAAATCCCCAACAGTGTCACCAGCAAAGCACCCCCACACCATCACACCCCTCCTCCATGCTTTACGGTGGGAACCAGGCATGTAGAGTCCATCCGTTCACCTTTTCTGCGTCGCACAAAGACACGGTGGTTGGAACCAAAGATCTCAAATTTGTACTCATCAGACCAAAGCACAGATTTCCACTGGTCTAATGTCCAATCCTTGTGTTCTTTAGCCAAAGAAGTCTCTTCTGCTTGTTGCCTGTCCTTAGCAGTGGTTTCCTAGCAGCTATTTTACCATGAAGGCCTGCTGCACAAAGTCTCCTCTTAACGGTTGTTGTAGAGATGTGTCTGCTGCTAGAACTCTGTGTGGCATTGACCTGGTCTCTAATCTGAGCTGCTGTAAACCTGCTATTTCTGAGGCTGGTGACTCGGATAAACTTATCCTCAGAAGCAGAGGTGACTCTTGGTCTTCCTTTCCTGGGGCGGTCCTCATGTGAGCCAGTTTCTTTGTAGCGCTTGATGGTTTTTGCAACTGCACATGAGGACACTTTCAAAGTTTTCCCAATTTTTCGGACTGACTGACCTTCATTTCTAAAAGTAATGATGGCCACTCGTTTTTCTTTACTTAGCTGCTTTTTTCTTGCCATAATAAACATTCTAACAGTCTATTCAGTCTGACTATCAGCTGTGTATCCACCAGACTTCTGCACAACACAACTGATGGTCCCAACCCCATTTATAAGGCAAGAAATCCCACTTATTAAACCTGACAGGGCACACCTGTGAAGTGAAAACCATTTCCGGTGACTACCTCTTGAAGCTTATCAAGAGAATGCCAAGAGTGTGCAAAGCAGTAATCAAAGCAAAAGGTGGCTACTTTGAAGAACCTAGAATATAAGACATATTTTCAGTTGTTTCACACTTTTTTGTTAAGTATATAATTCCCATGTGTTAATTCATAGTTTTGATGCCTTCAGTGTGAATGTACAATTTTCATAGTCATGAAAATGCAGAAAAATCTTTGAATGAGAAGGTGTGTCCAAACTTTTGGTCTGTACTGTATATACTAATATCTTAATAAATCTGTGTAATATCTTACATCTTATTTTTCCACAGTTTGAAAGCAACATTCTTAACATTTGCTTAAACATCCTGGACAGAAGCCTTAATTGTCAGAAAGATACAGCAGCAGACTATTCCCAAAGACACAGCCCTATCTACGTGGGAAGAGTTATCAGTGCAATGGTAAGTAATGGCCGTCAATTATACACAATGCCCATGGAGATGCATCAGAACCATCATGAGGAATTCCTCATAATTGATGCCAAATTAATAAGAAATCATCTTGACATGCAAAAGAAAGGGTATATCATATTATCACACAGATGCACTTTTTGACTTCATCTGTTAGACTTACCGTATTTACATATTGTTTACTGCTGTGGTCGACTTATGTTAAAATATATGAATCTCTCATCAAAACCATCACACCTTTTACATGTTTTACAGAGGTAAGGGCAAAAAATATTTGTATGCATGATCTTAACGCCGTATACTAGAAATAGTATGCTAAGAATATTGTGTGCGTGAAGATATTGATTTAGTTTTTTATGATGGGAATCATGGATATGAGTGTATTTTTCCAGTTTTAACAAAATATCTGTGTATGTCAATGTGAAAGCTAAAGGGCTATCAAAACCATTTAATACCATGCATAGGAATTAGGAATCTCCACTCGTGTTCAAGAGTAACAGCATCCTATTAGGACCTTTATGTTATCTATTTGCAACGTTAAGTAGAAAAATAGCACATTAACCTTAACTATATAAATAAAAGTGTAAGAAATTAATGATGGCACTCAATTTCCAGAGGACAGACATAAACAGGCTTACAATTGGGACGGTTTTATGTCTGCCTTGAGCTAATGAAATGCAGTGCATTTGATTTGAAACGAGTGCCGCAATTCTTTTCTTGGATATTTTTTTCATTAATTATTGTATGGTGAGCACCATCTGATATATATCAGTAAATTCACACGTTCAGGATTAGCTGCACAGATGAGGATGATGGAAAAAAATTCTCCATCTTTTCCATTTTATCAGTCCGTGAACATTAGACTGTACTCAGATGTCATCGGGGTGTAGTCTGATGGTTTCTATGGACTCATTGACTGGCATGACTGAGTGTGATCCATACATCAGCTCAAACTCGGGCATGCAGTGATTTTTTCCTCGGACCAGCTCAGTCACAAAAAAAAATTGGACATGTACATGTCTCCATAGAATAAAATTGGTCCCAGTGCGATTCAATCTTTTGTCGGATCGTAATCGGACCAAAAATATAATCATGTGCACAAGCCCTCATGTGGATTTTTCCAACAGATATTATCCTATTTAATTCTTTTTAATAGTGTAGGATCAAATCTACAACCAAATTCATAAATAATATCTTCAGATTTAACCATGGATTTGTCATGGATTCGTGACTAAACCCACTGAGGAAGTTTTCACAACATATGAGCATGGACTAAAAGGTTCCACATGAGACTGAGACGCACTTACGGATTTAACCTTTTCTTACATGTGTGAACATATAAATAAAATAAAGATCATTCCCATATTTTCCAAAATGGTAATAAAGCAGCAAGACAGTGGAAAAGAGATATGTGAAATCCTTCTGACTTAGTCTTTCTTCATAGTACAAAAACCCAAGGTTGCACTCAAAGTCCTTCATTTTTTTGTTGTAACTTGGAAAACTGTCTTCTATTTGGAATTTTTACTATAATTTCCAAGGTTTTCAAATTCATGCTTTATTTAGTTCGTTATATGGGATCCGAATAGACTATGAAGCACTGGCATGGCACCACCTTACCAAGTTTGAAGGGACACAAGTTATCCATGAAGAGTGACACAGTGATACACCACTGATCAGATGACTGGAGGGTCCATGATGATGCAGGCCAGCACAATAAGGCTAGGGTTTCACAACCATTTTTTTCTCAGATGAGAAAATCAGTCCGATTATGCTAATCACACTCTGATCAGAGTTTGATCAGTATTTGATCACAGTGTGACAAGAGTATGATTTTCTCGGAGTTGGAGAGACAAAAAAAATTCTCCAACTTCTCTATAATGTCAGTCCGTGAAATTGGACCACACTTGGATGTCATCCGAGTGAAGTCCGATTTTTTTTCCATAAACCCATAGAGATGAATAAGGGAATGCTATTCCATTATTGGAGGAAAACTGCATGCTGTGATTTTTATCAGGCATTTGCACAGTCCCATAGAATAACATGGGGACGAGGGCTATCTGTCAAAATGAAGGATAAAACTCGTTCGATTTTTACAGTCGTCTGTATGAGCCCTTCACTTATAGTGACCATATATTTTACCAATAGTGGACACTGCAGAAGAAATGTAAAATTACATGACACCGATTTAGGTAGATTGCTGGCTTGTGCTATACAGCATACTAGACCAGAGCCTCCACCCCAGATTATCCCCTGCTATAATGTAAATGTCTCATAATGGGGCATATGTACCAGGATCAATCAGTTGGGACGACATCTTTCAGGTGGCACTATGATGTGAGAACGGAGTTTACTTTGGTCTGGAATTAGGCTCAAGTGGCAGATGCTGGAGCAATGTATATACTTTATGTGATATGTTTTATACTGAATTGCTTAGCTGCAGTAGATATTATATGTCTGAATCATCCAATTATAAGTCTGTCTTGCTTTTGTTTCTTTTGTATCTTTTTTATTTAAAATATTACTGCTCTGATAGTCTCTGTTCTTCCAAATGTCCTAGGTAAACAGTAATGATGACTTTGGTGTTCTTGAAGGAAGGTGGGAAAAAGATTTTTTAGAAGGTGTTGATCCTAACACCTGGAACGGAAGTGTTGAGATTCTTTGGAAATGGTACAATGACAATTTCAAGTCAGTGAAATATGGCCAGTGCTGGGTTTTTGCAGCTGTCATGTGCACAGGTAGGTTATTGTACTGTAAACAGGGAGACTCTCACTTTCTCCACAATATTCTTTCTATCCTCTGCATCATCCAGGCTACTGAAATAATAACCATCAAATGACGGATAAAACTTTGGACTGATGGAGACCAGCTTCCAAAAAGTCTTAATATCTAATGTTATTATAAAGGTTAACAATGCACTTCAATGGTATAATTACCATTTATTCTTTTTTTTCAACGTTTTAGAGGATGATAATTTTGAATTATTATGTTGTATTAATAGAAAGCTTATAAAGCTGTCATAAACCATTTCACTTAACAAATGATATTAGATCAAATGATCTCAGCTTTGACAAAGTACCTATATGAAGAGCTGGGATGGGATAATACGTACCCCACCAGATAGCTATCCGGTACGTACCCTGCCAAATAGCTTGAGCCAAATTCTATCAAAGGTAACAATATCAAACCACTTTGCCCTCTGTTCGAATACTGTAGTTATTTCCCTACTTGACCACCAGACAAAACTCATGCTGGATGTTAAAATTCAAAGAAAGATGAAAAGGAGCACTTGCGAGAAGTCTGGGTACTTAGATACAAGGTGTAAAGTGGGAGCTGCACAGGTCCTGTATGGGAGGTATGTGTCACTGAAGTGTCAAGCCTCAGTGATATAAGACCCAGAAAAGCAGGCTTCAATACGTACAGTGCTGAGAGGTGTTTTTTAATTGGCCAGGATTTTATGTCTGGGTTTTAGGAACAACCATAGAGCTGGGAGGGACTGGCCATTCGAATACCTCTAGTTCCAGGCCTTGGAATGGTTTATTTAAAGCAGTTCAGCTGCCTCATTCAGTGTCTGTGTCTGGAAGTAGAGGTGGAAACACCTCTGGAACTTGGTACTGTGTGTGGAGGTGAGAAGTCCTGTAAATATTATTTAATCTCTGACAAAGGTTTCAGAATTGGACTTTATTCTGTTCGGGTGAGCCCCGCACTGATATACCTGTGCCTACTGCATGGACTGTTTCTTTTCTATTTATCTTTGTGCTGGAAAGGTTTTATTGTTTGGAGTCCTATGGAAGTTTATGTCCTTTAATAAATCTTTCTGTTGCACCAAGAAACTTTGTACCTGTGTGAAAGCTGCCAGCTGCCTGAAAGTGAGTAAATCCATATGAGGGACAGAACAGAAACTTGTCTCTTTGCCCCATGTGCAAGAAAGCCTGGCTGTGGATCAACCTTTCTCCTTTCTCTTACATACATAAGCATTGTTTTTCTGTTCCACCTTCTGCAATTATATAATCCCTTGTTGTTTTCCTTCTAGTGCTCAGGTGCCTTGGCATTCCAACAAGAGTCATCACAAATTTTAACTCTGCCCATAACACAGATGGAAACATGGCAATTGATATGCACTATGACACTGAAGGAAAATTTCTAGAGGTCTCCAATGATAGTATTTGGTATGTTTTCCATGCCACACAACACAGTACACAGCACAAAGCAATACCAACTTGTTCACTTTTTGTAGTTACTGTAAGTCACTGTAACCAAATTGTTTTGACTATAGTACCATCTTTCATTGTTTGACCCCAAAAGCAATTCCTACGCAGTAGAGTTGACAACTTGCTGATGTACTGGCAAATAGCAGTAGTGCCAGTGCCACATAGTACAGCCTACATGGTACTGCCAACCTAGTAGCAGCAAAGTATAGGCCAAAGAAACATGGCTAGAGAGATAGTCCATATTGACGGATCACTTAAAGATCACATATAAAAATGTTAAGAGAGAGATTAGAGAACTACCATAGTAATATCTATTTTCTTATATTGACTCTAGAAGAGAGTCAGTACAGGAAACACTATCAATATACAGGAAAGTGGCCACTAGACAGTTACATAGTAAATGTATGTAATATTAAGTGCATACATTGAGTACTCTAAAAAGGATGCCCGGCAGAGCAAATAATATTATAAATTAGCCTCGAATTTTGAGTATCTCCATCCTGAGTGATCGCATGAACCATGTGATGGGACAGTTTAGATGCGAGGACATTTTCGATAGACATGCTGTCAACTTTCTTTGAAAGCAAATCTTTGACAAGGAAAGGAAGGAAATCTGTTCATTCTCAGTGAACTTCTTCCAGTGCAAATAAATCTAAACAAAAGATTAGTCCTAAACGAATGCATGATATTCATAACACAAAGCCTGGAAGTAAGATGATTCTCAAAACAATAAGGAAGTAAGAGACACAATAAATAATGTCAATAAATTTTATTAAATATGAAATACAATATGAATCCCCTTTAAAAAAAATGGTGCCTCATCTACGGGACACAGATGTAGCCAGAAAAATAGAATGATCCTATGTTAACAACTATGGATAGTCCAAGCAAGGGAAACAAAGCATAAGTCCTGAATAGATATACATGTATATCCATCAAAAAGGGAAACAGTTCACTCTATGTGATATCTATTTACCTAACTGCAGTGTAATCATATATTTGTAAGGGGTAAATACCTTTTGACAAAGTGACAGGTCTCTATATAAGGAAGATCTGGCTCCGTATCCTTCCACCCCACTCACTTTTTGCCCAGCTCCTTCTGGAGGGGTGACAACATGATGTGTTAATATAACAGTATTCAATTGTTCTGCTACATCTGTGTCCTTTAGATGAGGCATCATTTTATTAACGTGGTTTCATATTGTATTTTATATTTAATAAACATTTATTAATATGTATTAGGTAGCTTTCTTCCTTATTGTCCTGGGATTTACCTTACTTCCAGGCTTTGTGTTTTTACGTTTATGTTTATTGTAGTGATATGGTATATAGTCATAGCCGAAAATGTTGACACCATTGAAATTGTTTAAAAAAATGAAGTATTTCACCAAGAAAATTCTTGCAATTACACATGCATTGTTTACACGTTTATTTCCTTTGTGTGTATTGGAACACAATAAATGTAACTGAGAAAAAAAGGCAAATTGGACATCATTTCACACAAAACCACTAACGTGGGCCAGAAAAAAATTGTTGGCACCCTCAACTTAATATTTGGTTGCACACCCTTTGTAATAAATAACTGCAATCAATCACTTTCTATAACCATTAACAAGCTTCTTTCACCTCTCAACTGGAATTTTAGACAATCGTTCATTTGCAAACTGCTCCAGGTCTCTCATATTTGAAGGATGTCTTTTCTTAACAGCAATTTTAAGATCTCTCCAGTTAGCCATTAAAAGGTATCAACCACTGAGGACTCTCAATTCTAAATATTTTTTTAAGATCTCTCCAAGTGCTCTAAATGATTTAGATCCGGACTCGTTGCTGGCCACCTCCAAACTGTTCAGTGCTTTGTTTCCATCCATTTCTGGGTGTTTCTTGAGATAAGTTTGGGGTCATTGTCCTGCTGGAAGACCAATGACCTAGGATGCAAACTTAGCATTCTGACACTCGGCACTACATTACGAACCCAAATCCTTCGGTAATATTCAGATTTCATGACAACTTGTCAAGGCACCCAGTGCCACAGGCAGCAAAACAATCCCAAAACATTGTTGAACCTCTACCATATTTGACAGTAGGTACCGTGTTCTTTTCTTTATAGGCCTCATTCTACTTTTTGTAAACAGCAGAATGATGTGCTTTACCGAAAAGCTCTATCTTGGTCTCATCTGTTCACAAAGCTCTTTACCAGAAGGATTTTTGCTAACTCATGCACATTTTAGTAAACTGCAGTCTAGCTTTTTATGTCTCTGTGTCAACAGGGTTTCTTCCTTGGTCTCCTGTCAAAGCATTTAATTTCATTCAAATGTTGATGGCTAGTTTGCACTGACACTGATGCACCCTGAGCCTACAGGACAGCGTGAATTTCCTTGGAACTTGATAGGGCTCCTTATCCACCATCTGGACTATCCTGCATTACATCCTTCATCAATTTTTTACTACCGTCCACGTCCAGGGAGATTAGCTACAGTACCATGAGTTGTAAACTTCTTGATTATGTTGCACACTATGTACAAAGGAACATCAAGATCTTTAGAGATGGCCTTGTAACCTTGAGATTGTTGATATTTTTTAACAATTTTGGTTTTCAAGTCCTTAGACAGTTCTCTTCTCCTCTTTCTGTTCTCCATGATTAGTTTGGCACACACAGATACACAGTGCAAAGATTGAGTCATCTTCTCCCCTTTTTATCTGGTTTCAGGGTGTATTTCCGTATTATACACACCTATTACTTGCCAGAGGTGAGTTTGAATGAGCGTCACATGCTTGATACAAAGTTGTTTACACACAATTTTGGAAAGGTGCCAACAATTTTGTTTTTCCCTTTTTTGGGGTTTTGTTTGAAATTATATACATCTTGCCTTTTTTCTCTGTTTTTTGTGTTGTTCCAATACATACAACGGAAATAAACATGAGTATGACAAAACATGTGCAATGCAATAATTTTCTGGGGAAATACTTAATTTTCTGGAACAATTTCAAGGGTGCCAACAGTTTTAGTCATGACTGTAGTTATATCCCATGAAAAGGACTTTGTGTTATTTACATTTTTAATGCTATTCACAATGTAGGAATTTCCATGTCTGGAATGAGTCCTGGTTCATCAGGAGAGACCTTGGTATTTTCTATAGTGGATGGCAAGTACTTGATTCAACTCCTCAAGAGCAAAGTCAAGGTAAAAAATTTAAACTCATATAAATAACAAAATATATATTTTTTGTTGTGCGTCAATTATTTGCCAGTGATGTATTATCTTACCAATTCTCTAGCCATTAATAACTACTCCTTCTATAAAACCAGTGGACGCCAATGGGTTTGCTAAATGCAGCATTAAGAAGATTTATAGATATGTAATTCCTTAATAATTTCCATTATTTTTCACAATGAAAATAATTCTGTCTGTTGACCAATTCTTGCCATCAAAAACACTGTAAACCAGATGGAAACTGGACTGACCACATAATATTTCTATGAGGTCCATCTGGATTCATTGACATTCGTTTGTGGCATTACTGTCAAGTCATTTTTATAAATGGAAGCCATGGTACTAATGAGAACAGAGCCTTACTTTAGACACTGACGATGATAGCACCCATTTTATATATTGCCAGTTTTAGTATGAGAATGTGTATAAATGTAGACATATATGCAAACCCACTGAGGATTTTTGCAGATAATAATTAATGAACAAAGAAATGTCTTTCTTTCAGAGATGTATCGCTGTGGACCCACATCAGTGATTGCAGTAAAAGAAGGACATTTGCACGTTGGTTATGACACTCCCTTTGTGTTCGCTGAAGTGAATGCAGATCGTGTTAACTGGGTCACACAAAAAGATGGCAGCAAGGAAAAAGCCCACAGTGATACCAAATATGTTGGTCAAAACATCAGCACCAAGGCCGTGGGTAGTGATGCCCGTGTGGACGTAACACACAACTACAAATACCCAGAAGGTAAAAAATAGAAAGATTTTGTTTTTTTGTACTTCTTTAAGGACAGTTGTTCAGTATTCAGTGTTTCAATGAAAATTAGTTAGCAGATTCGCCAATATATTAGTGATGTCCTGTGAAGGTGTTATAATTGTTGAGTACAAAGACTAATAACGATTGGAATAGTTACCATCCTTTTCCCTTTTTTATAAAACAAATTTGTTGTAGTATGCTTCATTCAAATTTAACTAGTAAGCAGCAGTAATAAGAGCATGGAAGTTCAGTGGTTAACACTGTTGCTTTGCAGTGCTGGGGTCCTGGGTTCAAATCTCACCAAAGGGCAATAGTTTGTATCCTCTCCCCATGTTTGCTGGGGTTTCGTCTCACATTCCAAAGACATACTGATAGGGAATTAGATGGAAACAGTGATGAAGAGGTTTATAAAGTGCTGCAGGACATGATGGCAGTATGTAAAATAAATATTGTCCATTAGAAACTTGAAGGGGTTGTCTAAATAAAATATGTAAACACATAGTATTGGATTTTCTTAATGTGCACTGCTTTAAAATTGTATTCTATAGTTTTATTAGCTTCACCATTCATGGTCTTCCACTGCTACAATTGAAGCAGGGAAAGAATCTCTAATAATGATTCTTACATCTGCTCTATTGATGAGCAATCAACTTTCCTCAGCCTTAGGCCGGGGTCACACTTGCGAGAAACTCGCACAAGTCTCACACCTCAATATCCGGCACTGCCGCCGGCATTCGGGACCGGAGTTTTCAGCTGCATAGATATACATGCAGCCGCACACTCCGGTCCCGAGTGCCGGCGGCAGTGCCGGGTATTGAGGTGCAAGACTCGTACAAGTTTCTCGCAAGTGTGACCCCGGCCTTAGGCTGGAATCACACCAGCATATGGCATCCGATGAGAGAGCACGCGGCCTTTGCTCTGCTGCGTGAGCCGAGTGTCAGTGCTCTGATCCTCTCTCATGACAGAATCACAGCACAGGTGTGGAGGAGACGGAGAAAGTAATTGTCTCTGTATATATTGGCCTGTACTGGCATGATATCCAATTGCAGTGCGATGTTTCAGATGCAGCCATAGACTTGTGTGGGTGCGTGTGAGCCGAGTCTCACTGCAAATTACTGTGATTGTTTTCTCAATTATAGGCATGAGAAAATAATTTCTGTTCTGCACAACCGCATAGTATAAAATTGGTCCGAATGCTATTCGATAAAACATCAGATAGCACTCAGCTATGCTATACGCTAGTGTGAGCGAGGCTTTAGACTAAAAATAGCCTATACATCTGCACTGTGTTCCTTGATTAAACTAATAGCCAGACTAGAGCGGCAGTCAAAAACACCATCTCTCGTTCTGGCAGAACCAGTTCAATCATGTGTTACAGGGAAGTCTATTCATTGCAATAGTTAACATGTAAAACTGTGACTCACTGGATTTAATTTCTCTGTGAATTTCTGAAGCTGGACAATAAGCAATCTGTTTATCAATTTAAAAGGATCCTTCTTTATGAGATAGCCCTCACCAAGGGAGGAAACTAAGTATATTAATTGTAATACTGCATTTTGTTTTCATCACAATTTTAATTCTAAAATATATTTTGCATGTTTATCAAAACAGGATCTCCTCAAGAGAGAGAAGTATTTGAGAAGGCCACCAGAAATATGCCATTTTATAAACATCCCTCAGAAAATGTCATGGCAAATCGCTCACCCATGAGCAACAGACGAAGGAATAATAATCCACTTGGACGTTATTCTTCCTCTACACCAAATTTATCAACTTCTGTAAACGGAAGACCAGCAGTCATAAATGAAAACGCAAGACCGCTACCACCTTCACCTTCCACAGGAAACCTTTCTCGTGTACCACATACACGATCAACAAGAAATTCCTTACGTCCAGCATCTCCTTCACCAAATCCTTCACGCGCATCAACACCATCAGTTGAGGGTCCTGACATTGCTGGGAAGTTTAGGCTCCTCAGTCCTGTAGTGATTGGAGAAGACATCAACCTGATTTTAAATCTACAAAATATGACACCTTATCACAGACCAGTTAAGGTGAATCTAAGTGCTGCCTCTATTCTGTACACTGGAAGAAGGGTGAATGACATCTTCACAGATCAAAGTCTCTAATTATCAGTCCAAGTCAAGGTATGTAAAAACATAGTACTAGGGGTGTAACTATCCCACAAGGCTGATGATTGCTCTCCTGGACCATGTCCATCATCTTCTCAATTATACCATTCTATCCTTTAGTAAAGAAACATAAGATTGGTATAATAAAATGTTTTGTAAAGTGTGACACTGAAGTTTTTATAGTTTGCATATGACTATTTGGTAGGTGTCACAACATGTATTATTTTCCATGTCTCATTTTTATGTTTATATGAAGATATAAATGAGTTGGTTTTCTTCAAGCAGTGAAAGGTGGAAGTGACCCTATTATAAAACATATTGTGGTAGTATGCTCTTCGAGAATATAGGATTTGATGACACTCGGCCCCCTCAGTAATAGCAGATGAATAGAAGCACAGATAGATGACAGTTCAAGAACATTACTGTCAGGAAGGCAACATGCTTGATGATTAGAGTCTTTCATGAGGCAACCTACTTGGTGGTTTCAGAATCTAACATCAATGGGTTGACACTTTTACTTGTACTCGTAACACTTTCACTGTACTTATGAAAGATTGCAGGAAATCAATTTCCGAAGCAGCATCTCTCTTACTTGGGCACTGTCCTAGCATCTATTACATGCAAAGTGCTCAGAGCCTTTGTCATAGCCCTGAGCAAAGTTACTTATCTTGGCAACAATACCTTCCTAGTTATGTGTACCAGTCCTTCACACTCACGCACCAATCTCTGTGATGTGGTAATGCTTTTCACCTGGTAGTCCAATCATGCAGGTGGACTGTTCTATTCCAACCAGGACAGAAAACATTGGCGTGCAGGGACTTTACATACTCTTTTATGGCCTTCTCTAAACCCCTGCGCAGGACACCTTAATAGTATATGCTATAGCATTACAAAGCTATATAATAAAGGCTTATATGTATTGCATTGTAAGCGAGCATGAATAACTGAAATAAGCATAAAATGACTTCTAGAATTGATCAAATCAATTCACCGTGAATCACATTTGACTTCAGTCAAATTTCCTGATATTTGCCAGCTCTGCTGATTTTGAATAATATGTAATTCTACTTGCGCAAATTGCTCAAAAAAGCCATTACCACTTTCCACAGTGTATGATTGCATGTCAGGTAAGAACTGTGTATGCTTTCCCAAAATAACTATCAGTCGTAAAGGATCTCTCTTGTTCCCAGCTGCTGAACTCTCCCTGGTCTTGTGTTGCTGGAGGGTGAACTCTTTCACTCTCTCTCTATCTCTCATTCCCTGCTTCTGATCTCTCTATCTCCCTGATCTTGGATTTCATCCTGCACAACTCTCTCTTGTTCCCTGCTGTTGAGCTCTCTCTCTCTCCCTGGCCACATGATCCCTACTACTGAACTCTATCTCTTCTTCTCTGATGCTGAACTCTCTCTCTATTGCTCCCTGCTGCTGAACTCTCTTCCTGATCTTGTGTTCTTGCTGCAGAACTCTCTCTCTCTCTCGTTCCCTGCTGCTGAACTCTCTCTCTCCCTGTCTCCCTGCTGCTGAACTCTCTTCCTGATCTTGTGTTCTTGCTGCAGAACTCTCTCTCTCTTGTTCCCTGCTGCTGAACTCTCTCTCTCCCTGGCCACATGGTCCCTACTGCTGAACTCTATCTCTTTTTCTGCTGTTGAACTCTTTTCTTCTTCGCTGCTGAACTCTCTTGTTCCCTGCTGATGAACTCTCTGTATCTCTTCCTCTCTGCTGCTAAACTCTCTCTTTTGTTCCCTGTTGCTGAACTCTCTCTCCCTGATTTTGTGTTCCTGCTGCAGAACTCTCTCTTGTTCCCTGCTGCTGAACTCTATCTCTACTTGGCCACATGGTTCTTACTGCTGAACTCTATCTCTTCTTTTCTGCTGCTGAACTCTATTGCTCCCTGCTGCTGAACTCTCTCTTATTCTTTGCTGCTGAACTCTCTCTCTTTCCCTGGTCACATGTTCTCTACTGCTAAACTCTCTTTTTTTTCCCTGGTCACATGTTCTCTACTGCTGAACTCTCTCTCTTTCCCTGGTCACTTGTTCCCTGCTGCTGAACTCTCTCCCTTTCCCTGGCCACATGGTCCCTACTGTTGAACTCTATCTCTTCTTCTCTTCTGCTGAACTATCTTGTTCCCTGCTGCTGAACTCTCTCTATCTCATCTTCTCTGCTGCTAAACTCTCACTTTCTTGTTCCCTGTTGCTGAACTCTCTCTCTCCTTGGTCACATGGTCCTGACTGCTAACTCTCTCTCTCTTCTTCTCTGCTGCTGAACTCTCTTGTTCCCTGCTGCTGAACTCTCTCTTTCCCTGGTCACATGTTCTCAACTGCTGAACTCTCTCTTTCCCTGGCCACATGATCCCTACTGCTGAACTCTCTTTATCTCTTCTTCTCTGCTGCTGCTGAACTCCCTCTCTCTCTTGTTCCCTGCTGCTGAACTCTCTCCCTGATCTTGTGTTCCTGCTGCAGAACTCTCTCTTGTTCCCTGCTGCTGAACTCTCTCCCTCTCCCTGGCCACATGGTCCCTACTGCTGAACTCTATCTCTTCTTCTTTTCTGCTGAACTTTCTTGTTTGCTGCTGCTGAACTCTCTCTATCTCATCTTCTCTGCTGCTAAACTCTCACTCTCTTGTTCCCTGTTGCTGAACTCTCTCTCTCCTTGGCCACATGGTCCTTACTGCTGAACTCTATCTCTTCTTCTCTGTGCTGAACTCTCTTGTTCCCTGGCCACATGATCCCAACTGCTGAACTCTCTTTATCTCTTCTTCTCTGCTGCTGAACTCCTCTCTCTCTTGTTCCCTACTGCTGAACTCTCTCCCTGATCTTGTGTTCCTGCTGCAGAACTCTCTCTTGTTCCCTACTGCTGAACTCTCTCCCTCTCACTGGCCACATGGTCCATACTGCTGAACTCTATCTCTTCTTCTCTGGTGCTGAACTCTCTCCCTCTCCCTGGCCACATGGTCCTTACTACTGAACTCTATCTCTTCTTCTCTGGTGCTGAACTCTCTTGTTCCCTGCTGCTGAACTCTCTTTTCCTGATCCTCTGTTCCCTGCTGCAGAACTCTCTCTTGTTCCCTGTTGCTGAACTCTCTCTCTTTCCCTGGTTGCGTGTTCTCTGCTGCTGAACACTGTCTCACTCTGGGTTTCATGTTCCCTGCTGCTAAACACTCTATATCTCTTCTTCTCTGCTGCTGAACTCTCTCTCTCTTGTTCTCTGCTGCTGAACTCTCCTGTTCCTTGCTGCTGAACGCTATCTCTCCCTGGTTGCATGTTCTCTACTGCTAAACTCTCTCTCTTTCCCTGGTCACATGTTCTGTGCTGCTGAACTCTCTCTATTTCCCTGGTCACATGTTCTCTACTGCTGAACTCTCTTTCCCTGGTCACATGTTCTCTTCTGCTGATCTCTCTTTTTCCTTGGTCTCATATTTTCTCCTGCTGATCTCTCTCTGTTTCCCTGGTCACATGTTCTCTTCTGCTGAGCTCTCTCTCTTTCCCTGGTCACATGTTCTCTACTGCTGATCTTTCTCTTTCCTTTGTCTCATATTTTCTCCTGCTGAGCTCTCTCTCTTTCCCTGGTCGCATGTTCTCTTCTGCTGAGCTTTCTCTCTTTCCCTGGTCGCATGTTCTCTTCTGCTGAGCTCTCTCTCTTTCCCTGGTCACATGTTCTCTACTGCTGATCTCTCTCATTCCTTTGTCTCATATTTTCTCCTGCTGAGCTCTCTCTTTCCCTGGTCGCATGTTCTCTTCTGCTGAGCTCTCTCTTTTCCCTGGTCACATGTTCTCTACTGCTGATCTCTCTCATTCCTTTGTCTCATATTTTCTCCTGCTGATCTCTCTCTTTCCCTAGTCACATGTTCCCTGCTGCAAACACTCTCTCTCCCCGGTCAAATGTTACCCGCTGCTGATCACTCTCTCGCTCCTGGCCTTCCCTGCTGCAGAACACATGCCAAGGATTAGGTATTGCTGCTCAGATTACCCACTCAACCTCTAGCACTAACACATTGCTGGAAGTTGATATATTACCTGAAAAAAAAAATCATCATTTATTTTCAATGCCCAAGTCTTTTATCGAATTTTCAAAAGGATGACTACTTTATTTTCAGCACTCTAAGGCTGTGGTTCCACGGTCCGGAACCACAGCGCTTTGGACGGAGCGGAAATTCCGCTCCGCCCAAAGCCCCGCCCCCTTTTGAACACGCGCTCTTTCCGGATGTGTTCAGGACACCTCCGGAACACATCCGGAATGATCGCAGGGCTGCATAGCCCTGTGTTATTTCCCTTGCGGCGAAGCAGCGTCACCGCAAGGGACTAGGACATGCTGCGGTCTGAAAAGACGCGCCACATGTCCGGAAACGCAGGTCTTCCGCCTGTGTGTTTTACAGCATAGTGGAGACGGGATTTCTTGAAATCCCTTCCACTATGCTGTAACATCTGGACGCTGCGTGTTTGACGCTGCGCCAACGCACAGCGTCAAACACGCAGCAAATCCGGACTGTTTCCTGATAGTGGAAACATACCCTTAAACAACAAGAAAATTGCTAATATGAAAAGTGAACCCCTATTTTCTCATACCACTAAAAACTCTGCAGCTATTATCTAAAGCAGCATTCAGACTTCCTACTCTGCCAGTGCCAGAATATACTCTTAACATAAAGGTGTCAAACCTGTCAATAACAATTTTGAAATGTTGATTGCATTGTTCTCCTGGAGAGATAAGCGATCAGCCAGGATCTTTCTCATAGAGAACACAGCAGCTCTCGGCCGAACGGTGTATATAGACAGATTAATACTGTTAATACAGAAAGCAGTAACAATATTAATTCAGTCAATACGGTGGCGCAGTGGGTAGCACTGTTGCTTTGCAGCACTGGGGTCCTGGGTTTAAATCCCACCAAGGACAATATCTGATAGGAGTTTGTATGTTTTCACCATGTTTGCGTGGGTTTCCTCTGTGTTCTCTAGCTTCCTCCTACACTGCAAAGAAATCCTGATAGGGAATCAAGATTGTGAGCCCCAATGGAGACAGCAATGGTAATATCTGTAAAGCAATGTGGAATAAGATAGCAATATATAAGCAAAGCATAATAAATAATAAAAAATGAAGAGCGGACACACTATTGGTGCATCTCGGCAGTCGTACAGGGGCACAAAAGGTGAAGTAGGTGGATTTATACATTATAATGAGCTATTGGACTGCAAAGAGCCCACATACTGAGCTCATGCACAGGGGTCCTCTTTGCCCCTGAATAAAATCACTATGTCACTAAAAGCAGGGGCATAGCTAAATATGGAATGCATATGTGCACACCGCATCTCCCGTGCCTGATGGGATACTAAGACCACTCTGCCACATGGGATGATGCCAATATGATAAGCGTCAAATGGTAGGTAGGGGTTCTGTTGCAGATTTTGATTTTGCTTTAAGTTACAATTCTGATTAATTGAATGCAATATTTCATAATTCACTGCTTTAATAATAGTGTTATTATATTTATATATATTTAGAAATAAATTGTAAATATATATGTATATATATATATATATATATATATATATATATATATATAGACACACCGGTGTATATAATTTATTTTTATTTTTAATCAAAGACTACATTATAGCAGTTTCAATAGTCCAGTGTAAATTTGTACATGACCACAAGGAGGTGCTGTCTTACTTTAAATTATAGTCTAGACTTTTCATATAGCCAGAAACTGGAACAGCAAGTGTTACATTACATACCATATATTATTTGCATATATTAATTACAACAAAACCAGAGGACGTAATGTGTAAATCATAACAGCAAAGACATAGAAAGATACAGTACCTAGACTTCAAATAATCTTCAAAAGTGTATTTGCTTCCTCAAGTCTGAGTCTTTCTCAAGTCTCAGTGTGAAGCCGAAATGTTGCACACAACCTGTCAAATGATTATCTGGAGTTAGGCACTTGTTTCTTTCTATGTTTTTGGATTTTGAAGGGATTGTTCCAATCCTTTGGTTCCGTGTGCTTGGCTTACAAGTGAAGAACGATTAGAGATTATTGGAGTCTACATGCCTTTCTGTATTACATTGTAAAAGTGGTTGCCTTCCTTCTTGGCATTTGTAAATGTAATGCCATTTCATGTACTTTCCAGATGCACATATCTCCTTGCAGATTCCCTACTCCCACTACCATAAATACATCAGTGATGGGAACATGATACAAGTGGTTGCTCTCTGTGAATTACCTTTTGGTGAGAAAGTTTTAGTTACAAAGGATCTTGTCTTGGAGAATCCAGCTATTACTATCAAGGTAAGGATAAGACTGGAACGATTTTAATATACGACTTTAAGAACAACCCCAGGCATGTGAATAGGATACTACTAGAAGGTTGCTGGTTCCTATGATAATATATTTAAAGGTAACCTGTTACATGATATATGCCACCAAAGCCACGGGCATTGTGAATCGGAGCCCAGCTTCATGATTGCAGCCAGATATATATTTTTTACTGAAACGTTCTAGCCTTTCAGAGAAGTTACTTTAAACATCTGCCTGGGATCACAGTAAAAGATGGGACTAGACTGGCTCTGCCCTTGGCCAGCTTTTCCCAACATCATTGCATCTGATTAAAAGGTCTCTCGCTCTACTGTGTAAGGGTATGTTTCCTTGGTCAGAGCTTTGGATGCAGCACATGCCCGCTCCGGCCAAAGCGCTGCCGGCTTTTGCACCTGCGGTGATTCCGCATGGATTCATTGAACACATGTGGAATCACCGCATCCTATACATAGGACAGGCTATTTATCTTGCGGAGACTGAGCATCTCCGCAAGATAAATAGACATGCTGTGGTCTAGAAAGACGAGCCGCATGTGCATATACGCAGGCTGCCGGAGGCATCCCTGCTCACATAGTGGAGACGGATTTCTTGAAATCCCATCCACTGTGCTGTAATATCTGGCCACTGCGGATTGGACATTGTGGCTGTACGCAGCGTCCAATCCACAGCAAATACTGACTGTGGAAACAAACCCTAAGAGAAAAATATACCTGGTTGCGATAGTGCAATTGGCTCTGGTTTATTTTGCTCTTCGCATACTCTTGGGCAGTATGTTGGTGACCTTTTCCTTGCTTTATGAAAACATTCCAGGTCCATCTTCAGCTGGTGGCCATGCCAGCTTAGCCAAGAGGAATTAGTGAGTACAAGAAGGTTTCTGATAGAGCCAGTTACACCCACAAAGAAGACAGTGAGGAAGAGCTGGGACATCTCCTGAGACATTTCTTTATATATTTTACAGTTTTAATTGTAATATCAGACAAAATTAGATTAAAAGAAGGAAATTAAAGGAAAGTCTAGAATATTTTTAGGCATATTTATTTTTGAATGTTCATAAAGGTAATAACAGTATGAAATACTAGAATATTTTTATTCTGTGTAGTATCCGTATTGAGTGTCTTTATTTAAAATGAAAATGGAGAAAAGTTATACGGATGGACACATGGACACCTTGGTGGGTCACATATAGTGAACAGAAATATAACAAAGCATACAAACAAGTGTATAACTGAGCAACAATAATAAGCATAATATCAAAGACAACCTCAAGATTACAGAAATTTGTGATTAAACCCCAAAACATTAGACTGAAGGTGAGCACACTTGCCCACTTGATTGGGACACAGACAACCATTTAATGTGCATGGAGGCCTATCAGATCTTCCATGACAGATGATGCCAGGGGAGATGAGGATAAGGCCGTATGCACTTATACACCATATCCTTCTGTTCACCCTAGAGACATGTCTGCCAGCCACTTTCTTTATTCCCTATCCCTATTTGTAACACATGGACACTTTGCATAGCTGAGCATCCAAATGTAGGAAGAAGGCACAAAAGAAAGCATTTTGATTGACAGCTTTATATATAGACACTTTTAAGTATAAACTTGTAGTACAGGTGGGCACTGCTTCCATGGAGGGATGCCACTCACTAAGTTATTAACTTTTATTGACTGGAAAAGTCTAGCGCATACCCAGCTCATGGAATTAGAAATCTCATCAGGTTTATATTATCATATCACTGATTTATTTTATTCTTGTATATGTATTTGTGTACCTGGAGATTATGACTTGTGTAAAGGTACTGCCACACTACACAATCCCGCTAGCGATCTCGTTAGCGTCGCATAATGAGATCGCTAGCGGGATTGTTTCTATATCGCTAGTAGCTACCTAACTTAGCGATGTCGTTAAGGACGCTATCGCGGTTAGCGATCTCCTTAACGACTTTAGCGGTACAAAAGTACCGCTAAATCGCTAAGAAAAGGTGCTACACTTAGCGATTATACTTACCCAGCGGGAGCGCCGGCGATAAAATAGGGTCCGGAACGATTCCAGCGACGAGCGAGATCACAGCAGGAAGCTCGTCGCTGGCAGCTGCCGCACACAACAACATCGCTAACGGGATCGCTAAATAGTGACCTTTTTTTAGCGATCCCGTTAGCGATGTTGTTTAGTGTGGCATACCCTTAATGCTTTTTGTTATTCTTTTTACAGCCTCTTGGTAACGCTATGCTGCACAAGACAATGGCTCTGGAGATAAGGTTTACAAATCCACTAAATATGACCATTAATGACTGTACTGTGGTGGTGGAGGGCAGTGGCCTTATTGACAGGCAGCTTACTACAATGTAAGTATAGCAATGAAGCTACCTACACATGAACATGACTTGGGGCTTAGTTTCCCCTCTGCCAAACCAATTCTAGATCCAATAGAATACAGTAATAATTTTAACAGTGATCACAATCTATATATATAAAATTGAATGTGTGTATGTGTGTATCACCAACCAGTCACGAAGTATCTTACATTTAAACAGAGCTGTTTAAAAGAAGCTGAGCTGTGATTGGTTGCTATGAGCAACAATTTTCCTTGCAACCAATCCCTAAGCATCTTTCATTTCACCAGAGCTGTTTAATAGAAGCTGAGCTGTGATTGGTTGCTATGAGCAACAGTTTTCTCACTCCACGACAACACCTCAGCTGACACTGACCAGGTGGGACAAATCTAGCATCCCTCGGAACATAAGCTCCCAGCCATTGTCTGCCCCCAGACAGAAGCAGAGAGCACATGACAGAAATGAATCACCCGCTCCCGTGCCCATATCCCCATCACACATCATCCATCCCATAGGCACATCTTCCCTCTTAAAGTGATCTCCGGTTTTTGAAGTGAGGGCAAATCCATCCTGTGCTTTGGTTTTGACCCCAGGCCTCTCTTAAAGGGATCCCCGGTATGGAAGTTAGGACCGTTCCACTCAGCTCTGTGGTTCTGACCCCAGGGTCTCTTAAAGGGATCATTGGTATGGAAGTTAGGGTAATTCCACTAAGTGCTCTATTTCTGACTCCAGGCCTCTCTTAAAGGGATCTCCTGTATGGAAGTTAGGGTAAATCGCTCAGCCCTCTGGTTCTGACCCCAGGCCCCTCTTAAAGGGATCATTGGTATGGAAGTCAGGGCAAATCCATCCAGCACTTTGGTGCTGATGCCAGGCCTCTCTTAAAGGGATCCCCGGTATGGAAGTTAGCGCCATTCCACTCAGCGCTCTAGTTCTGACCCCAGGCTGACGGGATGATGTGGGATTTTAGGGGTAGTAGTCCGGTGGCTTTGGCTGATGGGATGATATGGGATTTTAGGGGAGTAGTCCGGTGGCTCTGGCTGACAGGATGATGTGGGATATTAGGGGTAGTAGTCCGGTGGCTCTGGCTGACGAGATGATGTGGGATATTAGTGGCAGTAGTCCAGTGGCTCTGGCTGACGGGATGATGTGGGATATTAGTGGTAGTAGTCCGGTGGCTCTGGCTGACAGGATGATGTGGGATATTAGGGGTAGTAGTCCAGTAGCTCTGGCTGACGGGACGATGTGGGATATTAGGGGTAGTAGTCCGGTAGCTCTGGCTGACGGGATTGTGTGGGATATTATAGTGAATGTGGCTATGCTGAGTGGGCGGGGCTATACACTCAGCTTTATATTTATAGATATAATCATTACAATTTGTTATAACTAACCATAGTTAGTTACTATGCCCGGGCAGCGCCGGGCTCTTCAGCTAGTAATACAATATAATTGACTCAAAAAATACAAGAGTATAGATATATACTGTTGCCTCATTCTCCATTACTCAGATATGAGTTTAATTGTTCTACTAGGAGAGCCTTGTGAAACATTGACTATACCGGTAGAACTGGTTAATTGACACCCCAGGTGAAGGTACAAAACTACACCCAAATCTAGAGATCAAAATATCACTTTAATTGTATCTCAAATACTACAGTGTAACCTTTATAGTATTTTAAAAGACATTGAAATCAGGGATTTCATCACTTAAATTGGGCATAAAAGACATGGTTCCACTCATTATATAATATTGGAAATTCCATACACAAAAAAAGAAGATTAAGAAGATTAAATTCTTTGTATCTCATCGACTTTGGATTAATGATCTAATAGAAATGTTGCAGCGTTTCAGTGACAAAAACATATTGGTGAAATTATACTTCCAGTGTCTGATCCATGTTGCTCGTGAATCATGTCAGCTGTTACGTTCCTTTTAAGTTGTCATGCGCTGATCAAACCGAGATCATATATTTTTAACCAGTAATGGGTATGTATCATAGAGACTACCCTTATGGCTGATATGGAGCACCTTAGAAGGCTGGCCCACATTTTAATTGATAGAGGGAGCCATCATACGGCTGTGATCTTCATTTGTTACTGCAGTGTTAAAGAAAATGGAAATTATTTGACGTTTTATTGCATTCAGTAAAGCCTAACATATACATTAGATCTTTCCTGAGTCCCTCATAGACAGGAACATTTGACCAGGCGTTCCTGTGTTCTCCATGAGCGAAGGGCTGAGAGACTCCTATGGCAGGGGCTTACCCTCCAAATAACTAAAGGATCTGCCACTGGAAATATGGATGTGCCAGATTCTTATCTCCCCCAAGTTCACCTGAAGACCGAGAGTTGGGAGGCCACCATAAAATTACACTGTTGGGTGGTCCCACCAATGTCAACAGGTCTCATGGACTTTAGTCTTATGTCTCCTGAAAGGACCCACATTTTTACTGTTGCCATAAAGCGCATGTTCCCAATGTGTGATGCTATTGAATAGAGGTGTAACTTATTTTTGAATGGTGGTCACTAATAACATATTCTGTCGTCCACAGGGTACCCTATCTAAAACCAAAGGAGAAAATAAGATTCAAAGTGGAGCTGACACCCTACAGGACGGGCACAAGGCAACTTATAGTGAATTTTAAGTGTAAACATTTTTCAATTAAAGGATACCAACTGCTGAATGTAGAATCCTGGTAACCGGCCGTCCGTATCTGGCATTCATATTACCACTTGTATTTGTGTATTTAACCGTGTATAATTGTAGGGCTTTCTATTAAAGGGAATGTAATATTTTATAATAAAATACCTTTGCAGTTGCCCAGTATTGGTGACTAATTATGATAATGTATGAGTAAAAAACATTATGTGACTAATCCGTAAAAGTAGGGATTAACTACTTATTTACCCACCTGGATAAATAAGGAGTGGTAAATTCAACATTGAATGTACCTGTCACCACACACAGTAATACTGTACATTATATGTCATTAATAAGGGATGAGCATATATGTTCTTTATGCAGTATACAATGTACATGCTATACCGTAGTTACATAGTTGTCACCCAGTTTCCAAATAATAGAATGCTAAGTTTTCCTTGACTACATACATGAGGTATGTAGCATCTAGTTATTGCTTTACATACAGTAAATCAACTATCATGTGCCTATGGTCAGATGTGCCGGGGTAGATGAAGTGATTGCCATGAGTGACTACTGAGATCATCCCGGGGTATGTTGTGTAAGATCATGGCACTTAATATCATTTTCATTCATTACTATGTATTTTCTGCTTTGTGTATTATGATGCCTTTGAATTGTGAACCTGATGGCAGAATCATAGCAGGATCTGAGCCAATGGTCTAATGTGTATGGAGGTGGCCTGAATGTGCCTTAATGGCAGGAAGGACTTGACATGTTGAAATCCAACGTGCTTGGTCAGAGAGACTTCCTGCGATGCTTAGAAGAGAATTTTTTCCTTCTCCCTATTTGGAAGCTTGGCAGAATGTGGGCCAGAAAATTAGAAAACAAACTTATGGGGGAAAGCTGAAACTCTCAGCCTGAAGTATGTTGTTCACCTATCCTTTAGATAGATAAAAAATAAATATATCAATGGGACCCTCATCAATTTGTAAAAACGTCACTAGAAGAAGTTTAAAAAGTAACCAAAGTTTTCATCTTTATTTCCATAATACACATCAAAATAAGCAACTTAGTAATATATCTTATTACAGAAATCTGCTTACTTTCTCCTCCTGGACTGATCGCTCATTCTTAATTCATTTTGAAGACAGGTTTTCCCATTATTGAGTAAGATGACAGTTGGTGCTTTAAATTTTCCATAGGGGAAGGAGGAGAAAGGAGGTGTTAAAGACAGAAACAAGTGCTGCAAGTACTACTGAGACAACAATTGCAGTTCTCCATAGAACTTTACGAGCACAAACTGTCATATCGTATCTCAGTAATGAGGTTTTTCTTCACTGAAGACAGATTTTGCACGTGAATTAAGAATTTTGAGAAAGAAAGATCAGTCCCAGAGGAAAAAGAAGTAGATATTTTTAACCCCTTCACCCCCAAGGGTGGTTTGCACATTATTGACCGGGCCAATTTTTCAATTCTGACCACTGTCTCTTTATGAGGTTATAACTCTGGAACGCTTCAACGGATCTTTGCGATTCTGAGAATGTTTTCTCGTGACATATTGTACTTCACGTTAGTGGTAAAATTTCTTCGATATAACTTACATTTATTTTTAAAAAAACACAAATATGGCGAAAATTTTGAAAATTTTGCAATTTTCAAACTTTGAATTTTTATTCCCTTAAAACAGAGAAATATGTCACACAAAATAGTTAATAAATAACATTTCCCACATGTCTACTTTACATCAGCACAATTTTGGAACCAAATTTTTTTTTTGTTAGGAAATTATAAGGGTTAAAAGTTGACCAGCGATTTCTCATTTTTACAGCAAAATGTACAAAGCCATTTTTTTTAGGGACCACCTCACATTTGAAGTCACTTTGAGGGGTCTATATGGCAGAAAATACCCAAAAGTGACACCATTATAAAAACTGCACCCCTCAAGGTACTCAAAACCACATTCAAGAAGTTTATTAACCCTTCAGGTGCTTCACAGGAGCTGAAGCAACGTGGAAGGAAAAAATGAATATTTAACTTTTTAGTCACAAAAATGATCTTTTACAAACTTTTTTCATTTTCACAAGGGTAAAAGGAGAAAATGGACAGGTAAAGTTATTGTGCAATTTCTCCTGAGTACGCCAATACCCCATATGTGGGGGAAAACCATTGTTTGGGCACACGGCAGAGCTCGTTAGGGAAGGAGCGCCGTTTGACTTTTTCAAACCAAAATTGGCTGGAATTGAGATTGGACGCCATGTCGCGTTTTGAGAGCCTCTGATGCGCCTAAACAGTGGAAACCCCCCACAAGTGACACCATTTTGGAAACTAGCCCTCCTATCAAACTTATCTAGATCTGTTGTGAGCACTTTGAACCCCCAAGTGTTTCACAAAAGTTTATAATGCCTGGGTGAGAAAAAAAAAAACAATTTTCCACAAAAATGATTTTTTAGTCCCAAATTTTTGATTTTTCCCAAGGAAATTGGACCCCAAAAGTTGTTGTCCAATTTTTCTTGAGTACGCTGATACCCCATATGTGGGGGGAAAACTGTTTGGGCGCACGGCAGGTCTTGGAAAGGAAGTAATAACGTTTTGGAATGCAGATGTTGATGGGGGTCATGTTCCGTTTGCAGTGCCCCAGATGTGCCTAAACAGTTGAAACCCCCCACAAGCGACCCCATTTTGGAAACTAGACCTCCTAAGGAACTTATCTAGATCTGTGGTGAGCACTTTGAACCTCCAAGTGCTTCACACAAGTTTATAGTGCCCGGGCATGAAAATAAAAAATCCTGTTTTTTTCCCACAAAAATTATCTTTTAGTCACCAATTTTCTACTTTCCCAAGGGTAACAGGAGAAATTGGACCACAAAGTTGTTGTCCAATTTACCCTGAGTACGCTGATACCTCATATGTGGGGGGGAACCACTGTTTGGGCGAACGGCAGAGCTCAGAATGGAAGGAGCACCATTTGACTTTTTCCAACCAAAATTGGCTGGAATTGAGATTGGACGCCATGTTGCATTTGTAGAGCCCCTGATGTGCCTAAACAGTGGAAACCCCCCACAAGTGACCCCATTTTGGAAACTAGACCCCCTAAGGAACTTATCTAGGTCTGTGGTGAGCAATTTGAACCCCCAAGTGCTTCACACAAGTTTCTAACGTAGAGCCGTAAAATTAAAAAATCATATTTTTTCCACAAAAATGATCTTTTCACCCCAATTTTTATTTTCCGATGGGTAACAAGACCCCAAAAGGTATTTAGCAATTTGTCCTGAGTACGCTTATACCCCATATGTGGGAGTAAACCACTGTTTGAGTGCATGGCAGAGCTCAGAAGGGAAGGAGCGCCATGTCGTGTTTGGAGAGCTCCTGATGTGCCTAAACAGTGGAAACACAAATGACACCATTTTGGAAACTAGACCCCTCAAGGAACTTATCTAGATGTGTGGTGAGAACTTTGAACCCCCTGGTGTTTCACTAAAGTTTATAACGCCCGAGCATGAAAATAAAAAAATCATATTTTTTCCACAAACATGATCTTTTAGTCTCCAACTTTTTATTTTCCCAAGGGTAACAGGAGAAATTGGACCCCAAAAGTTGTTGTACAATTTGTCCTGAGTACGCTGATACCCAATATGTGGGAGAAAACTACTGTATGGGCACATGTCGGGGCTCGGAAGGGAAGTAGTGACGTTTTGGATTGCAGACTTTGATGGAATGGTCTGCGGGCGTCATGTCGCATTTGGAGAGCCCCTGATGTGCCTAAACAGTGGAAACCCCCACAAGTGACCCCATTTTGGAAAATAGACCCCACAAGGAACTTATCTAGATGTGTGGTGAGCGCTATGAAGCCCCAAGTGCTTCACAGAAGTTTATAACATACAGCTTTAAAAAAAAAAAAATCTGATCGCTTCGACGTACTATCCCGTCCATGGTCAGATTGTCACGGGTTTCATGAACGGGATAGTACGTCGGATGGCAGAGAGGGGTTAATAAGATATTTTACGCTTCTTATTTTCTCAAATACTATCGATTTATGGAAAAAAAAAATAAAGCGATAGTTACTCTTCAAGTGAAGTGACATGTGTCCTGATAATCAACTCAAAAAGTACAGCATTGACAGAAGCCAAGTGCAGGGATTGGCCAGGGTCCCAAAGATCACTAAACCCAGCCTCCTCCTATCCCCCAAAGACAGTGTGATGTAATATTTGTCATCTTTTCAGTGGATAGGCGATACATGCTTCGGATTGGAATACCACTTTAATGCAGGGACTGAGAAATTCTGAATCCATGTGTCTTGCAGCATTTTCTCAAACCCAGAAGAAGCATTAACACAGTGAATAAGTTTTGCTTCATGTGTTCTTTTCAAAAAAACAACTTTAATAAAATCATAGCATTCGCCATTTTAAAACATCATATCCAAATTTTTTGTCATTTTTTTTGCAGTATTACTTTTTCTGATGTAGGCCTCCACAGCTATCTGCTGATTGCCTCAAAGCCTAGCTGCTCTCACTATGATTGATTTTACTGGGGAAAGTTTCAGTTAATTATATAGTCACTCAGTAGTGTCCACTATAGGAAAAAGGGAATAATGCATGGCAAAGATGTTAGTTCTCCGCTCTTTCGAAGGCCATGTTCACACGTTCAGTATTTGTGAGTATTTTACTTCAGTATTTGTAAGACAAAACCAGAAGTGGGTGAAAAATGCAGAAGTGGTGACATGTTTATAAGGCCATGTTCACACGTTTAGTATTTGGTGATTTTTTTACCTCAGTATGTGTAAGCCAAAACCAGGAGTGGAACAATTAGAGGAAAAGTATAATAGAAACTCGTCACCACTTCTGTATTTATCACCCACTCCTGGTTTTGGTTTACAAATACTGAGGTAAAAAACTCACCAAATACTGAACGTGTGCACATGGCCTAATAGAAACACGTCACCACTTCTGTATTTATCACACACTCCTGGTTTTGGTTTACAGATACTGAGGTAAAAAACTCACCAAATACTGAACGTGTGAATGTGACCTAACAGAAGGGTACCATCAATTTGTCCACATCTGTATGTCTTGTATCTTACATTTTCAAGGCGACATGCACATGTTGAGTATTTTGGTGTTATTTTACCTCAGTATTTGAAAGCCAAAACCAGGAGTGGGTGATAAATACAGAAGTGGTGATGTGTTTCTATTATACTTTTCCTCTGATTGTTTCACTCCCGATTTTGGCTTACAAGTACTGAGGTAAAAAACTGACCAAATACTGAACATGTGAACATGACCTTAGAGAGGGGAAATAAACTATGGGATCCCTCTTTAATGTGAGACAATATAATATAATGTTCTTAATGCTGTGATAAACTTGAGATAATATTTTTTGAAGGATAGGTAAACATTATCTGAACATTGAAGAAAGGGAATGGCTTGTATGCCATTGGTAACCTTTTGAGTGTACATTGCTGGACATAGATTTGGCTATACTAAACATAATTATATGTAGAATTTGGTTAATACAGTAAATATATGACCGAGTTACATAGTTTGTGCAAGCAATGTTATTTATATATTATTTATTATCAGAAATGTATCAGCCTATGTCTTGTTCTGCTTGAATAAAATGAAATGTGTTTCTTCGCACAGTGAAAATAAAACATGTCCAATTGTTTTTCTTTATAAAGCAATAATAAAGCAAATCCATAGTAATGGGCCTGTAAAATAATGTATTGATTATAGTGGATCTTTGTCATCATTCCCTATTGAACCATTATGAGTTATTTTCTCCCTGGAAATTCATAATCATTCTATCCTTCCTTTATAGGTATTTTCCCACAAACAAAGTTCATTTTAATTAATACATCTTTGAATAATCATAATTTCCACAATTGGATGTGTTTAAAAAATGTTCCTGGGCTGAGATAATCTTATACATGTGCCCCTGTTGTGTACTGTGTAATGGCTGTGTCTGACCGTACAGGAACATGGTCTGATCATACCACAGCTCCTGGGCAGGGGAGGAAGCAAAAGGATATACTGTACAGACAATACAGCATGGGATCGCAGCTAATTCATTGTTGAGATAAAACATTGCTTAAAAACAGGCAGGGAAATGTTTTGCCTCACAGAAAGAATCATTTGTGATCCTGTGCTGCACTGTCTGTATCTCTCTTTTGCTTCCTCCTCTGCCCAGGAGCTGTGGTATGATCAGACCATGTTCCTGTACGGTCAGACACAGCCATTACACAGTACACAGCAGGGGCACATTTATAAGATTATCTCAGCACAGGAATATTTTATTAACACATCCAATTGTAGAATTTATTATTATTCCTAGATCTTGTTAAAATCTGGTTTATTTGTAGGAAAACTGAAAAATCAACATAATATGCACTGATGTCAGAGTTGCAGGGTAATGGATGAGGGATGGACATAACAGAATCCTGAACTTTTTATAAAATAGGAGTCAGATTTCAAACTACTTCACACTCCCTATAGGCATTGCAATTAAAAGGGTTGTCCAGCACCGATGACTTCCACACCAGGATTCATTCATGATCAGAAGGTGAACCCATCTTAGTAGGTATTTTTAGATATGAAATCCTCAGTGCCACTCACCCTCCAATGCAGAAGTGAGTGGCACTGGAATTTCCTTAAAGGAATGTTATCATCAGATTCTTGCAGTCCGCTCCATGTACTAAATGGTGCAGACACTGGTTGCGTGATTGCAGCCTGATATGGTTTACTCTAAACCGCTGCGAGGTTTACGAGTAAGCATAATTTGAAAAATGGCCGGGGAGAGTTTGTACTGAGCAGTTTAAGGCAGGATCGCTTTGGCTTCTCCTCGCTCAGCTCCAGTTGACTAACAGGTCTCTCCCTATGGGTATACATAGGGAGTGGGCTGTCAGTCAAAGGGATTGGGGTGGGAGAAGCCTTCTGGGGACCTGCCTTGGACCAGTCAGCTGTGGCACATATACATCGACTGGCTTTTCAACTTATGTTTACTCTTAAAGTCTGTGCGATTGCACTGCCATGGTCTGATTCATGGGGTCCTTGGTTCAGGCAGCATGATTCTGTTGACAGGGTCCCTGTAAGCAGCAGTCAGTCATTACTCATATCTATTCAAAAATAAGTAAGACTCATTATTCAAACACTGGACCCCGATCCTCATTCTTGAAAGCTTTGTAATGATCAACTTTTGTAAAATGTATAAATTGTGCTTTTTTTGGCATTTTGTTTTCTATCTCATAAATTAACACTTCCAATGCCATTATTGATAAATCTTCCAAACTGCATTTAACATAAGGCTGACACCACTCGATGAGTTAAGGATGACACATAGGAAACCAAATCTCTGCTCCTGGGATGCAATGTTGTCACACTTTGGAGTCATTTAGTGCTAGTATACTGGTCAACAGTGTCCCATTATGTCAATGGTAGATTGGTCCATGCCCACGTACCTCTGTTATAGCAAATTATCTCCCTACTTAAGACGCTTTAATACTAGTGATGAGGGAACGTGCTCGGATAACGTGGATGCTACGTCACATGCAGCATATTTTTAGATCTACATACGTAAGGCTGTATCACTATTGCAGACATTCATTTAAATTCTTTTTTTGTTTTTCAATAAATATTGATGTCTCTAAAGAAATCAATATTTACCATTGATATTCAGCATAATCATATCCAACATATTCTTATTTTGTAATAATTTGTTAAGTGTAACATTTCTGGGTGTAATGCAGCTGTGCAGAAATTAAAATAAGGCTAGAATTCCCATAATCACTTTGTGAGAACATTTTGCAACTTTGCCATAAAGGCAAGGACATACATACAACAGAAGCAGTTCCTGAAATTTCTATGTGGCCCATGAAGACAGAATACCCAGTCAAGATAAGACATCTATCAGATATCTTTTTTTTTGTGTATGAAAAAAAGATCGATTTTGATCAGTGTTTTTCTTCCAGTGTTCATCCGTCTTTTGGTCTGTGTCTCCATTTTTACAATCAGTATGACACCACTTTTTCTTCATCCCATGGCTATCCAGTTCTTGATCAACCCATTCACTTGAATGGACAAGTTTGATCTACGCATCAGGACAATCGGCTATAATAGGTATGTGTTTAATCTGTGAAAAACACGGAAAAAAAACACTGGCGAAGAAAACAAAAGAAGGGTGAGATCAGCACAATGGTCAATGGAATTGCTGTCAAGTGACAAATACTACTTATCCATCAATAGCAAAACAAACATAAGAGAAAGACACATTGATGTTACTATATTAATTTCCACTGAAGATCCACCCTTTCAGATTCCTCTTCATGATTCAGAGATCTCTTCAAGGTTCTACACGTCTTAAAATAGGCGGACCTGCCAAACAGGTAATTCATAATCCACAAAATCATTCTGCATAGAAGAAAACATATCGCTGTACGTCCCTGCTGAGACTATATGTTTCAGGAAGTGCGGTAAATTGGGGTCAGGGTCTCCTCCCACAATTGGTCACTACTACCTAGCTCCTCACTTGGGTATCGGTAGTGATTGATGAGGCTGGATTCTGATGAGAAGGAGGTCTAAGACTGAACGCAAGCAATAGTCTTCGGCTGAGATCACATCATGGCAGGTTAGTAGACTGGAGCATTTGCTATGCCAATTTTTAGACTGCATGTTAATTATATCTGACTTACACTTATAATAATATGGCTATGGAACTATGATTATATGGTTCATTCGCAAGCATTTTATTATGTGTATTGCTCCCTTTTTTAAAAAAAGGGTGTGTAGCATTTCTGATTATAGTGTAAAATGTAATTAATGAATTTATAACCTCTACTATGTGCTCTAAAGTAAGGCTTTGTCCACATGTTACAGTCCAAGTCTGTTTCTTCACTGTACCATAGTATGACCACAAACAGTGTGGCATAAGAACGCACAACATCCAGAAAGTGTGAACACAACCTAAAGTCTTTGATATGTGGCTCTCCAGCGGCTATGAAAACTAGAAACTACAACTTTTAGCATACTCTTATGTATTCAAAGTGCTGTCTTACATCAGTACATGCAGCTGTGTTTGGTATGGCAGCTTAGCCCTATTGAATTTAATGGGGCTCAACTCTAATACCAGGTTCCAACACGTGAATGCAGCCTACTTAGCATTAAAGGGGAGATTCACCCTTTGCTTTGATTAGAAAGGGTCTCCCACCAAAATCTGATGGTCTATTTTAATTTGTTACTTAAAGAGGTTTTCTCACGAACAAAGTACATTTTAATCAATAGATCTTGGAATTATAACAATCTCCACAATTGGATGTGTAGAAAAAAAGGTGTCGTGCTCACAGGTAAAGCACATGGTTTGTGAAACCAATGTGCCATGGGTCCGGGCCTTTCTAGGAGGAGCATAGGTAAGTGGCTACCTGGTGCTCACTGGAGCTCCTGATGGAGGAGTCAGGCTTGAGCTGCAGGTAGCCCCAGGTATGACTCCTAGGCAATCTTCGGTCCCGCAGCTGCCGAGCCCAGGGGTCGGTTACACTGGATGGGGACACGAGAGCGGAGTCATGGACAGGAAGGATTCGGAGACTGATGAATAGTACGGACAACATGGACTTTAGGGTTAGGTTCTTGTTCAGACACACAGGTCTCGGGAAATAGTTCAGGTACTGCTGACGAGACCACAGGGTTCAGGTATCGCCAGAAAGGCTTCAGGGTAATGTATGAACTACACAGAACTACAGGGACAGTAGAGTAGACTGAGTCTTTCCTAGCCCAACAAGGCTGGCCAACCCCTTGAATGAAACAAAGATGGATTGGGATTCTTTCTTCCAGACGGTGGATAGTAGAGACTCAGAAGATTTCTCCCCCTTGACGTTCTTATCCAATCACCACCTAGAACCAGAAGATACCATCTCTGGGTCAGTCTTCAAACTGGTCTCATGAAGGATACGTCCTTGACGCACAGATGTTCCAGAAGAAGATGGCACCACTGGTGGCCAAGCTGGATGTATAGGGACCACACACCTCTCATGACACAATTGTTCCTAACAAAGCACTTCATCGTACCTTCAGTCTAGAACAGGCTTATGAGTTCTCAGCCATGGAAGGGCAGCACGGTGGCTCAGTGGATAGCACTACAGCCTTGCAGCGCTGGAGTCCTGGGTTCGAATCCCACCTAGGACAACATCTGCAAGGAGTTTGTATGTTCTCCCCGTGTTTGCGTGGGTTTCCTTCGGGTACTCCGGTTTCCTCCCACACTCCAAAAACATACTGATAGGGAATCTAGATTGTGAGCCCCATTGGGGACAGCGACGATAATGTGTGCAAACTGTAAAGCGCTGCGGAATATGTTAGCGCTATATAAAAATAAAGATTATTATTATTATTATTATGGAAGACCTAAGAGAAATGGATAGCGTATAACAGATAGCACATAGAAGGCAATTTTCTCCGTATGCAACGCTCCTATCTGGAGCTCTACTTGTTCCATGACAACTTGAACGACATTGGATAGGTCTTTTACTTCGATGGATGATACTCTCAGTGGATTCTGGAGGCGTTAGATGGAAATCTGATACTGACCCATCACGGCTTAATGCAGGAAATTTCACACCAAACCAGAGACAAGATAAGTTGTGTAAACTACACAGAATTACATGGGCAGTAGAGGACAGGAAACTAACTATCATAGACTAAGGACAGGGGACTTGGCAACATACAGTTGCATACACACTATCACTAACAAACTATAGTATAACAGTTGCTAAGGCACCTCCCTTTTGGAGAGGGTGCTTTTTATATAAGATGCCTCCTAGCTATTGGCTGAGTGCAATTTTTGCGCTGCTCTTTAAGAGCAGGGAAGAACAGGCATGCTCGCTAGGCGCTCTGCCGTAAGTTATTACTGTGTGCACAGAAGGAGGAGTGCGAGGAAGCAGTTGCTGCCAGGGCAGTGAGTATGTCGACGTCCCTGCATGGAGAGCAGGAGAACCATGCAAGGGCGCCGGCAATGGTCATCCTGTGCTGAGATAATCTTATAACTGTATCCCGGCTATGTACTGTGTAATGACTGTGTCTGACAGTGCAGGAACATAGTCTGCACATACCACATCCCCCGGGCAAGGGAAAAAGCAGAGAGTATACAGTTGGGAGAGTATCAGATCACAGCTGATTCTTTGTGTGAGGTAAACCATTTCCCTGGCTGTTTTCAAAACATGTTTTACCTTACAGAAATCAGCAGCTGTTATCCTGTGCTCTCCTGTCTGTATACTCTCTTTTGTTATCCCCCCTATCCAGGAGATGTGGTACGTTCAGGCTATGTTCCTGCATGGTGAGACACAGCCATTACACAATACTTAGCAAGGGCATATTTATAAGCTTATCTCAGCACTGGAACATTTTTTTTACTCATCCAATTGTGGAACTTATAATTATTCCAAAATCTATTGACTAAAATGTATTTTATTGGTGGAACAACCTCTTTAACCTCTTTGTCACAGATATATACCACAATATAGTTATCAATCTAATATCAGCTTTACCCCGGGCTTCTCTGCATTGGGAAAGTTGTAATGGAAACATGATGTAATTTATGGTATTGTGGGGATTCGCTGTGTCCAAGAGGTCTGTAAGACATCCAGAAAGGACGCATCTGTATTTTCTTTGTAAGGAAGTGGAGAGCGGAGGATGTGGTTCATCAAGCTTCCACGGCACTTATTACCAAATGTTGCCTTCTGCTGAGCAAAGCAAGTAGACAAGAACTGAAAGAAGGGGAAAGTATTTCCAGAGAGAAGAAATTGAAAGGGATAACAGGTCAGGTGATAACTCTGGCGTAGGTATCAAATATAAAAGGCTGCAGTGGCGAAGCAGGAAGGCAGGAAGCACTAGAATGTGAGACAGAGAGGTTGCGTAAGCAGTGTAGTGCTCTAGTATCCAACCTAGAAGCAGTAAGACCAAAGAGTGGCTTGATGCTGTGTCAGACGAGATGCAGTTGCCCAAGCACTGAAGCTCAGAATTCACCAGTCAAGACCCAAGGCCCAGACTGAAGTCCAAATTTCATCTTTTCGCCCCCAAATTTTTATTTTCCCAATGGTAACAGGAGGAATTAGACCACCAAAGTAGTTGTGCAATTTGTCCTGAGTCCGCCAATACCCCACATGTGGGGGTAAACCATTGTTTGCGTGCACGACAGAGATTGGAAAGGAAGGAGCGCTGTTTGATTTTTTCAATGCAGAATTTGCAGGTATTGAGGTCGGACGCCATGTCACATTTGGAGAACCCCTGATGTGCCTAAACAGTGGAAATCCCCCACAAGTAACACCATTTTGGATACTAGACCCCTTAAGGAACTTATCTAGATGTGTGGTGACCACTTTGAACCCGCAAATGCTTCACACAAGTTTATAACGTAGAGCCGTAAAAATAAAAAATCATATTTTTTCCACAAAAATGATCTTTTCACCCCCAAATTTTTATCTTCAAAAGGGTAACAGGAGAAATTAGACCCCCACAGTTGTTGTGCAATTTGTCCTGAGTACGCCGATACCCCAAATGTGGGGGTAAAGCACTGTTAGGATTACAGCTGAGCTCGGAAGGGAAGTAGCGCCGTTTGCTCTTTCAATGCAGAATTGGCTGGAATTGAGATCGGACGCCACGTCGCGTTTGGAAAGCCCCTGATGTGCCTAAACAGTGGAAATTGCCCACAAGTCGCACCATTTTGGAAATTAGACCCCTTAAGGAACTTATCTAGATGTCTGGTTAGCACTTTGAACCCCCAAGTGCTTCACAGAACGTAGAGCTGTGAAAATAAAAAGTCATATTTTTTCCATAAAATTGATTTTTCACCTCCAAATTTTTATTTTCCCAAAGGTAAAAGGAGAAATTAAACCCCCAAAGTTGTTGAGCAATTTGTCCTGAGTCTGTCAATACCCCATATGTGAGGGTAAACCACTGCTTGGATGCACGGCAGAGCTCGAATGGGAAGGAGCGCCATTTGACTTTTTCAATGCAGAATTGGCTGGAATTGAGATCAGATGCCATGTCGCGTTTGGAGAGCCCCTGATGTGCCTAAACAGTGGAAATCCCCCACAAGTGTGGTTAGCACTTTGAACCCCCAAGTGCTTCACAGAAGTTTATAACGTAGAGCTGTGAAAATAAAAAATCATATTTTTTCCTTAAAAATGATTTTCAGCCCAGAGTTTTTTGTTTTCACAAGGGTAACAGGAGAAGCTGGACCCCAAAAGTTGTTGAACAGTTTGTCCTGAGCATGCTGGTACCCCATATGTGGGGGGATCCACGTTTGGGCACACATCGGGGCTTGGAAGAAAACTAGTGAGGTTTTGAAATGCAGACTTTGATGGAATGGTTAGTGGGCGTCATGTTGTGTTTGCAGAGCCCCTGATGTTCCTAAACAGTAGAAGCCCCCCACAAGTGACACCATTTTGGAAACTAGACCCCCCAAGGAGCTTATCTAGATGTGTGGTGAGCACTTTGAACCCACAAGTGCTTCACATAAGTTTATAACATAGAGCAGTGAAAATAAAAAATCATATTTTTTCCACAAAAATGATCTTTTTACCCCCAAATTTTTACTTTCACAAGCATAACAGGAGAAATTGGACCATAAAAGTTGTTGTGCAATTTGTCCTGAGTAAGCTGGTACCCCATATGAGGGGGGAAACTACTGTTTGGGCACACGTCGGGGCCCAGAAGTGAAGTAGTGACTTTTTGGAGTGCAGACTTTGATGGAATCGTCTGCGGGCATCATGTTGCATTTGCAGAGCCCTTGATGTGCCTAAACAGTAGAAAACCCCCAAAAGTTACCCCATTTTGGAAACTAGACCCCCTAAGGAGCTTACATAGATGTGTGATGAGCACTTTGAACCACCAAATGCTTCATAGAAGTTTATAACACAGAGCCACAAAAACAATTTTTTTTTCACAAAAATTATTAATTAGCCCCCATTTTTTTATTTTCCCAAAAGGTAACAGAAGAAATTAGACCCCCAAAGTTTTTGTGCAATTTGTCCTGAGCACGCTAATGCCCCATATATGTGGGTAAACCACTGTTTGGGCGAAAGGCAGAGCTCAGAAGGGAGGGAGCACCATTTGTCTTTTTGATCGCAAAATTGGCTGGAATCAATGGTGGCGCCATGACGCGTTTGGAAACCCCCCAATTCTAACTCCAACTCTAAACCGAACACACCCCTAAACCTAATCCCAACCCTAACCATAACCCTAATCACAACCATAACCCCAACACACTCTTAACCCTAATCCCAACCCTAACCACAACCCTAATCCCAACACATCCCTAACCCTAATCCCAACCCTAACCACAACCCTAAACCCAAGCACCCCTAACCCTAATCCCAACCCTAACCCTAATCACAACCCTAACCATAACCCTAAGCACAACCCTAACCTCAAAACACCCCTAACCCTATCCCCAACCCTAACTATAACTTTAACCACAAACCTAACCCTAACATACCCCTAACCCTAATCCCAACCCTAATCCCAGCACTAACCCTAATCCCAACGCTAACTCTAACTTTAGCCCCAACCCTAACCCTAACTTTAGCCCTAACCCTAACTCTAACTTTAGCCCAACTCACTTTAGCTCAACTCTAACCCTAATGGGAAAATGGAAATAAATACATTTTCTTTATTTCAGGGGGGTTATTTACTATTTTTTTTATCTTGATCACTGTGATAGGGTCTATCACAGCGACCAAAATGAACCAATAGGAAAAATCTCCCTATTGTTGCCGGTGCCAGATGGCAGACCTCGGTGGGTGCACTGCGCATGCGCCCACCATTTTCTCCCGAAAAAAGAAGCCGGAGGCCCAGGGACTTTAGGGGGCCATGCAGGGACAATGAAGGTACTGGGGGTGAGGGGGGACCGTAGTTCTCTCTCCTCTGATGTGCAATCACATCAGAGGAGAGAGAAATTAAATGGCAAATCTGACTTTTTTTTGCGGTCGTCGATATACCGTTAATAACAGCGATCGCAACACCGGGGTCAGTAAAAACCGACCCGAATCATGTTCTCTGAGGTCTCGGCTACCCCCGGCAGCTGAGACCTGGAATAAATTCCGACTCTGGGGGGGCGCTATACACTTTTTCCACATCGCCGTGAATTCACGGTGCTGTTGTTTAAGTATCCTTAACTGCCACCGTTAAAAGGCATATCGGCGGTCGTTAAGGAGATAAATAGCTTTGGTTAACTACCTCAGCATCATCTGCACTGTTGCATCCTACTAACCTGTTTACATTTAAGGTAGTCTGCAGGATGCTACATTCCAGTGCAGAAATGGCAGATCAGTCAGTCACCGAGTCCACCAGGAACACTCCCCCTGAGGGCTATGCTTAGCAACCTACCAAAATTGTACGGGAAACAATTTATTGCTGTGTGACTGGGTAGAGCGACTGAGGAGTATATTACGCATGCGTCCTATGACACATGCCTTACAGACAAAATTAACAATGCTGACCTTAAATGGGGAGGAACGACAGACAGCTAAGTGTTTACAACCCTGAGACCATGATACGGTAGACAAAGTGATTAAGATCCTAGTGGACATGAATAGCAACACTACTGACTTGAGTACTTTATGCATATGCCTCTTCCGTCGGGTTCACTGGGAAGGAGAGACTGTGACCCAGTATGTGAACACGCTAAAGGAAGTAATAGCCCACATCACTAAAATATTTGGGCCTGGGACCATAGGATGAGGTGCTGCAGAACCAGCTACTGTATATCTGTGCAGTAATCTCTTGTATGTCCATAGGACTGGTATCTACCACTGACCATATGGCGGTAATATCCATGATGGTCTTTATATAGAGATTATTTTCAGCAACAGCGCAGTTATCTGCTGAGGTTCTCCTACATCTACTATTAAGGTGCGTCACCGAGTTGTAATCATTGTTACCTGGTTAGGGGCCCATTTAGACATTTCGCCCCCTGAACCAAAACCCTAGCTACGCCTCTGCCTGAACCTTAAGTGGTTCAATAACAACACTCATATGCTACATGAAATGTCTGATTTCTAATTTTTTTCATATTATAGCCCTAAAACTAAAAAAAGTCAGTTTGGAAAAGGCGTCAAACATGAAGGCACACAGAACCAACAGCTATAACAGCAGCAATCTCATTCTCAGAAGAGGGCAAGAATTTAAAGTCAAACTTTATTTCAATAGATCGATCCAGAAAGGAGACACGGTGGAATTTATGGCTAGCACAGGTAATAACACATTTAATAATTTCAGATGTCTCTCCATGTTCTGGCAATTTTTGGTTTTATCATAGCTATCTAATGCTACAGATTACTTATATGTCAGGTATTTCCTACTTTCCTAAAATTGCTATTCTTAGTTCCAAATCAGCAGCTCTTGTAATCTTTACTTAGGTCCAGCCCCTGCAGAATCCAACAACACACTTACAGTCTTTCAACTCTCTGGATCTAAAAATGGCAAAACCTGGACAGCTGTAATAAAGTCAAGCTCTTCTGCTGAAGTGACCACCACTATTAAAACGTCTTCACGTGCAGTAGTCGGACCTTACAAAATGAGTATATACATCTCCTCTAAAAATAAAAGAGTTATTTTAAATTAGAGGATATCATACTACTGTTTAATCCATGGGCTAAAGGTAAGTCAACTAAATAGTTTAATATATTTTTTTTGTACTTAAACTGTTCTGGTCTAGTTTACAAAACCCTTATATACTAATAAAATGATATAGGTGATACATTACCTTTAAGTAAAGGTCTCTCTGTGTTAGGCAGGATATAATCTGTAATCATTTGGATAAGAGAGTGATAAAGGGGGTTGTCTCATGAACATAACAAATGTCCATTTACTGTATCAGAGAAGATAGAGAAATCATAGAAGGGGGTTCCTTGACTAATATCTTTCATCAATGACCAAAACAAAAAGCTGTCAGGCTACAATGCAATATTTATTTCCGCTGCAGCAGTTTACAGCCTCCCCAGGCAAAATCAGCTGTACTCAAGATGCCTGCACCATCTTCATGAAGGGGATGCACATTCAATATGTGGTCCCTTACCCCAGGACAACCTGCCACTCACACATTTTCCCTGCCGCTGGTGGCTGTAGGTGGCCAATTTTGTCTTTAAGTCATGATTCTCCAGACAGTACAGGAACTTTGGGCTACTGATCAAGCATAATATATACTTGTATAACATTTGTCTTCTTCAGATGACGTTGTCTTTATGAAGGATGAAAATGAAAGACTTGAATATGTTTTAAATGACAGTGGAATCATTTATTATGGTCTTGAAGACTACATTAAAAAAACGGGATGGAATTATGGGCAAGTAAGTGGATTATAATCATTTTCCTTTCCTGATTGGAAATAGCAGTCTATGTTTCTAAGCATGTTATACAATTGTTGGAATAACTTGTCCAGTCTGGAATAGCTACTGTTTTAAAAAATCTCTTTACCGATCACAATTTTTGCATTACATACTATAGAGTGTAGATTAGCAGAGTCTAGAAAGCCTGATTTCAATTAAATTGTAACTATAAAAGTTTTAAAAGACAGGCCATTGATTTTCATGGTCAGTGTGCAATTCTTCCTTTGCCCTGTGGTGATGCTGCAAGGAAACTGAACACTTGTGGAGTTTCCTCATAGTTCCAGTTGACCACTGGAGGTCCCAATGTCATGATCCAGTCCAGAGTTGTCTGCTGTCTTCTCTTTGGACTGGTCATGCGGGGGTTAATCCCCTCTGCCTTGTTCTGGAGCTGGTTGGGCTATTTCAGTCCTCTGCAGCCTGTGGGACAGCATCAGTTATACTGCAAGCTTCCAAGCTAGTGCCTCTGACCTGTATTTGTTTAGTGTTCCTTCTGCCCCTGATTATCTGGACTTGCGTATGACTCGGCTTTATCTCTGGACTCTGCTTCTGGTTTCCATTTCTGATACCACGCTTCCCGACTGGCTTTTTGACCCTCTGGTTTGAGCCCTGACTACGTCTTACATTTCTGATACCACGTTCCCAGTAGGTCCTGACTTCTTTCTCGTCCCTGACTACGCACTTGCTGTCTCCATTGGTACTTCTGCTCCTGACACTTGCTGACTTCAGCTAGTCTGACCACTCTTTCATTACCGGTGGCACCTGTGCGGCTGCTCTGTGTTATTACTCTGTGTGTGTGTAACCTCTCTTCCCTCACCAGCACCCCCTGGTGGAGGTTACACCGTTATGCACTATAGCAGCATGTTACATTATAGCAGACCACACATTTAAAGGGGATTTTGCATTTTTTTTTCTCTGGTCATGGATCTGCTTGGTAACTTAGCAGATCAAGTTTCCAGGTTGACACAGAAGATGCGGGTTTTTTCAGTGGAACATCAGGCCTTTGTGATATCTCATACTCTCTTACAGAAAAAACTGATTGAGACTGTTCAGACTGTGCAGGAAACCACCCATCATGCTGTTAGTTGACCTGGGGTTTCAGTTGACATTGTGCACTCTCCAGAACCCCCGGTTAAGCTTCCTGATAGCTTTTCTGGCGTAAGAGATGAATTTCATACGTTCAGGGAGAGTTGTAAATAATTTTTTTCTTGAGACCTCGATCGTCTGTAGATAAGACTCAGCGGGCAGGGATTATTATCTCCTTACTTAGGGAGGGTCCCCAATCTTGGGCTTTCTCGCTGCCCCTTCTAACCCTGAATGAATGTCAGTAGATAAGTCCTTGGGCCTCATAGAACCTATCTATGATGAACCGGAAGTGTCAGGGTGGCAGAGGACACTATTATTAGTCTGGTTCAGGGAAAGCGCTCAGCCGAGTGGTACAGCTCCGAGTTCCGCCAATGGTCCACTGAAGTATCCTGGGGTGACTCCACACTGAGAGGTCTGTTCAGGTGTGGACTGGCGGATAATCTGAAGGACACTTTGGCTCTCCATGCACCTCCCAGCTAATTGGAGGAAGCAATGACTCAGGCTATCCGCATGGATCGGAGGCTGTGTGAGAGAGGTATAGCGCAGTGAGAGGTTCCATTGCTCTCTGCTGGTCCAGTTGTCTTGCCGCTGTCAAAACCTATGGAGGTGGGGGTCGCCAACCTCAAGGAGAAGGAGAGGAGATGATGGCGTGAAGGAAAATTGTGTTTTTTTTGTGGAGATCCCGGACATTGGAAAAAGGACTGCTCCTCCTGTCCACCGACCAACAAACGGCTGAGTCTGGGTGATTGTCGTGGAGGTCACCCAGACCCTCAGGTATCTTTTTCTCCATTTTCAAAAATGTTGTTGCAAGTGGAACTTTGTTGTGGGAGTGACTCCACGTCCACTTCTGCCTTTGTGGATTGTGGGTCGTCCATGAACTTTATTAACTCTGACTTGGTGTTAGTTAGGGACAATCACGCTGGAAACTCCTATCCATGTTGTTGCCATTGACAAAACACCACTGGCTAAGAATGACATCAAATTTGTTTCAGAGGAGTTTCTCCTTAAAGTGAGTTCCTTGCACCAGGAACATATTTCATGCTTTGTTATGGACAATCTGCCTGCGGGACTGGTGTTGGGGTTCCACTGGTTGCAATTACATAATCCTATGAATAATTGTGAATCTCGGGACATTGTTAAATGGTGTCCCAATTGTTCTAAGAAATGTCTTGTTTCTGTATCTGTGTCATCTGTCAGTTTGGAGGGTATTCTGGAGTACCTGAAGGACTTTGAGGATGTGTTCTCCGAAAAGGAGGCTGAGATTCTACCACCACACCGCCCATTCGATTGTGCTGTTGATCTTGTTCCCGGTGCCAAATTGCCCAAAGTCCGTCTACAATCTCTCTACCCCTGAGCGGGCTGCTATGAAGGAGTATGTCTCTGATAGCCTCCGTAAGGGCCACATTTGGCCATCTGTCTCTCCCGTGGCGGCGGGGTTCTTTTTCGTGAAGAAAAAGGATGGTTGTTTACGCCATGCCTCGATTTATGAGAACTTAATAAAATCACTATAAGAAACACCTATCCCCTTCCACTTATACCCAATTTGTACAATCAATTGTCGGGGGTCAAGTGGTTGCCTAAGTTGGACCTCAAGGGGGCATAAAATCTCATCCGTACGCGGGAAGGAGATGAGTGGAAAACTGCATTTCTCACCTCTGAGGGTCTGTTTGAGAATTTGGTTATGCCCTTTGGCCTGACTAATGCTTCAGCAGTATTTCAGAATTTCATGAATCATGTTTTCTCAGATTTTATTGGGCATTTCATGGTAATTTATTTGGATGACATTCTTATATATTCTTCTGACAAGCAGAGTCACATGGGCCACCTCCGTGCGTTCTTCAGAGGCTTAGGGAGAACTCACTATTTGCTAAACCAGAGAAGTGTTCATTCTTTGCTCAGGAGTTGTCCTTCCTAGGGGTCATTTTGTCTGCTGAGGGTTTGTATAGCCCAGAAGGTACGGCTATGTGGATGGGCAACCCAGAGGTCTCAAAGGTCTTCAGCGTTTTCTGGGTTTTGCCAATTATTATAGAAAATTCATTCAGGGGTTTTCTCAGATTGTCAAACCCCTCACGGATTTAACTCGTAAGGGGGCTGATCTCAAAAACTGGTCAGCTCCAGCTGTGGTGGCATTTTCTTCTTTAAAAAACTGTTTCATGACCGCCCCTGTACTGATTCAACCTGATTTATCTAAACCATTTATCGTAGAGCTGGAAGCCTCAGAGATGGGAGTGGGGGCGGTGTTGTCCCGGGGGCCCACTACGTTGACTAACTTAAGGCACTGTGCCTTCTTTTCGAGAAAATTTTCCTCTGCTGAGAGGAATTATGATGTGGTAACTGGGAGCTATTGGCCATTAAATTGGCGTTTGAAGAATGGAGGCATTTTTTGGAGGAGGTTGTTCATCGTATCACTGTCATTACGGATCACAAGAACCTGTCTTACATCGAGTCCGCCAAACATCTGACTCCGAGACAGGCAAGGTGGTCACTTTTGTTTTTCCAATTTCAGTTTTCTATTACTTTCAGACCAAGGTCCAAGAATGTGAAGGCTGATGCTTTATCTCGTAGCCTGGATCCAGTTTCACCTCCTGAATATCCTTCCTCTGTTCTTCAGTGTGGAGTGGAGGTGGCTGTGGTGTCCTCGGCATTGGAACGAAGATTCATAAGTCCCAATATCTTGCTCCTTCGTCCATACCTGATAATAAGCCCTTTGTGCCTGTTCAGTATCGGTTAAGGGTGCTTCAGGAGTTCCATGACTCAGCTCTGAGTGGGCATCCTGGAATCTCGGCCACGCGTAAAGCCATTACTAGGTTGTTTTGGTGGCCTTCGTTGGCTTCTGACATCACTGGGTTTGTGTCTTCCTGTGAAATGTGTGCTCGGTCTAAATCCTCTTGTAACCGGCAAGCCGGGGAATTGGTGCCACTGCCAATTCCAGATAGATCGTGGACTCATCTGTCCATGGATTTTATCACCGATCTTCCTCCCACTAATGGCAAAACGGTGATCTGGGTAGTTGTTGATAGGTTCAGCAAACAAGCGCATTTTGGTACCTTTGGCAGGCTTCCCTAATGCTGAGACTCTTTCTAAACTGTTCATTGAGAATATGGTCCAATTGCATGGTGTGCCTGTCAGTGTGGTGTCTGATAGAGGGATGCAATTTGTGTCAAAATTCTGGAGGGCTTTTTGTAAAAGGCTGGGTATCAGTCTTACCTTTTCATCGGCCTACCATCCCGAGACCATTGGTCAGACTGAAAGGACTAATCAGTCTTTGGAGCAGATATTGCAGTGTCTTGCTACTTTCAGACAGGACAATTGGTGCTCTGCGGTACCCATGGCAGAATTTGCGTTCAATAATCAAGTGAATCAGTCCACTGATGCTTCCCTGTTCTTCTGCAACTATGAGTTTCACCCTCACTTTAGTGAGTTTTCCTGGCTGGATTCGGGGTGTCCAGGGGCTGATTTGGCCTTTTTGTAGTTGAGAGAGATCTGGCGGGAGGTTCAGAGAAACATTGGGGAGGCTCAGGGCAAGTATACATTTTTTGCGGATAAATAAAGTTCTGTGGGGCCGGCCTGCCAGGTGGGGGATAAGGTATGGTTATCCGCCAAGAATATTAGATTGAGGATTCCTTGTGCCAAGTTGAGTCCCAAGTTTATTGGCACTTATGAAATTTTAGAGGTGGTTAATCATGTGGCCTTTCGCCTGCGCTTGCCTCCATCATTGCGGATCCCCAATGTATTCCATAAGGCGCTTCTGAAGCCATTGGTGCCTTCCTCTGGTGAGTCTCCCTCGCACCCGCCACCTGTTGTGGTTGATGGCCAGACCAAGTATGAGGTGGAACGGGAGGTGGATTCTCGTATGCTTCGCCGTTCACTTCAGTACTTGGTCCATTGGAAAGGTTACGGTCCTGAGGACCGGTCATGGGTGCCTGCGCGTTCGGTCCATGTGGATAGGTTGGTCCGAGCTTTTCACGCTCGTTGTCCAGGGAAGCCTGGGGGTCCTGTGGCCCCCCGTTGAGAGGGGGGTACTGTCATGATTCAGTCCAGAGTTTGTTTTCTGCTGTCTTCTCTTTGGACTGGTCATGCGGGGGTTAATACCCTCTGCCTCGTTCTGGAGCTGGCTTGGCTATTTCAGTCCTCTGCAGCCTGCGGGACAGCGTTAGCTATACTGCAAGCTTTCAAGCTAGTGCCTCTGACCTGTATTCCTTTAGTGTTCCTTCTGCCCCTGATTATCTGGACTTGTGTAGGACTCGACTTGATCTCTGGACTCTACTTCTGGTTTTCCGTTTCTGATACCACGCTTCCCGACTGGCTTTTTGACCCTCTGGCTTGTACCCTGACTACGTTTTACGTTTCTAATACCACGTACCCAGTTGGTCCTGACTTCTTTCTTGTCCCTGACTATGCACTTTCTGTCTCCCTTGGTACTTCTGCTCCTGACAGCTACTGACTTCGGCTAGTCTGACCACTCTTTCTTTACCGGTGGCACCTGTGCAGCTGCTATGTGTTATTAATCTGTGTGTGTGTGTAACATCTCTTCCCTCACCAGCACTCCCTGGTGGAGGTTACACTGTTATGCACTATAGCAGCAGGTTACACCCAGTAGTAGTACACACTATATTCAACTACTGTGTGTACAGTCCTGCTCATCGTTATTAGCACCCATGAAGTGTAAGTACATAATGTGGAATATCTCCTGAAAAAAAATTAATCACGTGAAACAGTTTTTTTTGTATAGAGCACTTGTGTTAAATACAAAAGAGCAAATGATAAATCATAATTTGAAACAAAAAACAATGGAGGGAAAAATAGAAAAACCTAAAGCTTGCTGTGACACTGGTATTGGAATCCTTTACATTAACTTAGTATAGAAACACATTTTGACTCGCCTGTGGTAAATCACAAATGACAATCACCTGTGATTAATTGTTGGTGTCCATGTGACATGAATTAGCCAATGAATGATGACTTCAGTGTTTTAAAAAGCCACATAGTGAGCCCTGTTCCTTTGTCACAATGGTGAAGGGGCTGTCTGAAGACAACAGAACTGCTATTATCAGCAAACACAAGACTTCCAAAAAGTATAAGGCCATCTTCAAAGATCTTGATATCCCTTTTTCAACAGTGCACAATGTTAGTAAGAAGTTTGCCAAGCATGAAACCTTCAAGAGCCTTCCTGGATGTGGGGGGAAAGAGGAAAATTTACATGAGGTGTCTTCAAAGGTTGGTGCGAATGGTGAAAAAAAAAAACTACGTCAAAACATCCAAACACCTGAAGGCCAACCTGGAACAGTCATGGGTCATGGTTTCAACAGGTACCATAAGACACGAACTAAACCAAGCAGAGCTTTATGGGTGAAGGCAAAGGATGAAACCATTGCTGAAGAAAATACATAAAAAGGAATGACTGATCCTTGCCAAAGAGTTCTTTGACTAATCACAATCCTTCTGGGAAATTGTTCTGTGGACAAATGAAACAAAAATAGAGCTTTTTGGCAATGCAAAGCAAGAGTTTGTTTACAGATGGTGCAATGAAGCTAATAAAGAATACCCTACCAACAGTTAAGCATGTTGGAGGATCCATATTGCTGTCTGGTTGCTTTTCTGTGTTTGGTGCTGGAGGACTTGACTGTATCACAAGAATCATGAAATCAGAGAATTATCAAGGGATTTTAGAGAAAAATGCCCTACCCAGTGTAAGAAAACGTGTTTTTTGTCGAAGATCAAGGGTCCTCCTGCAAAACAATATCTCAAAGCACACATTCAAAAGTACACAGGAACATTTGAAAAATAAAAAATTGACTGTTTTAAAATGGCAGCAATAAGGCCTGACTTCAAGCTCATTAAAAATCTTTGGGTGAGCAGAAATCTGCCACTGGGAAAAAGAACCTTGCAAACATTCAAGAGCTTGAACAAACTGCAAAGGAAAAGTGGGAGAAAATACCTGCTGAGAAGTGCAAGAAGCATATAGATGGCTACAAGAAACATTTGGAGGCTGTCATCAATGGTCCATGGTGTGCAACCAAGTAATAACTAGGGGTGCCTTTGTTGCTGCACATGCTGTCTATTCAATTTCTTATTTGAAATTGCAATATGTAAGTTGAAAAACAATATTTTATTGTTGTATTACTTTGGACGCCTAATTAAAAAATGCTGAGGATACATCTTTGGTACATTTAGATTTATTTCTAAATATATGGTACAGTCTATGAAAAAATGAAGGGGTGTCAATAATGGTGAGCAGCACTGTATTTAGACCCATTTAAATAAATAATGCCTAAACTGAACAACCCCTTTACACCAGACTGCGGCGACCCCCAGAAAACACCCCCGGTAAAACCCTCTCTCACTCCCCCTCAGAAAATCCATTTAACAATAACAAGACAAGCACAAGCAATTGATGGGTGAGGTCGGTCACAGCTTTAATTTTTTTATAGATATATGTGTAACAATAATAAAAGGAAGCACTTTAAACTTTATAAAAGACTAGTAGCCAAATGCCCTGCAACATCTACAGGCAAGTCAGCCTACGTAACCGCAACATTCCGGTGCTTCCTTCATTGAAAACAGCCACTGTGACTTTATTCTGGAATGAAACAAAATTAAATTAACCATAAACAAAGGGGAGGGAGGGCAGGACGAGCACCACCAGGACCCAAAAGGGGAAGAGGAGGATCCAGGCTGATGCCTCTATTATATACCAGGTGAAGGGGGGGTGAACATAGCCCAACGGGCTTCCATTGGCCACATTTAAAGTGGGCCAGGCTACAGTACTGCTTACTGAAGGGGAGGGAGAGAGGGGCAGATCCAAGTGGATGTAATGGGGTAAGAGGGGAGGGAGCACCACAGTTAGTGGCACGTTCCTTAACCAGTGCCGCGCCATCTAAACTGTGGCGACCTCAGAAAACACCCTAGGTAAAACCCTCTCCCCCCCCCCTCAGAAAAGCCATGTAACAATAACAAGACAAACACAAGCAATTTATGCGTGAGGTTGGTCACAGCTTTAATTTTTTTATAGAAATATGTGTAACAATAGTAAAAGGAAGCACTTTAAACTTCACAAAAGACGAGTAGCCAAATGCCTTGCAACATCTACAGGCAAGTCAGCATACTTAGCCGCAACATTCCGTTGCTTCCTTCGTTGAAAACAGCCAAGGAGGATCCTGAGTAGCACTACACAGGACTCCGACCCCCACCCATCAAGTACAATGCCTGTTCTATCCCATTCTGGAGCTCCGACAAAAGGATATCTAAACCAATATCAGTGAGCTGGACACCATCTGGTCTCAAAAGAGCTGAATTGTCACCTTCTAATTTGCGATGCCTCATTACCACACCAAACTTATCCCTCACGAACTTGGACATATGTGCGTTTATGGTGCGTCTGGTCCGCTTCACTGCCATCCCATCCCGGGCACCCTGCCACACAGCTCTGGGGACTATTTCTGACCAAACTAAAATGAGTTCAGGGAAAAAACTAGGAAACCGTTCTAGGTCAGATCTCATCATCGTTAAAAGCTCTGCAACTTTGTATGAACATAGATCATTCCTACCAGCATGTAGAACTAGTATTACTTGTCCTACAATATCTCTCCCCATATCCATCACTTCTTGTAGCACCTGAGGCAATTTTAGACCCCTAATGCCTCTCCCAATTCACGTTCAAACCCTGAAAATCCAAATTTCTTCCACCAGGATGACATTCTTTCTGAGCCGCCCAGAAAATGTATGAGTGGCATAGAAGCCATACTGTTGGCCTGGAGGAACCTAGGCAACCATAGAGAAATAAATTATATTAGTAAATCCGGGTCTAATATACCTGGCATAGCAAGCAGAACGCCATTGTCCTATCCTTTGCACCTCTGCGTCTGGCAAACCCGCTTTTGCAGCCTCGGTAGCAACCCCTATGCAAAAAGAATGTGTCCCATATTCGCCCCGGTTGCACACCAGAAGCCTACAGGCATTTATGAAAAATAGACTGAAATTGAAATTTAGTCAATCTGCATGCACAAGGAAAAATTTACCACTACTTCTGAATTCCAAATAATTGAAAACCAACCTGACAGGCCTGGGAATGGGTTTAAAAGAATCCAATCAACCCTGCCTGAAGGGTCTGTCTTAGACCTGCGAATACGGAGACGTATTGCATCCTCTACTACCACCATATCTTCAAATAACAAGCCCTTTGCTGTTATATTTTTAGATTTAGGGACTAATTCACTAATGCGTAAAGCGCTAAAGTACAGGATTACATACGCAGCAGAAAAAGGACAGCTTCAAATTGAGAAGAGCAACAAAAAGGGGTAACGGAAATAATCTTATGTAATATGGAAATAGAAATGGGACGTCTACTTTCCTTACTGGGTTGGGCTCTTTTCCACCCTTTTAAGGCCTGCCTGATTATAAAAGCCAGAAAGGCGTGCCGAAAAACCCAAAATCCAAGAATTCAAAAGTAATATCAGAAACTCAACTGTTACGTCCATTCTGGCCTGGCAGCAAGTATGAACCGGTCAGTCACCCTTTTATCAAACTACACCACTCAGCCCAAGGCTTACCATATGTCTGCCAATTTGAGGAAACCACGGACGAGCGGACCAACAGCATCAGCTGTTAGTAACTATGTCCCACAGGAAGGAGGGGCAAGTCAAACCTTCCAGTTGGGCGCTGGGCAGAAGCTCACTAAAGACCTGCCAATTGAAACGTGACAAAGCATCAGCGATCCCATTTTCAAATCCTGGAATGTGGCGGGCCCTGAACCATATGTTCTTATTTAAACATAGAAGAACTAAATGACGAAGTAAGCCAAGTATTGAGGGGGAAGATGAAGACAAGCGATTTATACAATGTACCACGCTGATGTTGTCACACCAAAAACATATTTTTTTTGTTGGCAAATTGGGAGCCCCATATCTCCACGGCTGCTACAATGGGAAAAAGTTCCAATAGCGTAAGTTTTTTGAAAAGCCCTTCCGATCTCCATATTTCTGGTCACGCAGCCGCACACCACTGATCTCCGAAGATGGTACCGAAACCAGCCGCGAACAAATTTTCCCTCTAGTTTCCTTATCTAAATGCAAACCTAGTGGGATAATCTTTAAATATTCTAGCTAGCTGTGGCTCATTTTTCCTTTCCGAATTTGTTGGATTCGCTTGCTGAAAACCGTCCGATGTCGAAAATTGCTCAATTAACGCCTTAAAGGCAGGTAATAAGTCTGGATTAACATTTTTCCTGCAACAGAAAAATTGCACTCACCCAAAACTGCCGCAGGAGGAGGGACTCCGACTGATGGATGAACTCCAGCACCTGGCTCGAATTGGGTAGGTGAGGGCCAGGCTGGAAGCCCTGGATAACTCTCTCGGTTCAGCCAGGCTGGATGTCCTGGCTGCTGATTCCGGCTCACTTCTCTCATCCCGAGAATTAAGCCTATAGTCGGAACTCGCCAATGCGCTTGAAGACTCCTACGATGACAGAGAGCGCCATCTTGAGGACCATGACCTGCGACACCTACTGTGAGATCTGGACCTCCGACACGCATGCGAGGAATTCTTTCTACGTCGGCATGAGGAGCGGTGTCTATGGCGATGATAACGGTGGGGTGACTCCGATGAGGTTGAGCTAGACCTGCGAAACTCATCGGACCGGACCGCCCCACAGGTGAGTATAATAAAAGTTATTTTTCTTCTCTTACAGGTCAGATCGGGGGCTTATCTACAGCATTATAGAATGCTGTAGATAAGCCCTAAAAGGTGATGGCCAAAACCTAGTGACAGGTTCCCTTTAAGCCCTTTACCCCCAAGGGTAGTTTGCATGTTAATGACCAGGCCAATTTTTACAATTCTGACCAATGTCACTTTATGAGGTACTAACTCTGGAATGCTTACATGAATCTCGGTGATTCTGACACTGTTTTCTTGTGACATATTGTACTTCATGATAGTAGTTATTGGGGATTGAGTTCCCACTGCTGCACAGTGGGAGTCTCGAACCAGTCCCGCTGCAGTCCCCCATCCATCTCCGGCCGCAGTGGAGCCTGCTCAGCAGAGACATCGGTCCCAGCGTCTCGCTCAGTCTAATACTGTGCAGAGGCTTGTTGCTGCCTCTTCTGATTCCTCTATTATAACCAGTGCTGGAGCAGGCAGTCTTGGGACTAAGTCCTGCGCTTCTCCATCTGAGCATGCCCAGGGCAAGATCAGGGGTCACATGGAGATCAGGGGTCACATGCTCGGTTACAGCAGCGACTCCCATTGGTCCGCCAGGAAGGTCCTGAAACTGCTTGTGTTCTGGAACAGTTTCTCATTGGTCCTTTTCTGGAAGGTCCTGTAGCTGCTACTATAAAAGGTGCGCATGACCGCTCAACCGTGCGCTAGTATCAATTGTGTTATGTGCTTTGCGCCATTATGATCATGCACACATGTGGTTAGGGCTCGGCTGAAATAAGGCCCTAGAATACCGGTACCTCCGGTGAGGAGATTTGTATGCACGTGTTCAGGGCTTGGCTGAAATAGCCTCTAGAATAACGGCTACTCCGGTGAGGAGTTGCTTGTTTGCGTTGCTGACTGCATGACCACGGACTGCTATCCACACAGCAGTTGTCTGTGTATCCCTGTGGTGTTAACAGGACACAGTCTCTATTTCTGCGTCTCTACCTCAGCGACTTTGTGGTGTAACAGAGTTCGCTTATACCGCCATATAGTGCCACAGTATCTATGTTTGCGACTCTGTGAAGTAACAGAGTTTGCTTATACCGCCATCTTACTAGCAGCAGGCTCTGCCTGCACGGTGGACCCCGGGCTGCAAACGCACCCATTTTTTATATTTACTTGGTGCGTTCCACAGACCATAACAGTGGTAAAATTTCTTTGATATTACTTTCATTTATTTGTAAAAAAAATGGAAATTTGGCAAAAATTTTGAAAATTTCGCAATTTTCCAACTTTGAATTTTCTGCCCTTAAATCACAGAGATATGTCACAGAAAATACTTAATAATTAACATTTTTCACATGTCTAATTTACATCAGCACAATTTTGGAACCAAATTTTTTTTTTTTGTTAGGAAGTTAAGGGTTAAAAGTTTATCATTTTTACAACATCATTTTTTTTAGGGACCACATCACATTTGAAGTCACTTTGAGGGGTCTATATGATAGAAAATACCAAAAAGTGACAACATTCTAAAAACTGCACTCCTGAAGGTGCTCAAAACTACATTCAAGAAGTTTTATTAACCCTTCAGGTGCTTAAAAAAATGAACATTTAACTTTTTTCACAACAAATTTGCTTCAGATCCAATTTTTTTTTAGTTTACCAAGGGTAACAGAAGAAATTGGACTGCAAATGTTGTGCAATTTCTCCTGAGTACGCTAATATCCCATGCAGGTAAACCACTGTTTGGGCGCGTAGCAGAGCTCAGAAGCGAAGGAGCGCCGTTTGACTTTTCAATGCAAAAATGACTGAAATTGAGATCAGACACCATGTCGCGTTTGGAGAGCCCCTGATGTGCTTAAACGGTGGAACATTCCCACATTTTGGAACCTAGACCCCCCCAATAAACTTATCTAGATGTGTGTTAGGGTTCGAGTTCCCGCTGCTGCACAAGGGGAGTCTCGAACCAGTCCCGCTGCGGTCCCCCATCTATCTCCGGCCGCAGTGGAGTCTGCTCAACAGAGACATCGGTCTCAGCATCTAGCCCAGTTTAACACTGTGCAGAGGCTTCTTGCGGTCTTTCCTGGTTCCTCTATTATAACCAGTGCTGGAGCAGGCAGTTCGGGAACTAAGTCCCTGCTTTCTGCATCTGAGCATGCCCAGGGCAAGATCTCCCATTGAGATCAGGGGTCACATGCTCGGTTGCAGCAGCGGCTCCCATTGGTCCGCCAGGAAGGTCCTGAAACTACATGAGTTCTGGAATGGTTTTGCATTGGTCCTTTTCTGGTAGGTCCTGCAGTTGCTACTATAAAAGGGTGGCATGGCTGGGCCGCCATGCGCTAGTATCAAATCTGTTACATGCTTGCGCCAGTGTGGTCATGTATGCATGTGGTTAGGTCTGGCTGAAATAAGCCCCTAGAAAAACCGGCACCTCCAGTGAGGAGATTGTATGCACGTGTTCAGGGCTCGGCTGAAAACGCCATTAGAATACCGGCTACTCTGGTGAGGAGATTACTGCTTGGGTTCTGATTGCATGACCACAGACTGCAATCCGCTTAGCAGTCATCTGTGTTTCCTGTGAGTCTAACAGGACACAGTCTTTGTTACAGCGGTTCTGTGAGTTAACAGAGACCGCTTATTCCGCCATATAGTGCTACGGCGTTTACATCTGCGACTCTGCGGGATAACAGAGTTCGCTTATACCGCCTATTTACGCCATCTTACTAGCAGCAGGCTCTGCCTGCACGGTGGACCCCGGGCTGCGAACGCACCTCTCCTTAATATCTATTAGGTGCGTTCCGCAGGCCCTTAACATAATACTAGCGCCAGGGTCTGGCTAGTAAAATGGCGGATGACCAGCATCTACAGCAGTACATCCAGCAGCTGGAGGGTAGGTTAGCGGTCCTTGAGCGCACAACCTCAGCTGTGGATGTTACCGCAGTCGCTGTTCAGGCTGCTAGCGTAGCTGCAGCCAGTTTGTCCACCGCTACCTCTGCTCCGACATTATTCCACCTCCAGACAAGTTTACAGGTGACAGTAAACATTGTCGGGGATTCGTGAGTCAGTGCCCTACACAGCTTGTGCTTCTGGCAACACGTTTCCCCACGGAACGGGCATAAGTGGCTTTTATTATATCTCTTCTGTTGGGCAGAGCATTAGAGTGGGCAACGCCGCTGAGGAGCGCGACGATCGTGTGGTGCGGAGTGCTCCTCGGTTTTTGGAGGCTCTGAAAAAGGTATTTTAGGACCTCAGGTCACGCACGATATGGCACTCCAACTGCTGGCAATGTCACAGGGCTTGTCCATGGTCAGCCAGTTCTCAGTCCAATTTCGGACTTTGGCCTCTGAATTAGAGTGGCCAGATAAAGTTCTTATTCCAGTGTTCTGGAGAGGACTGGCAGACCATGTAAAGGACGCTTTGGCTACCAGGGAGATGCCTGCCACACTGGAGAAACTCATTTCTATATCTACCAGCATCGACCTCCGTTTTCACGAGCGGAGGTTAGAGCGGACCCAGTGTAGGCAGAGGTTTTGGCTGGCACCCACCTTTGCCAAACCTCTTGAATTTCCTGTTCGGGCATCCGACTCCCCAGAGACCGTGGAGACTACTCGAGTGGGATCTAAGTCTCGGACCACTCGAGTATCCGTGGTCTGTAGAGTGTGTCAGCAGCCAGGACATTATGTCAACCGATGTCCCCAGCGAATGAGAAAACGGTCATGTTCCGTGACCATGGGTGCAAGGTCATTAGACGCGAAGGATTTTGCTCCGAAAGTGCTCCTTAAAGGGTTAATCTCTCTAGGTTCATCCACTCTTCCTGCCAAGCTTTGTGGGACTCTGGGGCTGAGGAGAATTTTATGTCCTCCTCCTTTGCCTCTCGCCATTCCATACCGCTGATGACGCTCACCGAGCCAATATCAGTGAGAGTATTGAATGGAGCAATCCTGCCCTCATAAATCACCCACCAGACTGTCTCTCTACCTCTGTCTATGTCCCCTTCTCATCAAGAGAATAAATCCCTTTTTGTTCTTCCTGAGGGAATAGATGAGGTTTTGTTGGGATTATCCTGGCTTTGCCACCACTCTCCCCATATTGAGTGGTCCCCTGGGAGAATACTGGGTTGGGGTGATCATTGCAGAGACATGTCTCAGAGAGGACGTTCAGGTTTCCACCACGGAGATACCCATAGACCTTGCTTCTCTCCCCAAGGTTTATCGGTCATACGCGGATGTATTCTCCAAAAAGGCAGCGGAGACTCTTCCGCCTCATCGCCCCTATGACTGTCCTATAGACCTCTTGCCTGGAAAGGAACCACCTCGGGAAGAGTGTATCCTCTCTCTCTTCCTGAGACGGAGGCCATGTCACAGTACATCCAGGAAAATCTGGCAAGAGGGTTTATTAGGAAGTCAGTGTCACTAGCAGGGGCAGGATTTTTCTTCGTGCAGAAGAAGAATGGAGAATTACGACCGAGTATAGACTATGGGGCCTTAACGCCATTACCGTTAAGAACTAATATCCTTTGCCCCTAATATCTGAGCTCTTTGATAGGCTCCGGGGAGCAAGGGTATTTACTAAGCTGGATATTCGTGGTGCCTATAACCTGATCCGCATCCGTGAGGGGGACAAATGGAAGACGGCGTTCAATACCAGAGATGGACATTACGAATATCTTGTGATGCCCTTCGGGCTCTGTAATGCTCCAGCCGTCTTCCAAGATTTCGTAAATGACATCTTCTGGGACATGCTTGCCACCTCTGAGGTAGTCCATCTGGATGACATTCTCATCTTTTCTCCAGATATGGACACCCACCGGAGAGATGTTTGCAGGGTCTTCGACCTCTTGCGGGCAAATTCCTTATATGTGAAGTTGGAGAAGTGTGTGTTTGATCAGGAGTCTCTGCCATTCCTGGCTATATCATCTCCACTCAGGGATTGGCTATGGATCCTGCCAAACTACAGGCTGTAATGGATTGGCAAGAACCCCACTCCCTTAAAGCGGTGCAGCGCACGTGTTCAGGGCTCGGTTGAAACCGCCATTAGAATACCGCTACTTCGGTGAGGAGATTACTGCTTGGTTCTGATTGCATGACCACAGACTGCAATCCGCTTAGCAGTCATCTGTGTTTCCTGTGAGTCTAACAGGACACAGTCTTTGTTACAGCGGCTCTGTGAGTTAACAGAGACCGCTTATTCCATTATATAGTGCTACGGCATTTACATCTGCGACTGCGGGATAACAGAGTTCGCTTATACCGCCTATTTACGCCATCTTACTAGCAGCAGGCTCTGCCTGCACGGTGGACCCCGGGCTGCGAACGCACCTCTCCTTAATATCTATTAGGTGCGTTCCGCAGGCCCTTAACAATGTGTGATGAGCACTTTCAACCCCAAGTACTTCACAGAAGTTTATAACGAAGATCCGTAAAAATAAAAATCATATTTTTTCCACAAAATGATCTTTTCGCCCCCAATTTTTTATTTTCCCAAGGGTAACAGAAGAAATTGGACCCAAAGAGTTATTGTGCAATTTGTCCTGAGTACGCTGATACCCCATATGTGGGGGTTAAACTACTATTTGGTACATGGCAGAGCTCGGAAGGGAAGTAGCGCCAGATTTTACTGTTATGGTTTGCAGGTGCCATGGCCCATGACCCATTGGGAGGGTCCATGAGGTGCCAAAACAGCAGATATACAGTACTGTCTCAGAACTGTACAGCTGTATATGGTGTAGGGGAAAATTGCAATCTCCGTATATATTTCCGGAGTCACACACAGACGCTCAGTCTGTATGGATTTGACCGTAATACAAAGAGCAGATATACGGTACTGTCTCAGAAGCGTACAGCTGTATACGGTGTAGGGGAAAATTTCAATCTCCGTATATATTTCCGGAGTCACACACAGTAGTGTGTGAGTAGCGTACAGCTCTATACGGTGTGGGAAAAAATGAATGATCGGTTGCTGTGCAGAAAAAAAGAATAAAAGTATTAGTGCTGTGTAAAAAGCAGTCTGCACAGCAGTGTACACACAGCAATACAGCTATCAGGCAGCCTAATAACCAGCGCTGTTGCACACAAGAAAATCCTCCCCTGTCACTGCACACTAACTGTACAGCACAATTGCTATCAGCATAAGCACAGAACTTCTCTTTCCAGCCCTAACTCTCTCCCTACTGATAAACAGCATCAGCAACCTCTCCCTACTGTTAATATCGGCCAGGGTTTTTATAGACACTATGACGCCCCCCCAAAGCAAGCCAATCACTGCAATGCCCTTCTGTAAGATGGTAGTGGACGCTGCTCATGTCATCTCGTTGCCCACAGTGTACGTCCTTGCTCATTGGCTGAAAAAAGTTGCCTGAAAGCATTCTGGGAAATTCGTCTTTGGCGCTCGTTTTGCCGACCGCATGTCCGACTGCATGCTATGGTCGGGTTTCGGCCAACGAAACCCGACTTTGGCGAAAGTTGGCGACTTTTGAATCTGAATGACCTGTTTCGCTCAACTCTACTTATAAGTATTAAAATCTTATCATTAAATGTAAGAGGCCTAAATAGCCCAAAAAAGAGACATGTTACGTTTAGGGAGATTAAGAAGTGCAAACCAGATATTGTGTGCCTTCAGGAGGTAAAGTGGCCAGAGAAAAACATCCTCAATTGGGGAATAAAAATGACACACACATATTTAAGTCCTTAAATGAGAAGAAAAAAGCGGGGGTAATCACCCTAATTAGAAACAGCATTTCCTTTGAGTTAATTGATGAATACCCAGACTCAGTGGGTAAATTTTTAATTATAACCTGTCTAATCAACAGCCACTTAACAACCCTGGTCAATGTCTATGCACCCAATAAAGCTCAGATGCGGTTTTTTGACAGTCTGGACAAGAAAATACAGGAGGTCAAGAGAGGTACAATCATCCTAGTAGGAGACTTCAACATTGTGCCAGATGGTCAATTGAACTCAGCGTCCAAGTCTAGAGGCTCCTTTCCAACTCTAAAAAACTGGTTACGGAAGCAAGAATATCTAGATGTCTTTAGGTGTTTGAACTCATTGTCATTGGAGTATTCCTTTTACTCTGATGCCCATAAAACCTTCTCAAGCATTGACCTGTTCCTAACTGACTCCTTATCAATTTCTAAATTCAAAAAGTTTAAATTTTACCCAGGTCCTTTTCTGACCACTCCCCTATTTTGGGTGAGATTTTGCTGGGGGGGATCGGTGGATTCTTATTCTCTCTGGAAGTGTATTTCCCTTTTACTACAATCACCCAAATTTAAAAAAGAGATCGAAAATGCCATATCCAATTACTTTAAAGAGAACAAAACGGAGAACATGTGCCCATTTTCAATATGGAATGCCCACAAGGCGGTAATAAGAGGATTATTAATGCATATAGCATCCATTAATAGAAAACAAAGCAAGGAAAAATTTAATAAACTGCAAACAGACCTTAAAAATAAGGAAGATGCCCAACAAAAGTTACATACCCCTTCAACTACTATTCATATTGAGATTCTTAAGCCGAGAACTGCACTTAGAACAGCCTTTTTGGCGAGTAAGAAAAATATGCTAAAATAATGAAATCCAACTATTACTCCTCGTATAATAAACCAACAAGATTAATGGCCCAAAAATTTAAAGCAATTAGAGTAAAAAATAGAATAAATAAAATAAAACATAAAAATTTCCTCCTTGAACACCCAAAAGACATAGTGGATGCGTTTGCAGAATATTACACATCTCTTTACCACCTCAAATTTGAGGATGGAGTTCAGCAACCCAGCAAACAGTCTATTAATAAATTTCTGTTGCTTATTAACCTGCCCACAATTTCTGACCAACATCTAGTTTTGCTTAATTCCCCTATAAATGAATCAGAAACCATGGAGGTTATTAAAAATCTAAAGAAAAAAAATCCCCAGGTCCGGACGGATACTGCAATGAGTACTTTCAACTCTTTGCCCCCCAATTAGTGACACATCTAGTAGAAGCATTAAACAAAGCTTTCAAAATAGGGGAGTTCCCTCCTGAGATGCTTCAGGCTACTATAACTCTAACCCAGAAGCCCAGGGGACCTAGAACTGGTGAAAAATTATAGCCCTATATCGCTAATAAATACTGATGTGAAAATATATGCTAAAATTATCACGAATAGGCTAAAAAACATACTACCAGATATTATCCATGGGGACCAACTGGGCTTTGTGAAAGGCCGACAAACGATTGATGGCACCAGGAGGACTCTCAATTTGATCAATGTCATTAAACACAGTAAAATTCCTTCAATTTTACTGGCCTTAGATGCAGAAAAGGCCTTTGACAGGATCAATTGGGACTTCCTAACTGCCTCTCTGTCAAAATTCGGATTTAATACCCAACTAATCAGAATGATTATGGCCTTATATGCATACCCTTCTGCCAAAGTATTAGCAAATTACCATTTATCTAGGGAAATACGAATATCAAACAGGATGAGGCAGGGCTGCCCACTTTCGCCACTACTTTTCACCCTGGTCATGGAACCGTTGGTGGAATACATAAGAACTAATAAATCAATAAAAGGTATTCAAATAGATGCTAATGAATATAAAGTAGGTTTGTTTGCCGACGACATCATTCTCAGTTTATCAAATCCTTCTGACTCCATCAAAGAAACCGTCCAAATTCTAGAAGAATTCTCACACGTCTCCTATTATAGAGTCAACGCCACAAAATCAAAAATATTACACTTTTTCATAGATGATCCCATAATAAACGAAATCAAGAACTTTTCAACTTTTGATTGGGAGAAGGAAGCTATTACTTATTTAGGCATTTCTATTGTCAGAAACTTTAAGAAAACAATTGAATTAAACTTAACAAAAATTATAAAGGACACCCAGACTGAGCTGAATACTTTCTCCAAACATGAAATTTCCTGGGTAGGAAGAATCGTCACATTCAAGTTATTTACGGTTCCTAAAATACTCTATATATGTAGAGCCATCCCGCTAGTCCTCACAGCAAAGTTCCTAATAAACCTACAAACTCAACTAAATAAATTCATATGGAACCAAAAAAGAACTAGGATTGCCTGTAAAGGTACATGTCACACTAAGCGAGATCGCTAACGAGATCGCTAAAGCGTCAGCGATTTTATGACGCAGTAGCGATCTCATTAGCAAAGCAGCTGTGTGTGACATGTAGCGGCGATGTGGCCCCTGCTGAGATGTCGCTGATCGTTCATGAATGTTCTGAGCCGTTTTTTGGTCGTTGGGGTCCCGCTGGTGAGCCTGAATCGCTGAGTGTGACACCCTTTAATTACCAGCGTCGCAGGCGGGACTAGGTTTTGCCAACGACCGCAGAGGTCGTTATACAGATCGCTGATCTCTGATGAGATCTTTGTGTTTGGAATCTAACTAGCGAGCATATAGCGATCGCACCAACGATCTCGCCAGGTCGTGTCGTTGTCGTGATCGCTGGTGCGATCGCTAAGTGTGACAGTGCCTTAAGACTCTAGTTAAAAACAAATGAAAGGTAGGACTATCCCTACCAAACCTAACTAATTATTATTACACAAATCTACTAAAACAATCCATTAATTGGATTAAAGGGGATAATGTTCCATTGTGGGCTAAAATCGAATTGAGTCAAAATAATAATATCCCCTTATCCAAGTTAATCCTTGACTATCTCCTTTATTCTGATTCAGTAATTGTCTCTTCTCCTACTTTACTAGCTGTCCTTTCAGCATGGAAATACCTAGCAAACACTCAAACCAAAGGGAAAAGGAGTGAGAGGTTTGATCAAATAAAAATGTGTCATTAAAATTTCTTAACTTAATAGCTGGGGAATCAACTCTAGATTCCTGGAAAAATAAAAAAAATTACCACAATTAAAGACTTACATGACGGTAAGGAGTTAAAATCGAATAAAATATTAGCAGAACAACATGACCTCTGTAGCCAAGACTTTGACTATCTGGCCCGAATACAACCATACATCTCACATCTTCTGAGGAAAAAATCTTTAGTAACAGAACTCAGTCTCTAGTCAACTACTATGCAACCCTAATAACAGAATCTACTGGAAATCTAAAAACATTTATGAAGCCCTCATCTTAGATCTAGCTTTTGAAAAAACTACAGCCATGTTAAGTTGGTAAAAAGACCTTAAAATATCGGTCACCCATGAGGAATGGCAATCAGCCCTAAAAAACACCTATTCATCTAACATATGCGCTTCTCTACATGAATCTTATTACAAAATAGTATCAAGATGGTACCTCACCCCTGCAAACGTATCGCCCGAATGCTGGAGAGGTTGTGGACTCAAAGGAGACTTAGTACATATCTTTTGGGAATGCCCTAAGATTTCTCCTGTATGGAAAGAAATTTCCACATTAGTAGACTCATTTACTAAACAAAAAACAATCCTCACACCCCAGCTGGTATTGTTGTCTCTGGAATTGGAAAAAATTCAAGCACAACATAGAACCTTAGTAATCCATTTATTTCTAATTACTAAAAACGTAATTGCGGCTTTATGGAAAGAAAAAAATGTCCTAGTTATTCAGGACATTGTGGATAAAATGTCACTCCACAACTCATATGAAAAAGCTCATGCAAACATAACAATTACTACACAACCTATCTCAAGAGATGGGAATCCTGGAACAGCTTTTCTCCCTGATCATGTGCTAAAGATGTCTCTCCTCAATTTATAGCTATTTATTTACAGCTACTCAGGATACGTTATATTTGTCTTTAAGAAACAACAGTAACTATTAACTGCATTATAGGTTATAAACACTACTGTTAAGTGTTTAGTTATACCCTTTGCCCCCAATGCTTTCCATTGTACTGTTCCCTTAAGCCTGTACAGCAATTTCTTTCTACTGTATCCTCCCCTACCCCATCTATTCTGAGTAAAGGTACTGCCACACTAAACAATCCCGCTAGCGATAACGATAACGACGCATACTAATGCGATCGCTAGCGGGATTGTTTCTATATCGCTGATAGCTTCTTAACTTAGCGATTCGTTAAGGACGCTATCGCGGTTAGCGATCTCCTTAACGACTTTAGCGGTACAAAAGTACCGCTAAATCGCTAACAAAAGGTGCTACACTCAGCGATATCTACTTACCAGCGGGCGCCGACGATCAGAATAGGGTCCGGAACGATGTCAGCGACGAGCGAGATCACAGCAGGATCTCAGCAGGGTCCACGTCGCTGGTAGATGCCGCACACAACAACATCGCTAACGGGATCGCTAAATAATGACGTTTTTTAGCGATCCCGTTAGCGATGTTGTTTAGTGTGGCATACCCTTTAGGCTAAGTGCACACGTTCAGGAATGTTTGCAGAATATTCCTGAGCAAAACCGGACTTTTTTTGCGGCAAAAACGCGCGTTTTTGGTGCGGATTTGACGCGTTTTTACCGCGATTTTTCCCTGAACTTTCTAGGTCAATAATATAGCGGGAAAAACGCTAGAATTCCGAGAAATTAATGAACATGTTGCTAGATTTTCCGCACAAATGTGCACAAAAATTGCGGAATTCATTCTAAATGATAGGATGCTTAATTCATGCGTTTTTTACGCATTTTTTCCCGCGAAAAAAAGCAAATAATCCTGAACGTGTGCACTTAGCCTTATTTGAAAAAGGTCTACGCATTGAAGAGGGGAATCATAAATGCAGGGACAAGAGCAGAGCTGGGTAGAAAGTCAAAATGAACAATTGTAAATACACAGTGCTACATAATGATGAGAGTGCTTTTTTAACGACCTGTACTATAAGACAATCACATCATATATTGTGCAAAGTGAATACTGTAAAAAAAAAATATGAAAAACTATGGAAAAATCGATTTCTCTCTCCATGTTGACTGAATATATAAGGAGGATAAAAACTTTAATGGGAGTGCTTCTTTAATGCACCAAGTGATGTATTTAAACGTTTATTCCTAAGATAGAAAAATAACCGAGCAGTATACTAGGTTATCGCCATCAATATCATATACAAGGAAAATAGTGATAGTCAAGCTGCACACCTCCACTCCATTCAAGATTGGAATCTGCAGTCTGATTGTGGCTTCCAGACTCCCATTCTCAAGTATGCTGTAGGTCCCTATGGGTAGGACATAATTTACTATCTTGGGAAAAATCCCTTTAAGGTTATCATTCGATAATGCAAGCAATGATATTATTTAATGGTGTAACTTTGTAGGAGTGAAAAGAATTATAGATTATTATATTGTTTTTTTTCCAGTTCGAAGAAGGCATTTTAGATACCTGTTTCCAGATTCTGAATAGAAGTTTAAATTATCAAGACGATAAAGTTCTGGACTGTTCAAAAAGATATGATCCTGGCTATGTGGGCAGGGTAGTTAGTGCCATGGTAAGTAAACTATTTGAAATTTCTAATTAATCGACTAGAGTAATACTGCTAGAATGTATTGAATGTATTTGTCTATAGACAAAAGTAGCAGAGATTTTGGGCTCATACCCATTTAAAAGAAATACGGACGAGTGCAATCCGATAAAAAAATCGAATTGCACTCGGACCAATGTTATTCAATGGGTGACATCTCATCTGCGATTTTTTTCTCAGCTGAAATCAGACTGAGAAAAAAAATTGCAGCAGGCTGCGTATTTCTGCGTATCTCGGACAAGACTCGCCAATACAAGTAAATGGGTGCAAAAAAAAAAATCGCACAGCACTCATACCATGCGAGTGCTGTCTGATTTTTACACACCGATGTCCTTTGAAAAGCTGGCAATTCAGTGCCCTATACTGTAAAATCACACTGACAGGTTAAAATAGAATAGATAGAATACATGTATACACATAGTATAGGTACATATATATGCTAGCTGAAGAGCCTGGCGTTGCCCGGGCATAGTAACTAACTGTAGTTAGTTATAACAAATTATAATGATTATCCTCCATCCGATAATCCAGTGACCATATACCCATCACACATCCTCTATCCCATAGTCCAGTGACCATATACCCATCATATACATCCTCCATCCCATAGTCCCGTGCCCATATACCCATCACACATATCCTTCATCCCATAGTCCTATGCCCATATACCCATCATACATATCCTCCATCCCATAGTCCCGTGCCCATATACCCATCATACATATCCTCCATCCCATAGTCCCGTGTCAATATACCCATCATACCTATCCTCCATCCCATAGTCCCGTGCCCATATACCCATCATACATATCCTCCATCCCATAGTCCCGAGCCCATATACCCATTACACATCCTCCATCCCATAGTCCCGTGCCCATATACCCATCATGCATATCCTCTATCCCATAGTTCCGTGCCAATATACCCATCATACCTATCCTCCATCCCATAGTCCCGTGCCCATATACCCATCACACATATCCTCCATCCTATAGTCCCGTGCCCATATACCCATATAATATATAATTGTCTAACTTTTGACTTCCATCTGTAACGGAAATCCTGCGTCGCTGATTGGTAACGTCCAATCACTTCCTGCAGGGCGCAACCAATCATGGTGCAGGATTTCAACCAGGCACGCCACCGCTATCGTCAGGAGATCAGCAGCGCTAGCCGCTGATCTCCCGACAGTAGCGGCGGGTCATCTCTACGTACATACTCACCTTCCGTCACTGCATCCCTGTCACGGCGCATCTGCTTCTATCCTGTGCGGTGCTGTTACATAGTACCGCTCATTAAGGTCATGAATATGGACGCGACTCCACTCCCATAGGCGTGGCGTCCATATTCATGACCTTAATGAGCGGTACCACGTGACCGCAACACAGAGGAAGAAGCTGACGCGCCGGGATAAAGATGCAGCAACGGAGCGAGGAGTGTAAGTATGATGGGGGAGGACGGGGAGCCCAGCGGAGGGTGGGAGTGGAGCCATGTATACAGGGTGGGAGCGGAGCCATGTATATATAGGATGGGAGGGTGGGAGCGGAGCCATGTATATAGGATGGGAGGGTGGAGCAGAGCCATGTATACAGGGTGGAAACGGAGCCATGTATATAGAATTAAAGGGAGTGAGCAGAGCATTTTATAGAATTGGAGGGTGGGAACAGAGCCCTGTATACAAGAATGGGAGGGTGGGAGCGGAGCCATGTATACAGGGTGGGAGCAGAGCCATGTATATAGGATGGGTGGATGGGAGCAGAGCCATGTATACAAGGATGGGAGGGTCGGAGTGGAGCCATGTATCTAAGGATGGGAGGGTGGGAGCGAGCCATGTATACAGGATGGGAGGGTGGAACGGAGCCATGTATACAGGATGGGACAGGGGAGCCATGTATACAAGGATGAGAGGGGGGAGCCATGCATACAAGGATGGGAGGGTGGAGCGGAGCCATGCATACAAGGAGGGGAGGGGGGAGCGGAGCCATGTATACAGGATGGGACTGGGGAGCCATGCATACAAGGATGGGAGGGTGGGAGCAGAGCCATGCACACAAGGATGGGAGGGTGGGAGCAGAGCCATGCATAAATAAACTACATACATATTCTAGAATACCCGATGCATTAGAATCGGGCCACCATCTAGTCATACATATCCTCCATCCCATAGTCCCGTGCCCATATACCCATCACACATATCCTCCATCCCATAGTCCCATGCCCATATACCCATCACTCATATCTTTTATCCTATAGACCCGTGTCCATATACCCATCATACATATCCTCCATCTCATAGTCTAGTGCCCATATACCCATCATACATATCTTCCATCCTATAGTCCCGTGCCCATATACCCATCATACATATCCTCCATCCCATAGTTCACTGTCCATATACTCATCATGCATATCCTCCATCCAATAGTCCAGTGCCCATATACCCATCATACATATCCTTCATCCCATAGTCCGGTACCCATATACCCATCATACATATCCTCCATCCCATAGTCCCATGCCCATATACCCATCATACATATCCTCCATCCTATAGTCCCGTGCCCATATACCCATCATACATATCCTCCATCCCATAGTTTGATCAGTATTTTACTTCAGTATTTGGTCAGCATTTTACCTCAGTATTTAATCAGTATCTTACCTCTGTGTTTGGTCTGTATTTTACCTCAGTGTTTTAGTATTTTACCTCAGTATTTGGTCATTATTTTATCTCAGTGTTTGATCAGTATTTTACCTCAGTATTTGATCAGTATTTTACCTCAGTTTTTGCTCAGACTTTTACCTCAGTGTTTGGTCAGTATTTTACCTCAATGTTTTAGTATTTTACCTCAGTATTTGATCAGTATTTTACCTCAGTATTTGGTCAGACTTTTACCTCATTGTTTGGTCAGTATTTTACCTCAGTATTTGGTCAGTGGTTTACCTCAGTATTTGGTCAGTATTTTACCTCAGTGTTTTAGTTTTTTACCTCAGTGTTTGATCAGTATTTTACTTCAGTATTTGGTCAGTATTTTACCTCAGTATTTAATCAGTATTTTTTTCTACGACGGCAACAATAGAGCGCGACAGTAATGGAGGAGGGGGTGATTCATTTCTGTCATGTGCTCTCTGCTCTTTTCTGGGGGGCAGACAATGGCTGGGAGCTTATGTTCCTGGGGATGCTAGATTTCTCCCACCCGGTCAGTGTCTGCTGAGGTGTTGTGGAGTGGAAAAACTGTTGCTCATAGCAACCAATCACAGCTCAGCTTCTTTTAAACAGCTCTGGTGAAATTAAAAATGCTTAGTGATTGGGTGCTGATAAACACACACATACACACACATATACTCAATTTTATATATAGATATATAGGTATATTCTCATTAAATACTTTAATACTTTGTTCTGTACAAAGTTGAATGTGCTGCCAACATAATCACACAAAAATCATAAATGGAAATCAAATTTTTGAACCAATGGAGACTTGGATTTGGAGAGACCCCCAAAATGAAAGTGGAAACAAGTCCAAATGAAAATCAAAACAAGACAAAATTAAAGTGGAAACAAGTCAAAATGATGCTCAATATTGTGTGTGGCCTCCAAGTACCTGTATGACCTCCCTACGACACCTGGGTATGTGTGGCCCAGCTTCGCAGGGCACACATATCTTCTGGAAAATGCACAGGAAGGTAACTGTAAAGCTTGATATTCATTCACGCACACTTCTCAGCATTGCCACTAGGTGCATATCAGACTATTTAGTGGTGTGACGTAGTGTCATGCTGTATAGCAGATATATATATATATATGTGATGTCAGTAATCTATATCAAAAGGGCAACATACTATATAACATGCGCATAGATATATGATAACATAGAATTACCTGACAATGTCCAGTGGGTCAATACGGAATCCGTTATACGCTGTCTCCGGCTAGAGGGTGACCGGGGTCTATGCTGACCCTAAACTGGGGTCCTAACTAATCCCTCTACCTGGAGGTACTGTTAAAGGTACAGAGGTCCAGGCCACCAGCGTAAACCCTGTCTCCTATCAATCCCTGCCAACTGTAATCTAGTCCTAAGAAGGACCCTGATTACCACCAAAGGGAATGAACAGGTAACGGTTAATGAACAGAAAGACATACAAAAAGACAAGAAATAAAGTAAATAAAGTCTTACATACAACACTCACACACAGTAGGAACACCTAAGGTCTCAGAGATAAACTATAAGCTATAAGAGTAAAAACAACTAAGGAGCTCTTAGCTTAAATATTCTCAGAACCGATCCAGTCTGCTAGACTACATGAATGCTTTCACCGGCATCTAACAAGCAGACTGGCAGGTATATGAAGGAATCTAATTAGATCATAATCAAAAGCAGCCGGGCGAGGCTGGACCTAGTCTTAGCAAAGAGCTAGGTAAAATTAACTCCCTCATTACCAAACACAATGAAACAGCAACTCAGCTGTGAGAAGTCAGAGTGTGTAATCGCGACGATCCTCGTGGCGATACACCCATGACAGTACCCCCCCCTCTACGAGGGGACTCCGGACCCTCAGGGCCAGGTCTGCCCGGGTGAGTTGTGTGAAAGGTCCGAACCAATCGATCTGCGTTAACATCAGACGCAGGGACCCACGTCCTCTCCTCAGGACCATACCCCCTCCAATGAACCAAGTACTGAAGGGATCGGCGACTGAGACGTGAGTCAATGATTTTTGACCCATGAAATTCCACGTTATCATTGACCACCACTGAAGGAGGAGGTAGAGGTGACGGTATGACTGGTGCCACATACTTTTTAAGTAATGACTTGTGAAACACATTATGAATTTTAAACGTAGGAGGGAGGTCCAGACGAAATGCCACAGGATTAATTATGGAACTGATCCTGTACGGCCCGATGAATCTGGGACCCAACCTCCAGGAGGAAACTTTAAGTTTTATATTCCTGGTAGACAACCAAACCAGATCGTTCACCTTCAGATCTAGACCAGAAACTCTCCCCCTATCAGCCATCCGTTTGTAACGGTTCCCCGTAACCTTCAGTCTTAACCGATCTGGAACTATCAGTCTCCCTGGAAGTCCCACAGGGGCGTCCCCCTGAGCCCCCAATACCTCCCCCTCAAGCTCAGAGCATACAGCTGACACTACAACTCCCTCCTGAGGAATAGGAACCGGATCATCCGTCTTCCCGGCCCCTGGGAAAGTACGAGATAAGGCATCAGGAAGCAACTTTATTGAGCAGTCATATGCGCGATGAGGAGGTAACTCTTTACACCCCTCCTCTGAGAACATCTCCCCAAAGTCCTCCAGAAAAGGAGACAAAGTCCTAGGCACAACCGCACCGATGACCGTGCTCATGCAGTTATTCCTGCAAAATTCACCCCACTGGCTTATCTTTCTGGATTTCCAATCAATCACTGGGTTATGTTTAGCCAACCAAGGAAGTCCCAACACAATAGGAGTAGGTAGACCCTCCAACACATAACAAGACAATTGCTCTTTATGTATTGCCCCTACTCGAAGATCTATGTTATGAACAGCTTGTACCAAGCTACCTTGACCGAGAGGTCTAGAATCAATAGAGACTATAGGGACTGGTTTGGCCAATACACTCAGTTGCATACCATGCGCCTGGGCAAACCGAGCGTCCACCAGATTAGCCCCGGACCCACTATCAAGAAAAACAGAAATCCTCTCAGTTCTAGTACCAATCACCACCTCCGCAGGCACGAGAAACTGAGAGGGATTTGGGGACGAAATACACACTCCCAGGTTAACTCCTTTGCTCAAAGAGGCCCGGGATGGACACCCCCCAACAAAATGTCCCTCTCTCCCGCAAAAGAAACACCTTCTAGTATTGCGGCGCACCGCCGATTCCCTCCTACAAAAAGATGTCCCTCCCAACTGCATGGGTTCCTCAGAACAGACATGGGGAACCTCAGTATAAGGGACTTTAGTAGTAGGTGGAGTCATCACGGGAGGCGGAGTTACCTCGCGTCTTCCCCGAATTCGTCTATCAATGCGAATAGCGAGGGCCATAGCAGCCTCCAGTGATGGAGGAGAATCATACTGAGCCAACACATCCTTTAATTTGTCAGACAACCCTTGACAAAACTGGCTCCTAAGAGCTGGATCATTCCACTGAGTATCTGTTGCCCATCTACGGAACTCAGAAGAATATTCCTCCGCTGGACGATTTCCTTGCCGTATTTTACGTAACTTTGTTTCAGCAAGGGAAACTCGATCCGGATCATCATATACCAGACCCAGGGCAGTAAAAAATCGATCCACTGACTGGAGATCTGGGGAGCCTGGAGGAATAGAGAACGCCCAAGATTGAGGGTCCCCTTGTAAGAGTGAGATAACAATTCCCACCCTCTGCTCTTCACTCCCAGATGACCGAGGCCGCAGCCGAAAGTACAATTTACATACCTCCCGGAAAGTAAAAAATTTGTCCCGCCCACCAGTGAACCTGTCCGGGAGAGCAACCTTAGGTTCAGATCTGGTTTGCTCCGGGGGAGACAAAACCTTGGACTTAATGTCTGCAAACTCCATGGACAACCCCTGCAACTGCCGGGCCAGCTGGGCTACTGGATCCATGACAGCTGGGGAGAATCTTTAGTAGGGCCGGTGAAAATGTCACGCTGTATAGCAGATATATATATATATGTGATGTCAGTAATCTATATCAAAAGGGCAACATACTATATAACATGCGCATAGATATATGATAACATAGAATTACCTGACAATGTCCAGTGGGTCAATACGGAATCCGTTATACGCTGTCTCCGGCTAGAGGGTGACCGGGGTCTATGCTGACCCTAAACTTGGGTCCTAACTAATCCCTCTACCTGGAGGTACTGTTAAAGGTACAGAGGTCCAGGCCACCAGCGTAAACCCTGTCTCCTATCAATCCCTGCCAACTGTAATCTAGTCCTAAGAAGGACCCTGATTACCACCAAAGGGAATGAACAGGTAACGGTTAATGAACAGAAAGACATACAAAAAAGACAAGAAATAAAGTAAATAAAGTCTTACATACAACACTCACACACAGTAGGAACACCTAAGGTCTCAGAGATAAACTATAAGCTATAAGAGTAAAAACAACTAAGGAGCTCTTAGCTTAAATATTCTCAGAACCGATCCAGTCTGCTAGACTACATGAATGCTTTCACCGGCATCTAACAAGCAGACTGGCAGGTATATGAAGGAATCTAATTAGATCATAATCAAAAGCAGCCGGGCGAGGCTGGACCTAGTCTTAGCAAAGAGCTAGGTAAAATTAACTCCCTCATTACCAAACACAAAGAAACAGCAACTCAGCTGTGAGAAGTCAGAGTGTGTAATCGCGACGATCCTCGTGGCGATACACCCATGACACGTAGCAATAGTGAGTCATTCTAGTCAGTCTGTGCAGGAGGAGAGGAGTGAGCACATTCTGTTCAGTGCAGTTTAGTTTCTGTTTCAGTCAGAGACAGACGGAGGGAAAGGAGAGAAGACTGAACCCACACAGAGCTTGTGTAGCTCATCTGATAAGAAAGTGGAGGCTAGTACGGGTGAAGTGAATCATCCTAGCCTAGTCAGAGCTATATCTTAACCTGCTACTCAGAACAAGCTGCCGATGTTCCTAAGAAAGTGGAAGGTGACTCTCAGAGCTACAGCGTAAATACAGTCTGACGAAGCATCCTGTGAGCTGCTCTGGACAGAGTTCTGTGAAGGAAAGAAGGAAGGGAATCACAGCAGTTATACCAACGAGCCAACTGAGAACAGGTCAGTGAGCACTGAAGGAAAGCTGACCTTGACACCATTGCTACACGTGCTTATGTTAAGGGCGAGAGCAGGGCGAAGGGCGAGTGGAGAAGTAAGAGTGACTAAGGTGACAGATCACCCTCACTCAGTTTAACCGGACACCGGGGTCCGAAGCATTGCTAGTACTTCACGTCTAGTAATAAGAAAACCGGAGGCCTTGCTGGACTTCAAGTCGCAGAAGGTAGCCCTAAGCGCTGATACGTAACCGGAGCCAGGGAGAACAGGGACTTTGAGTCAGTGCACGACAAAAGTAAGGACTTAGTTCTCTCAACATCTGATAATCAGAGACATAGAAGGCTCCACCACAATGTTGGCCGGGCGTAGTTGCTATTGAAAGAGTTGCACTTGACTTTATGCAAGTTTGTACTCACACACATTACAAGGAGAAAGGAGGCCTCTAACCTGCTCAACAGTTTCCTGAATGTGCATTCTCCAACCTGACCAGCTTCCCGGGACATACCTGCAACATCTACAAGTAAAGGTATGGAAAGAGACTGCATTGTGTGTGACTGAATTCTTATCTGCACCCTGCACCACCATAGACTTTGAGGGACCAGTCCCACCTGTGGGGACTTAACACGTAGCTGCCATAACATCCCCTCAGAGATCTACCCTGCAGCGCTGGTCAATCAGATCAGAAACCACAGGTGGCGTCACGAACTATAACTACAATCCCCTGTAAATATTACCCCATTGCATGACCGCCAGGGCCACGGACCGAGCTCTGCTGCCAGTGACATTCCCCATAGACTTCCATGGGCTCGGTTCCGAGTACCCCATAGCCCTGGTACCACCAATGTGGTGCGCGTCATCTTTGGCGTCACGAACAGGATGCGAAGCTTGCAAAAATTGTGAGTCCTGTGTGCCTATATTGACTGTTTTATGCAGAAAAGACTGTATTGCTGTTTGTCACTTTTGGCGCCAAATACCGCCATTTTACCGCCATATTGGTGCCCTGAGGCGCTGGTGAAGAAGGTGGGCGTGCATTCGTGGGCGTGTACCCCCCCTGTGGCGCGAAAGTTATGGCCGCCCTCTCAAAGTGTTATTATAATATCCGCAATGGCCCCACTGCAAGGGAGATCCGCCTCCTCTTCATCTTCTATGCAAAAAGGAGGAAGCGCAAATCCCGCCTCCACGGAAAGGACCAGATTGTTTCTGATGGAGAACACAGTCTGGCCTGGGGAGAGGTGGCAGAAGGACAAGAGCAGCTATGCAGTGGAGCGGTGGAGCACAGGCCCTGCTCCCCAGAAAAGCTGTTGTTTGAACCGGAGCCATCCCTAATACGGAAACTTCAGCAAACCTTGCTGGAGTGCAAGGAGGAGAATGCGGCGCTTAAAAAGTTGATCCAGCGCCAGGCAGACATGGAGGAGACCGAGAGACGCTGGCGTGCCCAGACACAGCGGCTGCTGTGGGACGCAGTGCTCTCTCCCACAGACATAACGCCATCACCTGACTTTCCTATGTCCCTGCTGAAGAAAGCTGAAGGAAAACCGGAGGCCGCCCCCAAAAGAGCTGTACCTGATCCCACCGATGGAGAGGTGGAAGAGAAGGAGGCTGAGGAGGTCCTGCCTGTTCTGGAGTGCCAGCTAGGCAAAGAGGCTGCAGCAGATTACAGTTCCCCGGTAGGGACACCGGAGGAGACCCAACTGTCAGCGATAGAAAACGACTGGGAGCAGCGACAGCAGCAGGTTAGTGCGTTCCCAACTGAGCCACTGCGCGCACCTGTGTCCTATTCGGAATCGCAAGCCCCAGCAGCGTCATCTTTGGCGTCAGCATCAAGCAGTGCACCAATATCGCAACCTGCATCCTCCTCTGTACCAAGATCCTATCCAGCCTCATATTCTGCGACCCACTCTGCATCGCAACCTGTGATTACTTCAGCATCGCCCCCTGCGTACACTTCTGCATCACAATCTGTGTGGCCCAGCTTCGCAGGGCACACATATCTTCTGGAAAATGCACAGGAAGGTAACTGTAAAGCTTGATATTCATTCACGCACACTTCTCAGCATTGCCACTAGAGGCATATCAGACTATTTAGTGGTGTGACGTAGCAATAGTGAGTCATTCTAGTCAGTCTGTGCAGGAGGAGAGGAGTGAGCACATTCTGTTCAGTGCAGTTTAGTTTCTGTTTCAGTCAGAGACAGACGGAGGGAAAGGAGAGAAGACTGAACCCACACAGAGCTTGTGTAGCTCATCTGATAAGAAAGTGGAGGCTAGTACGGGTGAAGTGAATCATCCTAGCCTAGTCAGAGCTATATCTTAACCTGCTACTCAGAACAAGCTGCCGATGTTCCTAAGAAAGTGGAAGGTGACTCTCAGAGCTACAGCGTAAATACAGTCTGACGAAGCGTCCTGTGAGCTGCTCTGGACAGAGTTCTGTGAAGGAAAGAAGGAAGGGAATCACAGCAGTTATACCAACGAGCCAACTGAGAACAGGTCAGTGAGCACTGAAGGAAAGCTGACCTTGACACCATTGCTACACGTGCTTATGTTAAGGGCGAGAGCAGGGCGAAGGGCGAGTGGAGAAGTAAGAGTGACTAAGGTGACAGATCACCCTCACTCAGTTTAACCGGACACCGGGTCCGAAGAATTGCTAGTACTTCACGTCTAGTAATAAGAAAATCGGAGGCCTTGCTGGACTTCAAGTCGCAGAAGGTAGCCCTAAGCGCTGATACGTAACCGGAGCCAGGGAGAACAGGGACTTTGAGTCAGTGCACGACAAAAGTAAGACTTAGTTCTCTCAACATCTGATAATCAGAGACATAGAAGGCTCCACCACAATGTTGGCCGGGCGTAGTTGCTATTGAAAGAGTTGCACTTGACTTTATGCAAGTTTGTACTCACACACATTACAAGGAGAAAGGAGGCCTCTAACCTGCTCAACAGTTTCCTGAATGTGCATTCTCCAACCTGACCAGCTTCCCGGGACACACCTGCAACATCTACAAGTAAAGGTAAGGAAAGAGACTGCATTGTGTGTGACTGAATTCTTATCTGCACCCTGCACCACCATAGACTTTGAGGGACCAGTCCCACCTGTGGGGGACTTAACACGTAGCTGCCATAACATCCCCTCAGAGATCTACCCTGCAGCGCTGGTCAATCAGATCAGAAACCACAGGTGGCGTCACAAACTATAACTACAATCCCCTGTAAATATTACCCCATTGCATGACGCCAGGGCCACGGACCGAGCTCTGCTGCCAGTGACATTCCCCATAGACTTCCATGGGCTCGGTTCCGAGTACCCCATAGCCCTGGTACCACCAATGTGGTGCGCGTCAGGTATGCTCCTGATGTGGTTGCGGATGTTCTCCTGAGGGATCTCCTCTCAGACATGGACTAAAGCATCCGTCAACTCCTGGACAGTCTGTGGTGAAACGTGACGTTGGTAGATCAAGCGAGACATGCTGTCCTAGATGTGCTCAATCGGATTCAGGTCTGGGGAACAGGCAGGCCAGTCCATAGCTTCAATGCCTTCATCTTGCAGGTCCATGCAATTTTTTTCCATGAATAAATACTTTAACACCTACAGTACAAACCAAAAGTTTGGATACACCTTCTCATTCAATGATTTTTCTGTATTTTCATGACTATGAAAATTGTAGAATCACACCGAAGGCATCAAAACTATGAATTAACACATGTGGAATTATACATTACACTTTACAAAAAAGTGTGAAACAACTGAAAATGTCTTATATTCTAGGTTCTTCAAAGTAGCCACCTTTTGCTTTGACTACTGCTTTGCACACAGAAAAGGTGAACGGATGGACTCTACATGCCAGGTTCCCACCGTGAAGCATGGAGGAGGTGATGTCATGATGTGGGGGTGCTTTGCTGGTGACACTGTTGGGGATTTATTCAAAATTGAAGGCATACTGAACCATCATGGCTACCACAGCATCTTGCAGCAGCATGCTATTCCATCCGGTTTGCGTTTAGTTGGACCATCATTTATTTTTCAACAGGACAATGACCCCAAACACACCTCCAGGCTGTGTAAGGGCTATTTGACCAAGAAGGAGAGTGTTGGCGTGCTAAGCCAGATGACCTGGCCTCCACAGTCACCAGACCTGAACCCAATCGAGATGGTTTGGGGTGAGCTGGACCGCTCACCGCTTCAATTTTGAATAAATCCCCAACAGTGTCACCAGCAAAGCACCCCCACACCAACACACCACCTCCTCCATGCTTCACGGTGGGAACTAGGCATGTAGAGTCCATCCGTTCACCTTTTCTGCATGCAAAGCAGTAATCAAAGCAAAAGGTGGCTACTTTGAAGAACCTAGAATATAAGACATATTTTCAGTTGTTTCACACTTTTTGTAAAGTGTAATGTATAATTCCACATGTGTTAATTCATAGTTTTGATGCCTTCAATGTGATTCTACAATTTTCATAGTCATGAAAATACAGAAAAATCTTTGAATGAGAAGGTGTGTCCAAACTTTTGGTCTGTACTCTACATCTCCAAATTTTTACACACACACGCTACTAACATTAGTAGTCAGGGACATATATAAATCGAAATGATATGCAATGGTTTACTGTATATCAACCATGTGTCATATCCTGTCGGGTTCTGCAATGATTTTACAGAAACTGACAATTGACTTATCGGCTATTCTGCTATCTCTCTCTCTATGAAATCTATATATATACTGTATATATGTCTGTTTTGAAGATTATTTGTTTTTAACCCCTTAACGAACGCCGACACGCCTTTTAACGGCGGTCATTAAGGGTACTTAAACCACAGTGCCGTTAATTAACGGCGCTGTGGAAAAAGTAAATAGCGCCCCCCGCAGTGGCATTTTCTCCGGGGTCTCGGCTGCCGGGGGTAGCCGAGACCCCAGAGAACATGAATCGGGTCAGTTTTTACCGACCCCGGTGTTGCGATCGCCGTTATTAACCCTATAACGGCGATCGCAACAAAAAAAAATGTGCCATTTAATTTCTCTCTCCTCTGATGTGATCAGACATCAGAGGAGAGAGAAAAAGGGTCCCCAATCCCCCCTTGTGGCCCCCGATCCCCTCCATGTGGCCCCCGGGCCCTCCGGTCACCCGGTGGGCGCCGCCATATTTGAGGCCTAGAAAATGAGCATGCGCCCGCCGCGATGTGCTGTGGGGGCTTGGGAAATTTTCTCCGGGGTCTCGGCTGCCGGGGGTAGCCGAGACCCCAGAGAACATGATCTGGGTCGGTATTTACCGACCACGTGTTAGGGTCTGCGGAACACACCTAATAGATATTGTAGAGACGTGCGTTCGCAGCCCGGGGTCCACCGTGCAGGCGAAGCCCGCTGCTAGTAAGATGGCGAAAGTAGCGAACTCTGTTATCCCGCAGAGTCGCTAAAATAAACGCCGTAGCGCGCTGTGGCAGTTAGTGCGAACTCTGTTAATCCCCAGAGCTGCTAACGGGAATGCCACAGCGCTATATGGCGATAAGTGCAAACTCACTTAGCTTCAGTGAGCCGCAAAGTAAAACGCTAGGGCGCTGAACCAGCGTTACAAAGCGAACCCTGTTGCGTCACAGAGCCGCTGAGAAAAAGACTGTGTCCTGTTAGACTCACAGGGAACACAGATGACTGCTAAGCGGATTGCAGTCTGAGGTCATGCAGTCAGAACACAAGCAACAATCTCCTCACCGGAGTAGCCGGTATTCTAATGGCGTTTTCAGCCGAGCCCTGAACACGTGCATACAATCTCCTCACCGGAGGTGCCGGTATTCTAGGGGCTTATTTCAGCCAGACCTAACCACATGCATACATGACCTCACTGGCGCAAGCACGTAACAGATTTGATACTAGCGCATGGCGGCCCAGCCATGCCACCCTTTTATAGTAACAGGTACAGGACCTGCCAGGAAAAAGGACCAATGAGAAACTGTTCCAAAACACATGTAGTTTCAGGACCTTCCTGGCGGACCAATAGGAGCTGCTGCAGTACCTGAACATGTGACCCCTGATCTCCAATGAGAGATCTTACCCTGGGCATGCTCAGAAGGGGAAACGCAGGACTTCGTCCTAAAGACGTCTGCTCCAGCACTGGCTATAATAAAGATCCAGGAGGGGCAGCAGCAAGTCTCTGCACAGTATTGGAATGGGCAAGACGCTGGGACCGACGTCTCTGCTGAGCAGGCTCCACTGTGGCCGGAGACGGATGGGGGACCGCAGCGGGAATGGCTTGAGATTCCCCTTGTGCAGCATTGGGAACTTGAACCCTAACACCCCGGTGTTGCGATTGCCGTTATACTGAGTATAACGGCGACCGCAACAACAAAAAAAAAAAAAAAAAGATTTTTCTCCCGTCTGATGTGATCGTGAGAAATAGTGTCCCGGGACCCCTGATCACCCCCTGTACCTGTAGGGGTCCCCTCTGCATCCTCGGATCCTCCCCCTGTCCTCCGTCAGCTCCCCCTGTGCTGCGATCCTCGGCGTCTTCTTCCTGAAAAAAAAAATGGCGGCAGATTCAAAAAATATTTCATTCATTCTCCAAAAGTTGATTTTGATCACTGTGATAAACTATCACAGTGATCAAAATAAAAAAAATAGTACATAACCCCCCCTTTTCACCCCCTTAGTTAGGGACATATAATAAAATGTAGAAATTGTATTTATTTTCATTTTTCCGTTAGGGTTAGGGAGTAGGGTGTTAGGGCTGGGGTTTAGGGTTATAATTAGGGTTAGGGTTACATTTAGGGTTAGGGTTAGGCTGGGTTCATACTGCGTTATGGCAGTCCGTTAGACGGACTGCGTTACACCACGGTATAATGCAGTGTAACGCTGTCCGTTAACGCTGCCATTCACCCCCATTTGAGGGCGCATCGTGACGCATGCAGTAAAGCGGCATGCGTTAGCGACGTGCCGTCGTTCAGTGACGGAGCCTCGGACGCGGGCTGCAGCGTCTGGGCTCCGTCAACGCTAGCGCAGATGAATCATCTGCTGATTCCTCTGCGCTAGCGGGTATAGCATAACGCGATCGTGTTATGCTATATCGTTACCAGCCCGCCAACGCTATGTGTTGAACGGGCTGGTAAAATGCAAAATGAACCTAGCCGGCATTCTCAGGACACATTGCACAAAAGCTTTTGGGGTCTTGTTACCCTTGGGAAAATAAAAATTGGGGTGAAAAGATCATTTTTGTGGAAAAAAAAGATTTTTTATTTTCACGGCTCTACGTTATAAACTTGTGTGAAGCACTTGGAGGTTCAAAGTGCTCACCACACATCTAGATAAGTTCCTTAAGGGGTCTAGTATCCAAAATGGGGTCACTTGTTGGGGGTTTCCACTGTTTAGGCACATCAGGGGCTCTCTAAACACGACATGGCATCCAGCCAATTCTGTGTTGAAAAAGTCAAACGGCGCTCCTTCCCTTGCGATCTCTGCCGTGCGCCAAAAAAGTGGTTTACCCCCACATCTGGGGTATCGGCGTATTCAGGAGAAATTGCATATAAATTTTGTGGTTCATTTTTTCTTTTAACACTTGAAAAATAAAAAAAATTGGTTCCGAAGTAAAGCTTTTGCAAGTTAAGTGTCAATTTTTTCCTTTCACATTGCTTCAGCTCCTGTGAAGCACCTGAAGGGTTAATAAACTTTTTGAATGTGGTTTTGAGCACCTTGAGGGGTGCAGTTTTTAGAATGGTGTCACTTTTGGGTATTTTCTATCATATAGACCAGTGGTCCCCAACCTTTTTTGCACCAGGGACCGGCTTCAAAAAAGACCATTCTTCCATGGCCCGGCAGGGTGGGGATGGAGGTGTGACAGGGGTGGGCTTTGGTCATAAGGGGGCGGGCTATGGACGGGGTTGTAGTTTAGTAGTAGTGCATACTCATCATTTAATTATAACATTTATAATGTGAATGGGACTCCTTGAATACAAGGCTCTGCTCCCACCCTTGTATACAAGGCTCCGCTCCCACCATTGTATACATGGCTCCACTCCCACCCTTGTTTATATGGCTCCGCTCCCACCCTCCCATCCTGTATACATGGCTCCGCTCCCAATCTCCCATCCTGTATAATGGCTCCGCTCCCACCCTCCTATCCTTGTATACATGGCTCCGCTCCACCCTCCCATCCTTGTATACATGGCTCCGCTCCCAACCTCCCATCCTGTATACATGGCTCCGCTCCCAACCTCCCATCCTGTATATATGGCTCCGCTCCACCCTCCAATCCTGTATACATGGCTCCGCTCCCTCCTCCCATCCTGTATACATGGCTCTGCTCCACCCTCACATCCTTGTATACATGGCTCCGCTCCCACCCTCCTATCCTGAATACATGGCTCCGCTCCACCCTCCCATCCTTGTATATATGGCTTCGCTCCCACCCTCCCATCCTTGTATATATGGCTCCGCTCCCACCCTCCTATCCTTGTATGCATGGCTCCGCTCCCCTTCCCATCATGTATACATGGCTCCGCTCCACCCTCACATCCTTGTATATATGGCTCCGCTCCCACCCTCACATCCTTGTACAGTATATATGGCTCCGCTCCACCCTCCCATCCTTGTATGCATGGTTCTCCCCTCTATCCCCTTTCCATCCTGTAAACATGGCTCTGCTCCCATCCTCCCATCCTTGTATATATGGCTCTGCTCCCACCCTCACATCCTTGTATATATGGCTCCGCTCCACCCTCCTATCCTTGTATGCATGGCTCCGCTCCCACCCTCCCATCCATGTATATATGGCTCTGCTGCCATCCTGTATATATGGCTCCGCTCCCACCCTGACATCCTTGTATATATGGCTCCGCTCCACCTCTCCTATCCTTGTATGCATGGTTCCCCTCCACCCTCTTATCCTTGTATGCATGGTTCCACTCCCCCCTCCCATCCTGTATACATGGCTCCGCTCCCACCCTCCCATCCTTGTATATATGGCTCCGCTCCACCCTTCCATCCTTGTATGCATGGCTCCGCTCCCCACTCCCATCCTGTATACATGGCTCCGCTCCACCCTTCCATCCTTGTATGCATGGCTCCCCTCCACCCTTTTATCCTTGTATGCATGGCTCCCCTTCCCCCTCCCATCCTGTATACATGGCTCCGATGCCTCCCCCATCCTCCCCCCCATCATACTTACCCTCCTCGCTCCGTCGCTGCAGGTCCCTTGCATCCCTGTCAGCCGCGCCAGCTTCCTCCTGGCAGTGCGGTGACGTAGTACCGCTCATTAAGGGCATGAATATGGACGCCACGCCTATAGGAGTGGCGTCACGTCCATATTCATTACCTTAATGAGCGGTACTACGTCACCGCTCAGTGCTGGATGAAGCTGCCGCGGCCGACAGGGATGCAGCGACGGAAGGTAAGTATCGATGTCTTCTTGAAGCCGGCGGCTGTAGCTGTCACTACAGTGCTGCAGCCGCCGGCTCCATGTGTGTACAGCGTTCTGTGCCGTGGCTCCGCAACAGAACTGCTACGGCCCGGTAATGGGCCGCGGACCGGCGGTTGGGGACCCCTGATATAGACCCTCAAAGTGACTTCAAATGTGATGTGGTCCCTAAAAAAAAATGGTGTTGTAAAAATGAGAAATCGCTGGTCAAATTTTAACCCTTATAACTTCGTAACAAAAGAAAATTTTGTTCCCAAAATTGTGCTGATGTAAAGTAGACATGTGGGAAATGTTATTTATTAAGAAATTTGTGTGACATATCTCTCTGATTTCAGGGCATAAAAATTTAAAGTTTGAAAATTGCGAAATTTTCTACATTTTCGCCATATTTCCATCTTTTTCATAAATAAAAGCAAGTCATATAAAACTTTTTTACCACTAACGTGAAGTACAATATGTCACGAAAAAACATTCTCAGAATCAGCTGGATTCGTTAAAGCGTTCCAGAGTTATACCTCATAAAGTGACAGTGGTCAGAATTGTAAAAATTGGCCGGTCATTAAGCTGCAAAATGGCTCTGTCACTAAGGGGTTAAATGATGTGTACAGTTTTGTTTTAAAGTGCAATTTTAACATGAGCTTTTAGAATAGAGAGAACTGCCGTATGTAAAAGCTCATGTTAAAATTGCACTGCATACTCATGTCATACAGATGTTCCGTTGCAAAATCGCACGGAAATCGAATTACACTCGCATGACACTCGCATAGCACTCGTCTGTTTTTTTGGTCCATTGTTTTTCTCGCAAATGGGCATGAGCCCTTAGTAAAATAAATGCACTGAAATATTATGTGTTTTAAATAACTTGTAAGCCTCATTCAACAAGTATGAGTGGCTTAGCGGAAGTTTAAAATTTGAAACAAAATTACTCCAAGGTTTTGGCACAAAACTATGCTAACCAATAGGTGGTGTATAGTTATACAGAAAAGCCTTAAGATGCAACAAAATTATATTCAGCATGCACAGCTGTAATAAATCTGGTGCATTTTAAGACTCTACAGTATAAGTTTGCTTTGTTTTAATATTGGTAAAATAAATCTTTATTATTAGATTAAATGTAAATGTGGAGATAAAATTATACATAGATTAATTTAAAAAATACCCTATAAAAATCATGGAAAAAATGTATGTTTTTACTTCCAAACAATGTAGAGATAAGACATACAGTATAAACAATAACACATAAAACAATTTATAACATCTTTACATTTAAACATTTTCAATAAGATGTATAAACAATAACACATAAAACAATAACATTTACACATTTTAACAAAACTAATGTGCTCTAATGGCATCATCCAAATGAAGCGAGAGGTAATAACTTCAACGTAACTCTACTCATCAAATTTCATCTTGTAAAAATCCATCACCTTTACACAAGTAGGGAAATGAAAAGCCCATTCTCTTCAAGGTAGACTGTGTTGCTCATTAGTTACTAGTGTTTCCTTGCAGCACTGGGATCCTAGGTTCAAATGTGACTGAGGGCTCCTTTCCACTTGCGAGAAATACGTCCGATTCTCACATGTGAAATCCCACTCTGGCGCCGGCACTCGGGAGTGGAGTGTGCGGCTGCATGTATTCTATGTAGCTGCTCGCTCCACTCCCGAACGTCAGCCCCAGAGCTGGATTTCACATGTGAGAATCGGACGTATTTCTCGCAAGTGGAAAGGAGCCCTAAGGGCAACTTCAGAATAGAAGTTGTATGTTTCCTCCTACACTCCAAAAGGTATACTGAGAGAGCATTAAGATTATGTGCCCTCAACTAGAGGGGCAATGATGAGAATATATATTAAATGCTGTGAAATTTGTTGGTGATAATAGGCAAGAAAAATACATTTCTACCTCTTTTCCAAATACAGATCAACAGTTTTGATGATGAAGGTGTATTGGAGGGGAACTGGTCGACTAAATTTTCAGGTGGGGTCTATCCCGAGGATTGGAGTGGAAGTGTAGACATCCTCAATATGTGGCATAAAGGAGGTTACAAACCAGTCAAATATGGACAATGCTGGGTCTTTGCTGGAGTCATGTGCACAGGTAATAAATATATAAAAATATATATGTACAGTATTAAGACATAGATATTAAAAGTACTATGTAGTTAATTTACTTATGCATTTATTAGAGATGAGGGAATGTCTAAAACTTGAATTAGCCAAATTCACCGACTAGTTCTACATAATTAACCCCTCAGCGACATGCGCTGTACTACGGCGCAGCAGCAACTGCATTTGTGCCAGCCCGCAGTACTAGTACGGTGCTGCGATCACCGCGGCCTCACTGTGAGCACCGCGGCGATCACATGCGGGTGTCAGCTGTATGTTACATGTGACAACCCGCAGCAATGTCCATGATCGGTGCAATTATTGTGGGCATTTAACCCCTCTGATGTCACTGTCAGTAGTGAAAGCTGCATAGAGAAGCATCGCGCACAGAGGGTGCTCCGTGCGTGCTCTCACCGGAACAACGCAGTGCGATCGCGTTGTTCCGGTGGTCTCCATGGAGACCCCCGGCTCTAAGATGGCCGTGGCATCCTTCCGAGTCCTTCAGTGAGGTGGCTTGCAAGCGCCTGCTGATAGCAGATGCCGACAAGCCTCCTTCACTGCCTGTCAGATTACTGATCTGACACTGTGCTGTGCATAGTGTCAGATCAGCAATCTGACTTTACATCATAATGTCCCATACTGGGACAATGTAAAAGAGTAAAAAAAAATTATGAAGTGTAATAATATTTTTTAAAAAGTTCTTAAATGAAGAAAAAGATAAATAAATATTTTCCAAATAAATACATTTATGTAAATAAAAAAAAAATAAAAATACACATATTTGGTATCGCCGAGTCCGTAACGACGCGCTCTATAAAACTGTCCAACTAGTTAACCCCTTCAGTGAACACCGTAAAAAAATAAAATAAAAAATGAGGCAAAAAGCAATGCTTTATCATCATACCGCCAAACAAAAAGTTAATAAATAACATTTCCCACATGTCTACTTTACGATGTAAATAAAAATGGTACGTTTGTAAACGTCATCTTGTCCCACAAAATACAGGCCACCATACAGCTCCATCAGCAGAAAAATACAAAAGTTATAGCTCTGAGAATAAAGCAATGCAAAAATTATTATTTTTTCTGTAAAATAATTTTTATTGTGTAAAAGCGCCAAAACATAAAAAAAGATATAAATGAGGTATCGCTGTAATCGTACTGACCACAAGAATAAAACTGCTTTATCAATTTTGCCACACGTGGAAGGGTATAAACACCCCCCCAAAAGAACTTCATGAATTGCTGGTTTTTGTTCATTCTGCCTCCCAAAAATCGGAATAAAAAGCGATCAAAAAATTTCATGTGCTCTAAAGTGGTATTAATAAAAACGTCAACTCGTCCTGCAAAAAACAAGACCTCACATCACTCTGTGGGCCGAAATATGGAAAAATTAAAGCTCTCAAAATGTGGTGATGCAAAAACTATTTTTTGCAATTAAAAGCGTCGTTTAGCGTGTGACAGATACCAAACATAAAAACCTGCTAGAAAAACACGCTATAAATAGTAAATCAAACACCCTTTATCACCCCCTTAGTTAGGGAAAAATAATAAAATATAAAAAATGTATTTATTTCCATTTTCCCATTAGGGTTAGGGCTAAAGTTAGGGTTGGGGCTAAATGTAGGGTTAGGGTTCAGGCTGAAGCGCTAGGGTTAGGGTTGGGGCTAGAGTTGGGGTTAGGGTTTTGATTAGGGTTAGGGTTGGGATTAGGGTTGGGATTAGGGGTGTGTTAGGGTTAATTTTATGGTTAAGGTTATGGTTAGGGCTGGGATTAGGGTTAGGGGTGTGTTGGGGTTAGGGTTGGAGTCAGAATTGGGGGATTTCCACTTTTTAGGCACATCAGGGGCTCTCCAAATGCGATATGGCGTCCGATCTCTATTCCAGCCATTTCTGCATTGAAAAAGTCAAACGGTGCTCCTTCCCTTCCGAGCTCTGTTGTGTGCCTAAACAGTGATTTACCCCCACATATAGGGTATCGGCGTACTCAGGACAAATTGTAAAACAACTTTTGGGGTCCAATTTCTCCTGTTACCCTTGTGAAAATAGCACTTCTTCCCTTCCGAGCACTGCCGTGTGCCCAAACTGTAGATTTCCCCCACATATGGGGTATCGGCATGCTCAGGAGAAATTGTACAACAAAATATAAGTTCCATTTTCTTTTGTTACCCTTGTGAAATAAAAAAAAATTAAGTCTAAATGAAAATTTTTGTTAAAGAAAATAAATGTTTATTTTTTCCTTTCACATTCCAAAAATTCCTGTGAAGTACCTGAAGGGTTAATAAACTTTTTGAATGTGGTTTTAAGTACCTTGAGGGGTGCACTTATTAGAATGGTGTCAATTTTGGGTATTTTCTGTCATATAGACCCCTCAAGGTCACTTAAAATGTGATGTGGTCTCTAAAAAAAAAGTTTTGTAAAATTTGTTGAAAAAAAAAATGAAAAATCGCTGGTCAAATTTTAACCCTTATAACTTCCTAACAAAAAAAAAAAATGGTTCCAAAATTGTGCTGATGTCAAGTAGACATGTGGGAAATGTTATTTATTAACTATTTGGTGCAATATGACTCTAATTTAAGGGCATAAAAATTAAAAGTTGGAAAAGTGCAACATTTTCTAAATTTTAGCCAAATTTCCATTTTTTTCACAAATAAACGCAAGTCATATCGAAGAAATTTTTACCATGATCATAAAGTACAATATGTCACGAGAAAACATTCTCAGAATTACCAGGATCCATTAAAGCGTTTCAGAGTTATTATGACCTCATAAAGGGACAGTGATCAGAATTGTAAAAATTGACCCGGTCATAAAGGTGAAGTCAGGCTTCGTCTCAAAGGGGTTAAATTAGCAGTAACTTAATTAGTTGAAAATTGACAGAACTGCAATGCATCAAATTTCCCTAAAATGATGCAACACTTTGAATTCTTAAAAGACTGTAACACAAATACTGAATTAGCAAGTTAAAATAACTTATGCCCAGCATAAATAAGTACACTTCATCATGGGCCCTGGAATATTGTAAGTGGACTTTTAGTGTAGGGGCTTTAGGAGAGACTTCCTACATGGATGAAAACCATGCATGCCATTTATCTGCAGTGTACACATATTGTATCATGGAAAACACTCTCCCTGATATGGCTTTCTACTTTAGTTAGGGTAGTTAGGGCAGATCTATGCTGCTGTGGCTCTGTACCCTACTAACACAACTGATTGGTCAGATGCTGAACCACTACCAATCAAATATTGATGACTCACTTTAGGGATAGGCTATCAATATCAAAATAGTGGAAACAAGTTTAATATCTGGCTGACTTCAGCTACCGCATGAGAAAGCTTAGGTTCTTACTGTATACTGTTGTACATCAAGAGTGCACAACCTTTTTGGGCCTGCAGGCCACATTGTGAGATTCTGCAGCACTTTGTGCACTGTGTACATTGTACGCATTGTGCTACTATCTATACAGTTTGAATTATAAAATGTAGTGACCGATTCACTTTAAAGAGTAATGATAAAAAATATGATGTTTCCTCTCTTATTTTTTTTTCTAGTTCTCCGATGCTTGGGAATACCAACTAGAGTAGTCACAAATTTTGCTTCAGCTCATGACAAGGATTCAAATCTGAGTGTCGATAGTATTTATAGTAAAACAGGAAGATCAATGAGTAAAGACTCACTGTGGTATGGAAAGTTATCTTTTTTTTTCCTCTTTCTGCTGGCGTGGTATGTGCAGACGGCATGAAGGAGTTGCTGCCAGCTGACACCATATCATGAAAAAATTACATTCAAATCCATAATGAAAATAAATTATTCTGCTATAGCCAATATTTCACATTACATGTGTGTATACAAGTACAACGTCAACTCCAAAAAGATGGGACACTGTAAAATGTAAAGAAAACAAGAATGCAATGATTTGAAAATCTCTTATAGCCATATTTTATTCACAAAATACTGTAACTTAGGACACAGAGTCGTGCGATTCTGTGGCGGTCCCGGTCCGACGCTGCCGGGCGATGATCACACTCCCTTCCCAGGCTGGTGCAGCAGGTGCGGCAGTGGGGCTCTGTGGGTGGGCACGGCCGGCATCTTGTGAAAACCCAGAGGCCCCGCACATCCATTGCTGCGATGCGGTGGATTTCGGGAAAATGGCCGCCGGGGGCGGCACATGCTCAGATTGAGATCTCGCTGCTGAGATCTCAAACTGAGAAACTGAGCATGCGCCGCCCGGCGGCCATTTTCCCGGAGGCCACCGCATCGCAGCAATGGAAAAGCCAAGCCTCCGGGTTTTCACAAGATGCCGGCGGAGCCTCCCGCACAACAGAGCACTACCACCGCACCTGCCACACCAGCCACATCAGCCTGGGATGGGATTTCCATTAAACCACCGCATCGAAGCAATGAATATGCGATGCCTCCCTGCTTTCACAAGATGCTGGCAGAGCCCCGAGGACCACCGCCGAACCTGCCACTCCAGCCTGGGATGGGATTTCCCGGAGGCCCCCCACACTGCACCAGCCTGGGATAGGAGTCATATTGCCGGACCACCGAACATCTCCTGTGACCCTGCTCCACCATTGCTGCTGAGCCCCCTGGGTAAGCTGAATTTGGACTGTAAGACGGACCCCCATTTGACACATTAATTTTTTTTCCTATTTTCCTCCTGAAAATTTGGGGTGCGTCTTATGGTTCTGTGCATCTTATAGTCTGGAAAAAAACGGAACATTTGGGCACGGTGAACTGTGTTCACAGACAATGTTTTATTGAAGTATTTGAGCCCATGCAGTGTTTTGCATGACTAAATCATTCCTGTTTTTAATGTAGTGCCACCTGAGGGATGGTAGATCACTGGCATCTAATATTGACCATCTGATTTGTCCCATATGTACATAGATTTCTCCTGAGTCTCTGAATCTTTGTTATTATGTACTGTAGATTAAGGAATATTCAAATTCTTTAGTTTTACATTGAGAAAATTTTTCTAAAATTGCTCCAAAATATTTAGATGCAGATGTTCAGACTGATGAACCACCGACCACCTTTGCTCTGAGAGACTCTGCCTCTCTATCATGTTATACAGTCTTGTAATTTATTTGAAAATTAACCCTTAGCTGCTTAACATTACATATTCCAACATTTTTTAGATGTGTAGCTGCCATCAATTTCTAAATGAGCTATTTTTTTCAAATAAAATGAAAAAAAAGTTTAAACTTCACCTTCTGGATATTTGTTCTATATTGTATTGTGAATATAATATATCTATAAGAGAATTTGAAATCATTGCATTCTTGTTTTCTTTACATTTTACACGTGTCACAAATTTTTCGGAATTAGGGTTGTACATCAAACAAATGCTTTATGCAGTTCGTCCATTTTCTTTTATTAAAATCTGAATTCCCTGAATAGAAGTTGCAACTATGGGTTATTTAGCAGATTTCATCCACTCAATGCCGACTTTTATTCCCCATTGACTTGCATTGGGGTCGGGTTTCGGACGAAACCCCAACTTTTTTTGCCCTAGTCTGACCAGTTTCATCCGACTCAAATTTTGTTTCAGTCGGGTTTCACGAAACCGATCCAACCAAAGTCGCTCAAATCTACGTAGTGTTAATCTGCTACAGATAAAACACTCATTTTTTTTTAAAGGGAACCTGTCAGCAGGATTGTGCACAGTAATCTACAGACAGTGTCAGATCGGCACTGTTAGGCCGGAATCACATTGGCGACAAAATCGGATGACTGCAATGCGATGAAATATCGCATTGCAGTCGGACCTATGTTAATCTATTGAGCAGCTCCCAGTATCAGATTTTTTGTGGTCCGTTTTAAACGTCCGAGTGCAATCGCAGCATGCTGCGATTGTCACCGATTGTGGGTCGACTATCGCCAATGCAAGTCTATGGGAGCGATGAAAAATCGGATTACAAACGGACCCCATGTGTGACTTGCGATTAAATCGCACCGGTGTCCTTTAGAAAAGCTGGCAATTCATCCCCGGCTATACTGTAAAATCACACTGACAGCTTTAATAAAGAATAGAATCAATACATATACACACATAGAATACATATATATATATATATATATGTCATTGTGACATATATATATATATACACATATATTTATAGTTCATACACTTCTGCATACTGTAATAGCCGCTAATTCAATTGCCGGCTTTTGTGAAATTACCGAACCCGACATGAAATGACACATGGTTTACATACAGTTAACCATGTCATTTCATGTATTTTGATATATGGTTTTCACTAACAATTACATGAGTGTATGTGTGTGAAATTTCACACATGTAGGGGTTAATTAAAGGTGTAAATTCGTTGAAAAAAAATGCGTGGGCTCCCGCTGTATTTTCTCCACCAGACAGACAAAGCAAGCGAGTGGGGGCAAATAATAATAGCCCAGGGAGGGTGCATTTATTTTGTGCCCCCCCTGGCTACTAACATCTGCCCCCAGACACCACAGAAAAGGCAAATCTCTAATGAGATTCGCCCTTTCTGGCACTTTGCCCGTCTATTCCCATTGCCCTGTAGCGGTGGCGAATGGGTTAATAAGGGGTTAAAGCCACCTTGCAATTGAAAGGTGACTTTAAGCCAGGTTAAGAGTTGTCAATTTGACAACTATCAATTATTAATCCTTTATGTATGAAAGGAAAAAAAACACACACACATTAATTATTAATCCTTTTAATGAAATAAAGACACAGTTTTGGACCATATTTTATTGCTCAGCTGTAATCCCCTGAATGAATCAGTTCCTCTCCCGGCGACAGGAGAGGAAGTGTTTAGTGTGTGAAGCTTAATTGATTGCTTCCCACTTTCACTTCAGGTCAAGTCAGGGTGACCTGACCTGTGAAAGTGGGAAGAAATCAATTAAGCTTCACACATTAATCACTTCCTCTCCTTTCTCCGGGAGAGGAACTGATTCATTCAGGGGGTAACAGTTCAGCAGGCAGCATTAGCTGCCTGCTAGCTGTAACCTGTTAACCCTTTCTGATGGATTACAGCGTGGGACATGACTGCGCATCGGATAGGTAAGAATCATTTTGCTTTTTTATTTTATTTTTATTACAGGAAATGGTTTTAGGAGGAAAATAAAAGATGGTCAAAAACTGTTTGCTTATTTCATTAAAATGATTTTTTATTAAAGTGTGTGTGCTTGATTTTTCTTTCATACAATAAGATTAATAATTGATAGTTGTCTAATTGACAGCTCTCAATTATTAACCTGTCTTAAAGTCACCTTTCAATTGCAAGGTGGCTTTAACCCCTTATTAACCCATTCGCCACCGATACAGGGCAATGGGAATAGACGGGCAAAGTGCCAGAAAGGGCTAATCTAATTATAGATTTGCCTTTTCTGGGGTGTCTGGGGGCAGATGTTAGTAGCCAGGGGGGGCACAAAATAAATGCACCCTCCCTGGGCTATTATTATTTGCCCCCACTCGCTTGCTTTGTCTGTCTGGTGGACAACGAATTTACACCTTTAATTAACCCCTACATGTCTGCAATTTTGCACACATACACTCATGTAATTGTAAGTTAAAACCATATATCAAACTACATGAAATGACATGGTTAACTGTATGTAAACCATGTGTCATTTCATGTCGGGTCTGTAGTTTCAGAAAAGCGGCAATTGAGTTAGCGGCTATTACAGTATGTAGAAGTGTATGAACTATAAATATATGTATATATATATGTCACAATGACATGTATATATATATATATATATATTATATATATATATTGTATATATCTATTCTTTCTTTTGTGATTTAAATACTATTCATTTGGATCCATTATATGTCGGTTTTGCTAGCCTGCGATAAAATTTTGCAAGTCGGATGTAAATCGGATGTTACAATTACGGTCAGATGCGACTAAATCGCATCTTTCCAGGAAAATCGGATCCCAGACGGATGACTGTTCATGACATTTTGCTGCGATAATCGACCGACTAAAACGGTCCGATTTTTTGTCGTTGTGTGTGACTCCGGCCTTATACTGATTAAAATGATACCTTGGATGATGAAATCCATCTTGTGATTGTTTTATCTTTATTTTCAGTTTTGAGTAAATGATATGCTCATGCTCCAGGGCGGTCTGTGGGGGGGTCTTCATGTGGTGCTTTGATTAGGTATTCATGTGGTTTCTGACAGGTCACTAATCTTCAGTGACCTGCCCCTATTTTACATAATGAATGTACATACTGAAAAAAAAAATACGCTCCCGGCACACTAAACCCTGGCACACTGCGATCAAAGATGATCGCAGTGTACCAGGGGCATAGGGAAGCATCCCCCTCCCTGCGCGCTTCCCTGAGACCCTCAGAACAGCGCGATGCATCGCGCTGTACCGAGGGACCCTCCTCCCTGCAGGACCCTGGATCCAAGATGGCCACGGGGTCCTTCCAGGTCCTGCAGGGAGGCTGCTTCCTCAGTGCCTGCTGAGAGCAGGCGCTGAGAAAGCCTGCAGCAGTGCCAGTAAGATCGCTCGTCTGACAGAGTGCTGTGCACACTGTCAGACCAGCGATCTGATGTTATATAGTTATGTCCCACCCTGCAACAAAGTAAAAACATCAAAAAATAAAAATAACAGTGTAAAAAAAAATCAGAAATTAAGAAAAAAAAAAATTCCCCAATAAATTCCTTTCTTCACGTAAATAAAAAAAAACAATAAAAGTACACACATTTAGTATCGCCGCGTACATAACGGCCGCCCTATAAACCTGTCCCATTAGTTAACACCTTTAGTGAACCCCTTAAAAAAAAAAAAAAGGGCTAAAAGACAATGATTTATCATCATACTGCCGAACAAAAAGTGGAATAACACGCGATCAAAAGGACGGATATAAATAAACGTGGTAAAGCTGAAAACATCATCTTGACCTGCAAAAAACGAGCTGCCATACAGCATCATCAGCGAAACAATAAAAAAGTTATAGCTCGCAGAATAAAGCGATGCAAAAATAATTATTTTTATGTATAATTGTTTTTATTGTATAAAAGTGCCAAAACATAAAAAAATGATACAAATGAGGTATCGTTGTAGTCGTACTGACCCAAAGAATAAAATTGCATTATCAATTTTACCACATGCGGAACGGTATAAACGCCCCCCCCAAAAGAAATTCATGAATTGCTGGTTTTTGTTCATTCTGCCTCCCAAAAATCGTAATAAAAAGCAATCAAAAAATGTCATGTGCCCAAAAATGGTACCAATAAAACATCAACTCGTACCGCAAAAAATAAGACCTCACATGACTCTGTGGGTCAAAATAAGAAAAAATTATAGCTCTCAAAATGTGATGATGCAAAAACTATTTTTTGCAATAAAAAGCGTCTTTTAGCGTGTGACAGCTGCCAATCATAAAAACCCGCTATAAATAGTAAATCAAAACCCCCTTTATCACCCCCTTAGTTAGGGAAAAATATTAAAATTAAAAAAATGTATTTATTTCCTTTTTCCCATTAGGCTTAGGGTTGGGGCTAAAGTTAGGGTTAGAGTTGGGGCTAAAGTTAGTATTAGGGTTGGGACTAGGGTTACGGGTGTGTTAGGGTTAGGTTTGTGGTTAGGGTTATGATTAGGGTTGGGATTAGGGTTAGGGGTGTGTTGGGGTTAGGGTTGGAGTTAGAATTGGGGGGTTCCCACTGTTTAGGCACATCAGGGGCTCTCCAAACGTGACATGGCATCTGATCTCAATTCCAGCCAATTCGGTGTTGAAAAAGTCAAATAGTGCTCCTTCCCTTCTGAGCTCTGCCAAGCAGTAGTTTACCCCCAAATATGGGGTATCAGCATACTCAGGACAAATTGCACAATAACTCTTGGGGTCCAATTTCTTCTGTTACCCTTGGGAAAATAAAAAATTGGGGGCGAAAAATATCATTTTTATGGAAAAAAATATGATTTTTTATTTTTATGGCTCTACATTATAAACTTCTGTGAAGCACTTGGGGGCTTCAAAGTTCTCACCACACATCTAGTTAAGTTCCTTTTGGGGTCTAGTTTCCAAAATGGGGTCACTTATGGGGGGTTTCCACTCTTTAGGCACATTAGGGGCTCTCCAAACGCGACATGACATCGGCAGACCATTCCATCAAAGTCTGCAATGCAAAATGTCACTACTTCACTTCCGACCCCGACGTGTGTCCATACAGTAGTTTTCTCCCAAATATAGGGTATCAGCATACTCAGGACATATTGAACAACAACTTTTTGGGTCCAATTTCTCCTGTTAGAAAATACATGCAGCCGCACACTCGGGTCCGAGAGCGGGCTGCCGTGCCGGGTGTTGATGCGAGTAAGTCATGCGACTTACTCGCATCACACTCGCAAGTGTGACGCCGGCCTTACCCTTGGGAACATAAAAACAGGGGACTAAAAGATCATGTTTGTGGAAAAAATATGATTTTTTTATTTTTACGCCGGGCATTATAAACTTCTATGAAGCACTTGGGGGTTCAAAGTTCTCACCACACATCTAGATAAGTTCCTTTGGGGTCTAGTTTCCAAAATGGGGTCACTTGTGGGGGATTTCCACTGTTTAGGCACATCAGGGGCTCTCCAATTGCTGACATGACACCCGCAGACCATTTCATCAAAGTATGCATTACTAAACGTCCCTACTTCTATTCCGAGCCCCGACATGTGCACACACAGTGGTTTTCTCCCACATATAGGGTTTCAGCATACTCAGGACAAATTGGACAACAACTTTTGGGGTCCAATTTCTCCCTTACCCTTGGGAAAATAAAAAAATGGTGACTAAAATATCATTTCTGTGGGAAAAAAAAAGGATTTTTTATTTTCAAGGCCGGGCATTATAAACATATGTGAAGCACTTGGGGGTTCAAAGTGCTCACCACAGATCTAGATAAGTTCCTTAGGGGGTCTAGTTTCTAAAATGGGGTCACTTGTGGGGGACTCCCACTGTTTAGGCACATCAGGGGCTATCCAAATGCGACATGGCGTCCAATCTCTATTTCAGCCAATTTTTGTTTGAAAAAAGTGAAATGGCACTCCTTCCCTTCTGAGCTCTGCCGTGCGCCCAAACAGTGGTTCCCCCCACATATGGGGTATCACCGTACTCAGGACAAATTGGACAACAACTTCTGTGGTCCAATTTTTCATGTTACCCTTGGGAAAATAAAAAATTGGTGACTTAAATATCATTTTTGTGGGAAAAAATAGGATATTTTATTTTCATGCACGGGCATTATAAACTTGTGTGAAGCACTTGGGGGTTCAAAGTGCTCACAACAGATCTAGATAAGTTCCTTAGGGGTCTAGTTTCCAAAATGAGGTCACTTGTGGGGGGTTTCCACTGTTTAGGCACATCAAGGACTCTGCAAACTGAACATGACACAAATCAAAGTCTCCATTCCAAAACGTCATTACTTCCTTTCTGAGCCCTGAAGTGCGCCCAAACAGTTTTTCTCCCCCATGTACGGGGTATCAACGTACTCAGGACAAATTGGACTACAACTTTTGGGGTCTAATTTCCTTGGGAAAAATCAAAAATTGGGGACTAAAAATTCATTTTTGTGGAAATTTTTTTTTTTTTCACACCCAGGCATTATAAACTTTAGTGAAACACTTGGGTGTTCAAAGTGCTCACAACAGATCTAGATAAGTTCCTTAGGGGGTCTAGTTTCCAAAATGGTGTCACTTGCGGGGGGTTTCCACTGTTTAGGCACATCAAGGGCTCTCCAAATGCGACATGGCGTACAATCTCAATTCCAGCCAATTTTGGTTTGAAAAAGTCAAACGGCGCTCCTTCTCTTCTGAGCCCTGCCGTTCGCCCAGACAGTATTTTTCCCCCACATATGAGGTATCGGCGTACTCAGGAGAAATTGCACAACAACTTTTTCTGTACATTTTCGCCTTTTACCCTTGATAAAATGAAAAAATTGTTTGTAAAAGATCATTTTTGTGACTAAAAAGTTAAATGTTCATTTTTTCCTTCCAAGATACTTCAGCTCCTGTGAAGCACCTGAAGAGTTAATAAACTTCTTGAATGTGGTTTTGAGTACCTTGAGGGTGCATTTTTTAGAATGGTGTCACTTTTGGGCATTTTCTGCCATATAGACCCCTCAAAGTGACTTCAAATGTGAGGTGGTCCCTAAAAAAAATGGTTTTGTACAATTTGTTGTAAAAATGAAAAATCGCTGGTCAACTTTTAAGGCTGGCGTCACACTGCCAAGTTTGATGCGAGTTAGTCGCACGAGTTTCTCGCCTCAACACCAGGCACGGCCACCCTCTCTCGGACCCGAGTGTGCGGCTGCATGTATTTATATGCCGCCGCGCACTCAGGTCCGAGAGCGGGCGGCCGTGCCGGGTGTTGATGCGAGAAAGTCGTGCGACTAACTCGCATCAAACTAGGCAGTGTGACGCAGGCCTAACCGTTATAACTTTGTACCAAAAAAAAAATTTGGTTTCAAAATTGTGCTGATGTAAAGTAGACATGTGGGAAATGTTATTTAGTAACTATTTTGTGTGACATATTTCTCTGTTTTAAGGGAATAAAAATTCAAATTTTGAAAATAGCAAAATTTTCTAAATTTTCGCCATATTTCCATTTTTTTCGTAAATAAGCGCAAGTTATATCGAATAAATTTTACCACTATCATGAAGTACAATATGTCATGAGAAATATTTTCAGAATCGTGAAGATCTGTTGAAGCGTTCCAGAGTTATAGCCTCATAAAGAGACAGTGGTCAGAATTGTAAAAATTGGCCCGTCATTAACATGCAAACCACCCTTGGAGTTAAGGGGTTAAAAACGCACACACATGGCACACGGACGCTATCAGTGTGCAGTACATGTTTACATGGACCCATTGACTTGTATGGGTCCGTGTGATCCGTGCAGATGCACAAAAACGGACATGTCGACAAGTGGCGCACACAGACATACGGTCCGTGAAAAAACACAGATATGTGTACAGACCCATTTATTTGAATGGGTCTATGTGTGTCAGTGTCTCCGGTACGTGTGAAAACGGTCACCAAATGTACTGGAGACACTGATGTCTGGAAGAGGCCATAGGTGGGGTTGAAGATTAGAAACTAATTTTAAAACAAGTCTTTTGAGCTTTGAAATTCATAAAAAAATTAATTGTCCTTGTAGGGGCATCCCACTAAGAGGAGCCATACAATTAGTTTACAAACACTTGATAGTTGTGAAGAAAATGTCTCTTTTTTGTCTGTATTCAAATGAGGTGACCAGAGCACTATGAGTGGAGTTATGCAGTCTGAATACCCTTTTGTTCATAATCAAAGGCCCCCAAATAAATCGGATATCTATCGGCAAAACAGTCATTGAGCTAATAGCTCTTGTTCCTGACTCCCCAACACAGGAACTCTTAGCTCAGTGGAGTGTTTATGTGGTCTCCATGAGATGACTTCTGCCAGTCTCCTTTAGCAGTTTATCTCTCAGAGAACAAAAGGATCGGCCTTTGTAAATCCAACATTGGTGATATTTATCAGGTTATCATATCTTGGAGGAGAATCTGAAGGTCCTTACCTGTAAGAATGTCAGCTAGTCCCTCAAATATAAGGAGCTTTGGATGACTTTAGTCTAATGAGTATTGGGGTTTTTATGTTGCTTTGATTACTTTTACTTTAGGAGGTGGCAAACTCTCTTTAACCCTAATGTAAAGAACTTCTTTGTAATTTGTGTTTTAAATATTTTAGTAAAATAAATAATGAATGTTTAGTAAATTTTGTAATCTGAAGGAACTTCCATGTTTGGAATGAAAGTTGGTTCTCTAGAAGTGAATTGGGGTCACGTTACGGAGGATGGCAAGTGCTGGATTCTACACCACAAGAACTAAGTGGAGGTATGGGATAAGGTTTATTGCTTTCAATAAATAGTGCTCCACCATGAGAAATGCCTTTTGTAACACTGTTCACACTGGCCATGAGACCACCCCATTTATTTACCCAGAATTTCCTATTTTTATCAATAGAAGGCTGAGCCCACATGTTTGCTGGCAAATAATAGTAGTGCTATTCAGCAATTGTCTACCTCTATCAAACGCGAATGGAGCGGAACTCTCCCTGTGACTTAACCTGTTAATCTTTTTTCCTGTCATTTGATGTGATCTTCTGGGCCACGAGCTGTAAATGGGGATATCAGAGATTGACAGCGGCATTTACAGAACATGACCCAGAAGATCACAGGATATAGTACTACAAAAATGTTTTGAAAAATATAAAAAGACATAAAATTTTGTATCAATACCTTTTCCCTCATTAAAAACAAACAAATAAAAAAAAAATATATATATACATGTGTGGTATATAAAATTAAATCAACTAATATGTGAATGCTGTAATGAGAAAAAAATCTATACTCCAGAATTGAGGCTTTTCAGCCACTGCAACACTGCAAAATATACAGTATGCAGTAGCATGTGATCAAAACATAGTATATACTCAATATGGTATTATTAAAATGTAAAAAACAAGCCCTCACACAGCTCCATAAACCAAAAATTGAAAACGTTATAGGTTTTGCAAAATAATGACACAAACAGATTTTTTTTTTAACGAATTTCAGATTTTTTGTTTAACACTGAAATGAAAAAAAATTATGCATGTTTGGTATTAATTGTACTGACCTTGACAATCATATTACCAGGTAATTTTACCATATATTGAATGCAGTAACGTAAAAAAAAAATGGCGGAATTGAGCTTTTTTTTCCATTTTCGCAGCATTTGAAATTCTTCTCCATGTTTCCAAAAAATCACATTGTAAAATGGATAGTGTCATTCAAAAGTATAACTCTTCCTGGCAAAAAACAAAACCCTTCTATGGCTGCGTCGAAGGAAAAATAAATATGGTTCTCGGAAAAAGGGGAGGAAAAACCAAGTGCGCATAAACGGAAAATCACCCTGTCGTGAAGGTGTTAAAATGTTGATGTGTAAATACGAAAGTTACACAGATGTCACACGAACGTAAAATGTGAACACATGGACAGCAATGCGAATGACAATATAGATGAAAAATTTGACAATTTTTCATATCCTCATCTGACCCTAACTTCATACTGACTTCACTTTGGCCAATCTATCTTGACTGAAAACCAGCACAAGAGCATTGCACCAGGCTATTGGTGCTTGTGCAGACCAGGGAAATTACTAACTGGTAGAAAGGATGATCGGTGCATGCACCAATATTGTGATGAAATGCACGGTGGCCCATGTGAAGCCATTCCGGTCAGTAGGTGGACAGCGAGCGTCTGTTATTGGAGCAATTGTAAGGAGGAAGACCGGGCTGCGGGCACCTGTACTGCGCCGGGTCTGATCCTGTCAAGGCTCCGTCCCAGGTTGTCCAGGGGAAAGAATAGGGGACCGGACAGACATTGTCACCCGGAAAAAGGGGGTGTGGCAAACAAAAAAGCTAGCAAAGTGACAGGTTGTTTCCCTCTGGCGGTGACGGAGCAGGTGTGTACGCAGTGTGCTCCGCTTAGTGTGCAGCAGCACCGCAACATACCAAGGGCAGCAACACACAAGCACGCCGTTGAGACCAGCAGCATAGGAAGGGTCATGGGCTCTGTTAAGCCGAGTGCCGCACGGGCATAGGAACGGGGGCCGTGTTCATGACTGTTCATTGTGGCCTTCTTTGCCGGACAGCACACCGCAGACCTCACTTGACAATAGACTGTACTCAGCTCCCTTGACTTTGGCTGAACAAGTTTATGGACTAGTGGCTCAACGGGTGAAACCGGAGACCGCCCATTGCCGCCCGAAGATATACTGTGAGTTGTGGAATCTCCTCTGAGGATTTTGCACCGTTACTGGGACTACAACCCTCATTGGATCATCCGCTGCCAAGGAAGCCACAAACACAATAAGTTTAGTGAGTGGACTGCTATCATATGGTTGTTGTCTATTTCCCTATCATTTGCAATTTAACTGTTTATCTCCTTGCGAGGAGGATCTTTACTGTTCAATTCAATTGTTAACCCTTGCTCTGCCTTTCTTGCGTCAATGCATCCCGCAACCTGCATACACAATGAGTATCTAATTTGCATAATAGTTTTAAAAAAGATTTTCTTGACATCTAACCACAGATTTAGAAACCAAAAGGTATAATTTCTCTTGAGGCAAGCTGGCCTACATGGGTTTACTTTATAATGACATTTTGCTTTGACAGACTCATTAATTTCATTGTTTTCTACAGGAGTTCACTGCTGCGGCCCAACCTCAGTCCATGCCATTAAAGAAGGAGACATTGACCTCGATTATGATGGACCGTTCGTTTTCTCAGAAGTTAATGCCGACCGTATCACGTGGGTGTACTATGACAAGGCTCTCAAGGAGAAAGTATACACTGACATTGAAACGGTGGGGAAGAATATCAGCACCAAAGCTGTGGGGAGCGATGCACGGGTAGATATAACGGACAGCTACAAATATCCAGAAGGTTTGTTCTATTTTATCCTAATTACTATTAATAATGCAACGTAAAGTACAAGCTCCCCAACATGCAATCTTAATACATCTTGAGATGACAATTGTATGTTGAATCTATGTGGAAAACTGATAATTGGCTTGGAATTTCTCAAAATAAGAAAGGCTAAAGAAAAATATGCACAAAAATAATAAAGAAAAAGAAAGTCATTAAAACAGTCATAAAGAGCAACTGGTAATATGTAGCATCAGTAATCAGGGGCGGACATACCATTGGTGCAACCTGTGCAGCCGCACCAGAGCCTAAGTGGTAAGGGGGCTATTTCTACCTCCAAAGCAGGTGGGATTCTCCTTTTTGATTAGTTATTAGACTGCAAAAGGCCCATATATTGTCCTTGCAAAGGGGCCCTCTTCTGTCTGTGTCTGTAATGTTTGCAGGGTTTGTGCTTGTCTGTACATTAACACTGATTCATACTAGTGGTATTGTGGCTGTATGTTCAAGAGAATTAGGCTAAGGGCCCATTCACACATCAGTTTTTCACGTATGAGGCTGATTCTCTGGCTGCCTCTAGTCTCTGATTTCCAGGCCCCTCTGCCTGCATCCGGTCTCTGATTTCCCGGCCCCTCTGCTGTTATGATTTGGTAGCTGAGGAGTGCAGGTAAAAAAAGGCAATACACCAGAGCAGTTGGAAACTATGAGATTGCAGTACCCTGACTAACCACCACAACTAGAGGCAGCCGTGGAGCGTTCCTACGTTGGTCCTAGACGCCTCGTCACAGCCTGAGAAACTAACTACACCTAAAGATAGATATAGGAAAGCTATCTGCCCCGGAGCAGAACCCCAAAGACAATAGAAAGCCCCCAAACATGTAATGGCGGTTAGACAAGATGAAATACTGACACAGAAAGAAAATAGTATGAGCAAACGCTGGGGCCCAAACTAACTAAATAGAAAAGGACAGGAAGGGTACTTACTGCAATCCCAGAAAACCCTGAAAAGCACCAACACCACTAATTTCAAAAACACCTGAGATCACACGACCTCTACCACCTAAATTAGTTCTCTGGTGTAACAAAATCAAAACAGCAGCCACTGAAAAAACTGGAAAAAGCAAAAGTACATACATAAGTGGCTGAACTAAACTGAGAGGGCAAAAGCCCCCGGAGGGGACCCTGAAGGCTCCCACAGAAGTGCAGGACAAAAATGCAAAAATATAGAACAAAAACAAAAAGAAGAAAATGTCTTATCTGTTAGCAGGAGATGCAGACACGACACAGCAGGCTACAAGGGAAACAGGAATGAAGGATTCAGACCAGAACAATTGATCACCGGCAACCCTGATGGGAAGGTGACTCCCTTATATAAGACCAGTCAGTAACACCTGATTCACCAGTCCTCACAATCTTCACTGGACAGACCAGCACCGCTTGTAACCACCAGAGGAAGCCTCTGCTCAGAACTCATCTCAAACACCATTCACAACAGTACCCCCCCCTTGAGGAGGGGTCACCGAACCTTCACCTGAGCAACCAGGCCGGTCAGGATGAGTTCTATGATACGCACGGATAAGTCTCCTAGCATGGATGTCCGAAGCAAACACCCAAGAATTGTCTTCCTGACCATAACCTCTCCATTTAACCAAATACTGGAGTTTCCGTCTAGAAAAACGAGAATCTAATATTTTCTCAACCACATACTCCAGATTGCCCTCAACCAAAACAGGGTCAGGAGGCACAGCAGCAGGAACCACTGGCTCAACAAACCTCTTCAACAAGGACTTGTGGAACACGTTATGGATCTTAAATGTCCCTGGAAGAAGCAAACGAAAAGAAACAGGATTAATAATCTCCATGATCTTATAAGGTCCAATGAACCTAGGCTTAAATTTAGGAGATGCCACTCTCATAGGAATATTCTTTGAGGACAACCAGACCAAGTCCCCCACTTTAAACCGAGGACCATCAGTCCTATGCCGGTTAGCAAACCGCTGGGCCTTCTCCTGAGAGAGGGACAACCTCTCCACTACCTGGTCCCAAATCTGTTGCATACGCTCCACAACAGAGTCAACACCTGGACAGACAGAAGCCTCCGTCTGTCCTGAAGAAAATCGAGGGTGAAACCCAGAATTACAGAAAAACGGAGACATCAAAGTGGCAGAGCTAGCCCTATTATTAAGAGCAAACTCAGCCAAAGGCAAAAAAGAGACCCAGTCATCCTGACAGCAGACACAAAGCATCTTAGATAAGTCTCCAATGTCTGGTTTGTTCTCTCAGTTTGACCATTGGTCTGAGGATGAAATGCCGAGGAGAAAGACAATTGAACACCCAGTTTAGAACAAAAAGTCCTCCAAAATCTGGAAACAAACTGGACTCCTCTGTCAGACACAATGTTCTCAGGAATGCCGTGTAAACGAACCACGTGCTGAAGGAACAACGGCACCAATTCAGAGGAGGAAGGCAACTTAGGTAATGGCACAAGATGTATCATTTTGGAAAACCTATCACAAATTACCCAGATGGTGGTCATTCTCTGAGAAACAGGAAGGTCGGAAATGAAATCCATAGAGATATGGGTCCATGGTCTCTTGGGCACAGGCAATGGCATCAACAAACCACTAGAGCGAGAGCAAGGCTTGGAGCGAGAGCAAGTCCCGCAGGACTGCACAAATTCCCTGACATCACGAGACAAGGTAGGCCACCAAAAGGACCGACTAACCAAGTCTCTGGTACCTAAAATTCCGGGATGCCCAGCCAATGCGGAACAATGAATCTCAGACATCACACTCTTTTTCCACTGATCCGGGACAAACAATTTTCCAACCGGGCAGCGCTCGGGCCTATCCTCCTGACACCCCTCCAGAGCAAGTCTCAAATTGGGCGAGATGGCGGAAAGAACTACACCCTCTTTCAAAATAACAGAAGGATCAGATAACTCAGGAGAGTCCGCAAGGAAGCTCCTCAAGAGGGCATCCGCCTTAACATTCTTAGTGCCAGGAAGAAAGGAAACCACAAAATTAAAACGTGTGAAAAACAAGGCCCACCTGGCCTGTCTAGGATTGAGTCGCTTGGCAGATTCCAGATAGACCAGATTCTTATGGTCCGTAAGGACCACCACCTGATGTTTGGCTCCCTCCAGCCAATGTCTCCACTCTTCAAAAGCCCACTTCATGGCCAATAACTCCCGATTACCCACGTCATAATTACGTTCAGTAGGAGAAAATTTTCGAGAGAAAAAGGCACAAGGGTTACTTTTAGAGGTCTCTGGATCTTTTTGGGACAAAACGGCACCTGCCCCAATTTCAGAGGCATCAACCTCCACCTGAAATGGCAGAGAAACATCAGGCTGCCGTAGAACAGGAGCAGAAGTGAATCTCTGCTTAAGTTCCTGAAATGCAGAGACTGCCTCAGGAGGCCAATTCACCACATCAGAACCCTTTCTGGTCAAATCAGTTAATGGTTTAACAATAACCGAGAAATTACCAATAAATTTACATAAAAATTGGCAAAACCCAAAAATCTCTGAAGAGCCTTTAATGAAGTAGGTTGGACCCAATCACAGATGGCCTGAACCTTGACCGGGTCCATTTCAATAACAGATGGGGACAAAATGAATCCCAGAAATGAGATCCTCTGTACGCCAAAAAGACACTTTGATCCCTTCACATACAGAGCATTCTCTCTCAAAATCTGGAATACAGTTCGAACATGTTTCACATGAGAGTCCCAGTCATTAGAAAAAATCAAGATATCATCCAAATAAACAATCAGAAATTTGTCCACAAAATCCCTGAAAATGTCATTCATGAAGGACTGGAAGACGGAAGGAGCATTAGTGAGCCCAAAGGGCATCACCAGGTACTCAAAATGCCCTTCAGGGGTATTGAATGCCGTCTTCCATTCATCCCCGTGCTTAATGCGAATAAGGTTATACGCCCCCCTGAGGTCAAGCTTGGTAAACCAAGTAGCGTTTTTCACCCTGGAAAACAGGTCAGAAATCAAGGGTAACGGGTATTGATATTTCACAGTAATATTGTTCAAGAGACGATAATCAATACACGGCCTCAATGAACCATCCTTTTTGGCCACAAAGAAAAAACCGGCACCTAAGGGTGAAGAGGATGGTCTGATATGACCCTTCTCCAATGATTCCTTGATATAAGACCGCATAGCGTCATGTTCAGGTACAGACAAGTTAAAAAGGCGACCCTTAGGGAATTTACTACCCGGCACTAATTCAATAGCGCAGTCATAGCTCCTATGGGGAGGCAAGGATGCAGATTTACTTTCGCTAAACACATCAGAAAAATCAATCAAAAAGTCAGGAACATCCTGAGCCTGGGGGGAGGCAGAAAAAACAGGAGTGTTGGTATTAACACATTGGCAGCCCCAACTGGTTACAGACACAGATTTCCAATCCAAAACAGGATTATGAGACTGTAACCAAGGGAAACCCAGCACGATAATGTCATGCAGATTATACAGAACCAAAAATTTGCAGCACTCCTGGTGATCAGGTTCAACCCTCATTATCACCTGAGTAGAAAACTGGGGTTTATTCTCAGCCAAAGGGGTAGAATCGATCCCCAGTAGGGGAATAGACTTCTGTAGGGGTATCAAGGGAAACCCACAACGTCTAGCAAAATCATAATCCATCAGGTTAATAGCTGCTCCAGAATCAACGAAAGCCTGAGCAGAAAATGAGGACAGAGAGCATATCAGAGTGACAGTTAATAAAAACTTAGTCTGAACACTACCCAAGACAACTGAGCGTGCAAAACGTCTTCCCCGCTTAGGGCAGACTGAAATAGCATGAGAGGCATCACCACAGTAGAAACATAACCCATTGCGTTTTCAAAACTCATGACGCTGTGCCCCAGACACCACTCTATCACACTGCATGGTTTCAGAAGCTGGTTCACAAGGCAACACCATTCCACGCATACTTCTCCGCTCACGCAAATGTCTGTCAATTTGAATCGCTAATGACATAGAATCATTGAGACCAGAGGGGACAGGAATCCCACCATAACATCCTTTACATTATCTGACAGACCCTTCCGGAAAAGGGCTGCCAAAGCTTCGTCATTCCATTTGGTCAGGACTGCCCACCTACGGAATCTCTGACAGTATAACTCAGCGTCATCAAGCCCCTGATTTAATGCCAACAAGGCTTTTTCAGCTTGATCAGTGACATTAGGCTCATCGTACAATAACCCCAAAGCCTGAAAAAATGCATCAACATCACTCAAAACAGGATCCCCAGGTGTCAGGGAAAAAGCCCAATCCTGAGGATCGCCGTGCAGGAGAGAGATGATAATTTGAACCTGCTGCGCTGCGTTCCCTGAGGACTTAGATTTTAAGGCAAAAAACAATTTACAATTATTTTTGAAATTCTGAAACTTAGCTCGATCCCCTAAAAACAAATCTGGCATGGGAATCCTAGGTTCCACAACAGGCAACCTAGCAAGATAGGTAGCAATACTCTGAACCTCAGTGGCAAGCTGATCCACACGGCCAGACAACTGTGCAAACTCCATTGAGAGAAAAGATCCTCCCCAGCACCCAGAGATACAGAGGGGAAAAAAAAATGCAACAAACAGAAAAATATCTCTGGCAACTTTTTTTTTTTTTTTTTTTTTCTTTCACAATATTTTTCCCTTCTGTGAGTACCACACAATTTTCAGTTTTGGCCGGTGATACTGTTATGATTTGGTAGCTGAGGAGTGCAGGTAAAAAAAGGCAATACACCAGAGCAGTTGGAAACTATGAGATTGCAGTACCCTGACTAACCACCACAACTAGAGGCAGCCGTGGAGCGTTCCTACGTTGGTCCTAGACGCCTCGTCACAGCCTGAGAAACTAACTACACCTAAAGATAGATATAGGAAAGCTATCTGCCCCGGAGCAGAACCCCAAAGACAATAGAAAGCCCCCAAACATGTAATGGCGGTTAGACAAAATGAAATACTGACACAGAAAGAAAATAGTATGAGCAAACGCTGGGGCCCAAACTAACTAAATAGAAAAGGACAGGAAGGGTACTTACTGCAATCCCAGAAAACCCTGAAAAGCACCAACACCACTAATTTCAAAAACACCTGAGATCACACGACCTCTACCACCTAAATTAGTTCTCTGGTGTAACAAAATCAAAACAGCAGCCACTGAAAAAACTGGAAAAAGCAAAAGTACATACATAAGTGGCTGAACTAAACTGAGAGGGCAAAAGCCCCCGGAGGGGACCCTGAAGGCCCCCACAGAAGTGCAGGACAAAAATGCAAAAATATAGCACAAAAACAAAAAGAAGAAAATGTCTTATCTGTTAGCAGGAGATGCAGACATGACACAGCAGGCTACAAGGGAAACAGGAATGAAGGATTCAGACCAGAACAATTGATCACCGGCAACCCTGATGGGAAGGTGACTCCCTTATATAAGACCAGTCAGTAACACCTGATTCCCAGTCCTCACAATCTTCACTGGACAGACCAGCACCGCTTGTAACCACCAGAGGAAGCCTCTGCTCAGAACTCATCTCAAACCCATTCACAACACTCTGCCTACCTCTGGTCTCTGATTCCCCAGCCCCTATGCCTACCTCCGGTCTCTGATTCCCCGGCCTTTTTGCCTGCCTCTGGTCTCTGATTCCACGGCCCCTATGCCTACCTCTGGTCTCTGATTCCCCAGCCCCTCTGCCTACCTCCAGTCTCTGTATTCCCGGCCACTCTGCCTACCTCTGGTTTCTGACTCCACATTCCCTCTGCCTACCTCCAGTCTCTGATTCCCCAGCCCCTCTGCCTACCTACTGTTTCTGATTCCCCGGTCTAGGGGGTCTAGTTTCCAAAATGGGGTCACTTGTGGGGGCTTCCACTGTTTAGGCACATCAGGGGCTCTGCAAACTGAACATGACACAAATCAAAGTCTGCATTCCAAAATGTCATTACTTCCTTTCCGAGCCCTGCCATGCGCCCAGTTTCCCTCCCCCACATATGGGGTATTAGCGTACTCAGTACAAATTAGACAACAACTTTTGGGGTCCAATTTCCTTGGGAAAAATCAAAAATTGGGGACTAAAAAATAATTTTTGTGGAATTTTTTTTTTCACACCCAGGAATTATAAACTTTAGCGAAATACTTGGGGGTTCAAAGTGCTCACAACAGACCTAGATAAGTTCCTTAGGGGGTCTAGTTTCCAAAATGGTGTCACTTGTGGGGGGTTTCCACTGTTTAGGCACATCAGGGGCTCTCCAAACGCGACATGGCGTACAATCTCAATTCCAGTCAATTGTGGTTTGAAAAAGTCAAACGGCGCTCCTTCCCTTCCGAGCCCTGCCGTGCGCCCAGACAGTGGTTTTTCCCCACATATGGGGTATCGGCGTACTCAGGAGAAATTGCACAACAACTTTATCTGTCCATTTTCTCCTTTTTATAAAAAAAATGTTTGTAAAAAATATTTTTTGTGACTAAAAAGTTTAATGTTCATTTTTTCCTTCCATGTTTCTTCAGCTTCTGAAGGGTTAACAAACTTCTTGAATGTGGTTTTGAGTACCTTGAGAGGTGCAGTTTTTAGAATGGTGTCACTTTTGGGTATTTTCTGCCATATAGACCCCTCAAAGTGACTTCAAATGTGAGCGGTCCCTAAAAAAAAATGGTTTTGTACATTTTGTTGTAAAAATGAGAAATCGCTGGTCAACTTTTAACCCTTATAACTTCCTAACAAAAAAAAATTTTAGTTCCAAAATTGTGCTGATGTAAAGTAGACATGTGGGAAATGTTATTTAGCAACTATTTTGTGTGACATATTTCTCTATTTTAAGGGAATAAAAATTAAAAGTTTGAAAATTGCAAAATTTTCTCCATATTTCGATTTTTTGTAAATAAACGCAAGTCATATCAAAGTAATTTTACCACGAATGTGAAGTACAATATGTCACGAGAAAACAGTCTCAGAATCGCGAAGATCCGTTGAAGCATTCCAGAGTTATAACCTCATAAAGAGACAATGGTCAGAACTGTAAAAATTGGCCCGATCATTAACGTGCAAACCACCCTTGGGAGTTAAGGGGTTAAACAGTATAATATTGCTATTGGAATGGGTCTGATCTATGTGACCCCAGCCAATCCTGAGAATTCAGCATTGTGGCCCCAGCACAGTTTTTATCTGCTTCCTGATGCCTGTTGTTCAAGGAATTGCACAATTTTGTTTTAGTGAATGTTCTCTTAATCCTAATAAGTGACCAGTAAGAAATTGATAGATTGTTCTTTCTTTGATAGTAAAAAAATGGTTTCTTTTAAGACTACACAACAATTCAACAGAGTGACTTTTACATTTCCCTCATTAAAAAAAATAAAATAAATAAAATTCCAGAGGTTGGACCCATATCTATTAATTTATTATTAAATATCTTACAGTTATTCAAACTCATTAACTCCTCCACAACATCATCAGCTGTACATGTACAGCACAAGTCAGAAGTAGGTGGATGCCCCATACCCGCCAAATTTTGGCTGTCTGATACAGATAGGATCTACCTCTAACAATTGCGGGCGGAGTTGAGCTCCGCCAGCGATTGTTAACCAGTTAAATACCTCTGTAAAACTCTAACAGTGGCATTTAACACTCACATGTTAAATCACATGGCATGGATGGGTATCATTCCATGTGCCCAATGGCCCTACAGTGACTAGCTCACAGGTCACCAATCAGTTGTTATGACTGTGTGGGTCTGCTGAAGACCACCATATTTGTTATTAAAGAGCTGCTTTGAAACCCTGCCTGTGGCCGGCTTCAAAGGAGACCATGATATTTTCTTTTTACTATATGCAGTGATGCTGGGTATTGCTGTATATAGTACAAGCGATCAGACAATCACAGCTTTAAGTCCCCTAAGGAGACTACCAAGAACAGTGAAAAAGAAAAAAAATGTTTTAAAAAATATGAAAAAAAGTAAAAAAAAAAAACATAAAATGACCCCCCTTTTCTTGGGACTGATCAGTAAATACCGTAAGCAAGAAAAAATCAAGAACGTTAAAATGAGGGTTTTTTGTTGCTGTAATTCCACAAAAAATGCTGTAACAAGCGATCTATCCCAAAATGGTATCAATAAAAATGTGGTGTCGTCCATCAAAAAATAAGCCATCACACAGCTCCATCTGCGGAAAAATAAAAACGTTATGGGTCGGCGACACAACTCAACAAATTTTTTTTTGCAAACTTCTTATTTTCTTTTCACCACTATAATTATAAGAAAACACAAAAATTGAAATTGGCCCCATCTTGAAGGGGTTAATAGATGTAGCAGGTGGTGTATACCCCTTTAAATAAACTCCGTAATAATTATGTGGATGACGCGCACCACATTGGTACTTCCAGGGTTATGGGGTACTCGGCACCGAGCCCATGGAAGTCTATGGGGATGTCACTGGCAGCAGGACTCGGTCCGTAGCCCTGGGCGGTCATGCAAAGGGGGGTATTTACAGGGGATTATAAAGATAGTTCGTGACGCCACCTGTGGTTTCTGATCTGATTGACCAGCGCTGCAGGGTGAATCTCTGAGGGGATGTTATGGCAGCTAGATGTTAAATCCCCCACAGGTGGGACTGGTCCCTCAAAGTCTATGGTGGTGCAGGATGCAGATAAGAAGTCAGTCACACACAATGCAGTCTCTTTCCATACCTTTACTTGTAGATGCTGCAGGTATGTCCCGGGAAGCTGGTCAGGTTGGAGAATGCACATTTAGGGAATTGCTGAGCAGGTTTGAGGCCTCCTTTATCCTTGAATCGTGTGTGAATCTTAACCTGCGTGAAGTCAGGTTTAACTCTGAATATGACAGCTTCGCCCTGCCAATATTGTGGTGGGGGTCTTCTGTTGGATAGAACTAGTCTTTTGTGCAGGGCCCTGCTAGACTGTTGTCCTTCCTGACCCCGGTTACGTATCGGCACTTAGGGCTACCTTCTGCAACTTGAAGTCCAGCAAGGCCTCCGGTGTATCTTATTACTAGACGTGAAGTTCTAGCAACACTTTGGACCCCGGTGTCCGGATAACTAAGTGAAGGTGATCTGTCACCTAGGTCACTTGTCCTTCTTTTACCACTCGCCTGTCGCCCTGCTCTTGCCCTTAACATAAGCACGGTAGCAGTGGTGTAGTCATAAGCTTTCCTTCCAGTGCTCACTGACCTGTTCTCAGTTGCCTCGTTCTAATAACTGCATTGGTTCCTTTCCTTCCTTCCTTCCAGACCCTGTCCAGAGCAGCTCACAGGACGATTCGTCAGACTGTATACACGCTGTAGCTCCGAGAGTCACTTTCCTCTTTCTTAGGAACACAAGCAGCTTGTTTTGAGATAGCAGTTCCGATTGTAGTTCTGACTAGGCTAGAGTAAATTCGTCTACTCGTACTAGCCTCCACTTCCGTATAAGATGAACTATCTGAGCTCCGTCAGGAATCAGTCTTCACTCCTCTCCCTCCAAGACTCAACTCTCTTCTCCTTCCGTCTGTCTCTGACTGAAACAGAAACTAACTGAACCTCTCTGTCCAAAGACAGGAACTCGAATCCTCCTTCAATCTAGCTCAGACTAAGCTCTGACTAGAATGACTCACTATTGCTACTTCACACTACCAAAAAGTCTGAAATGCCTCTAGTGGCAGTGTTAAGAAGTGTGTGATGTGAATGAATTTCAGGCTTTACAATTACCTTTCCTGTGCATTTTCCAGGAGACACGTGTCACACGTAGCTGGGCCACACATCCACCCCTAGTTAAACTCAGCACTCCCGGGCTGAAATAGAAAAGAAAAACATTTTTGTTTTGCATATAACATCAACAATTTAAAACTCATCCCTTGCGGGAGGTAAGGACTCTTGAACGTTACATTTTGTACAATGGACATTAGAAAATTATCAAAAATACTTTTCAATAAATATATACAGTATAAGACAAGATTCTTGTGGAGGACCCGCACCAAAAACCTCCCACATGGTCCTGGGTGGGCTGCAGGACTTCTGAGCTGCAGACCTCACTCTAGGCCACACCATACGGGTTTTCCTTCAGAGGTAGTTTAGGCTTTATGTAAAACCAAGATGGGGCACCGAAGTGCGAACTATTTACAATAAAGTTTTTGGGCTGGCACAGTCCACAGCCACGCAGTCCTTTGCATATGAAAAAACACATTTCAAGTAAAATCACATTTCAATAACTCACTTTACCCAACTGGGGTATTCTACTTTAAATATGCAGAGTAGATAAACATCATCAGACATATTATCAAACATTTCTCAATAAAGTGCAAACTCTTCTTTTCAACTTTATACAGGTGCAGTAAACCCTGTCTGGGTCCTACTGGTCTTCTTTGCATATAGTAGTGACGTCTGGTGGCGATGCCAGCACAGGACCGTTCCTATTCACTGGCCCAGTGCCTAGCACCAGGATCTTTGACTCCACCATCGGATCATGTCTAGCCCCCAGTTGCCGCTGCCCCTGCACAGTACCTCTCATCTGCCGCATCCGCTGCTGGGACAGGCGGCGCTCAGCACATACAGGTGCGGGAGCCGGCTCATCCCGGTTCTCCAGGCCGCAGGGTCTGTCTTCCTCCGGCGATGCTGATGGCAGGCACGGATCTTGTGCAGGCGGCGTGAGAAGACGTTCCTCTGTGGGCTCCTCCGTGGAGCCGGGTGCCGCCGTTGTGGTGGCAGCTCCGATGTCGGGATCCTCCTCTGCTCCAGGTACGGTGTCTGGTTCTGGGCCTAGCTCAGGTGATGGCACGGGTGTCAGTCGCGCGCTCTGGGCAGGGAGCGATTGATTCTGCTGCAGCCGCAGCTTTAGAGTCCGACAGCTTGGCTCCACTTCATCGCTGGGGAGGGTGAGCTCCTTCATTCCCTCCCGTGACAGCTTACAACCGGCAGCCATTTTCTTCCTTTTCCTCCTCTTCACTCCCTTTGGGATCAGGAGGCGGACTTCCCTTGCTGTAGGGCAGGCTCTGGTATTGTAATAGCATTTTGAGAGGGCGCCCATCACTTTCACGCCACAGGGGGGTGCACGCCCACCAATGCACGCCCACCTTCTTCACCAGCGCCTCAGGGCGCGAATATGGCGGCAAAATGGCGGAAAATGGCGCCAAAAATCACAAAAACGCTACACAGTCTTTTCTGCACAAAACAGTCCAAATAGGCACACAGGACTCACAAATAGCAAGTTTTGGATCCTGTTCGTGACGCCAAAGATGACGCGCACCACATTGGTACTTCCAGGGTTATGGGGTACTCGGCACCGAGCGCATGGAAGTCTATGGGGATGTCACTGGCAGCAGGACTCGGTCCGTAGCCCTGGGCGGTCATGCAAAGGGGGGTATTTACAGGGGATTATAAAGATAGTTCGTGACGCCACCTGTGGTTTCTGATCAATTTGACCAGCGCTGCAGGGTGAATCTCTGAGGGGATGTTATGGCAGCTAGATGTTAAATCCCCCACAGGTGGGACTGGTCCCTCAAAGTCTATGGTGGTGCAGGATGCTGTTGTCCTTCCTGACCCCGGTTACGTATCGGCACTTAGGGCTACCTTCTGCAACTTGAAGTCCAGCAAGGCCTCCGGTGTATCTTATTACTAGACGTGAAGTTCTAGCAACACTTTGGACCCCGGTGTCCGGATAACTAAGTGAAGGTGATCTGTCACCTAGGTCACTTGTCCTTCTTTTACCACTCGCCTGTCGCCCTGCTCTTGCCCTTAACATAAGCATGGTAGCAGTGGTGTAGTCATAAGCTTTCCTTCCAGTGCTCACTGACCTGTTCTCAGTTGCCTCGTTCTAATAACTGCATTGGTTCCTTTCCTTCCTTCCTTCCAGACCCTGTCCAGAGCAGCTCACAGGACGATTCGTCAGACTGTATACACGCTGTAGCTCCGAGAGTCACTTTCCTCTTTCTTAGGAACACAAGCAGCTTGTTTTGAGATAGCAGTTCCGATTGTAGTTCTGACTAGGCTAGAGTAAATTCGTCTACTCGTACTAGCCTCCACTTCCGTATAAGATGAACTATCTGAGCTCCGTCAGGAATCAGTCTTCACTCCTCTCCCTCCAAGACTCAACTCTCTTCTCCTTCCGTCTGTCTCTGACTGAAACAGAAACTAACTGAACCTCTCTGTCCAAAGACAGGAACTCGAATCCTCCTTCAATCTAGCTCAGACTAAGCTCTGACTAGAATGACTCACTATTGCTACTTCACACTACCAAAAAGTCTGAAATGCCTCTAGTGGCAGTGTTAAGAAGTGTGTGATGTGAATGAATTTCAGGCTTTACAATTACCTTTCCTGTGCATTTTCCAGGAGACATGTGTCACACGTAGCTGGGCCACACATGTTCACAAAAACATAAATACATAAACTGAACAGGTGATATCTAATCTATGTACAGTATTATGATGTTACTGTGCCACTGTCTTTCAGGGTCTGAAAAAGAAAGATCAGTTTACTTAAAAGCTCGTAAAAAGTTAATCGAGATGGGCATCCTTAGCAAGGACAGCACCGAGAAGCGAGGCATTGGGAAGAAACGTCGCAAAAAGAGACCAGGATTTGATGATCCAGATGAAGTGAAGGAAGAGTTCCTCATTCAAGGCAGATTTGAGCTGGATTCATCCACACGCTTTGGAGACGACATACAACTGACGCTGCATCTAAAGAACACCAGCAAACAAAGTCAACCTCTTAAAGTAAAGCTAAGCTCCTCTACCATTGAATACATCGGCAGACCAGTTTCTGAAGTATATTCTGACAATACCACTCTTAATGTGCCACCCAAGAAAGGTAATGCATTATTTTACTTACACTTGGTTTTTAGCCCAGAACCATTTCGGCATGGCCACTGCCTACACAGTACCTTACACAATATTTATACAAGCTTCATCCGGTAGCCAATTGCACTGCAGCCTACTCAGAGACAAAACTATTAATTGTTCATACATAGAGGTCAATGCTTTAGTTTTTTCCCTCATTATGTAGTAGTTTAAAGGGAACTTGTCACCCCCTCCAACCATTTTGAAGTAAAAGAGCCACCTTCAACAGCACTAATGCAGCAGTCTGTGAAGGTGGCTCTTTTTTTTTGTACCCCTGCAATGCAGAAATATTCACTTTTAAAAATCGGTCCCCATACCTTCTATGTGTCCCTGAGGTGTGGCTTCTGCCCAGGACTAAACTTTCCCCCAGCTGTCCATCAAGGTGCTTCAGCGACACCGCGCCTCCAACAGCGTTTATTGTTATGAATGTTTTAGAAATGAATTCTGAGCAGAAGCTCCCTCTGGTGGTTACAAACAGTACTGAACCATTCAATGAGGATTGGCAATCAGGAAGTACAGACTGGCTGGATATAAGGGAGGTTTCCCCCCATCAAGGTTGCCGGTGATCAATTGTTCTTGTCTCAACGTTGTTTCCTGGTTCACTTGGAAGCTTGCTGAGTCTTGCCTCTTCTGCTCTCAGATAAGATATTTTCTGTTTTTTGTTTTTGTGCTTGCCATTTGCATTTTTCTCTGCATTTCTGTGAGGTTGGCCAGGTTCCCCTCCCCGGGGGGCTTGGTCTCCTCTCGGTTCCTCTGGAGCCACTGTTGTTTGTTCATTTGCCTTTTCCAGTTTTTTCTGTGGCTGCGGCTTAGTTTTGTTACACCAGAGAACTAATTTAGGTGGTAGAGGTCATGTGATCTCAGGTGTTTTTGCAATTAGTAGCGTTGGCTTTTTTTAGGGTTTTTTGGAATTGCAGTAAGTATCCTTCCTATCCTTTTCTGTCTAGGCAGATTGGGCCCCAGCGTTTGCTCATACTATTTTCTGTCTGTGTCTGTATTTCCTCTTGTCTAACCGCCATTACATGTTTGGGGGCTTCCTATGTTCTTTGGAGATCTGCTCCGGGGCAGATAGCTTTCCTCTTTCTATCTTTAGGTGTAGTTAGCCTCTCAGGCTGTGATGAGGTGTCTAGGACCAACGTAGGAACGCTCCACGGCTGCCTTTAGTTGTGGTGGTTAGTCAGGGTACTGCAATCCAGTAGATTCCAACCTCTCTGGTGTATTGCCGTTCTTGCCTGCTCTCCTCAGCTACCAAAACATAACAGTTTATTCACTTTCGTTTTGTTGTGTGGTGCGCCTGCACTGTGGTACCAGTCCTCGGGCATGTGCAGTGCGCGCTGCCCGGGAACTGTCCGAACACTATTGCGCCTGCGTCTCTGTGGTTCCCCAGCTCCCTCCCCGCAGTGTGTTATCATTTATTCACACTGCGAGGAGGGAGCTGGGGAACCACAGAGACGCATGCGCAATAGTGTTCGGAAAGCTCCCGGGCAGCGCGCACTGCGCATGCCCGAGGACTGGTACCACAGTGCAAGGAGCCCCACACAACAAAACGAAAGTGAAAAAACGCTGTTGGAGGCGTGGCGTCGCTGAAGCGCCTTGATGGACGGCTGTTAGGTGTTTAGTCCCGGGCAGAAGCCACACCTCAGGGACACATAGAAGGTATGGGGATCGATTTTTAAAAGTGAATATTTCTGCGTTGCAGGGGTACAAAAAAAAATAACCACCTTCACAGACTGCTGCATTAGTGCTGTTGAAGGTGGCTCTTTTACTTCAAAACGGCCGGAGGGGGTGACAAGTTCCCTTTAAAGGAAATCTGTCACCGGGTTTTTGTTATATACTGGTAATCTAAGAGCAGCATAATGTAGGGGCATAGACCCTGATTCTAGCGATGTGTCACTTACTGGTGTGCATTCTGTCTTTTTAATACAATCACTGTTTTATCTGCTGCAGATCTAGCAGTGCTCAGAATGCAGAGCTCTGTATAATCCCACCCACACCACTAATTGGCAGATTTCTGTGTACACTGTGCATAGGCAGAAATCTGCTAATCAGTGTAGAGGATGGGGTTATAGAAAGTAGTAGACTAGGAGGCATGAGACACCTAGTCCTGCAGTGATAATCTCCTACTGATAAAACACTGAGCCTATTAAGTGACACATAACTGGACTCAGGCACTAAGCCTCTAAAACATGCTTTTCTCAGATTACATGGTGAAAAGCCTGCTGAAAGATTCACTTTATTCTAATTTTTTTAGAACGGAATTATATAGCACATTCCTGCACATCAGATGGACAGGGCACTATTCTGCAGGCAAAGACTGTGAATGAGCCTAGATCTCAGCCCCCCATCAATCATAAAGTGATGTTACATCCCAGTGATATTCCATTATTTAATTTAATATAAGACAATTGAAGTCTATTGACAGTTTAGCTTTTCCTACAGTAAAGGCTCTGATTGGATTTCTTGGAGAAATAGCAACAGCTGCTGCTATGGCAGGGACAGGTGATGTGAGCTCTCAGTTTGCTAACGTGTTGCGTTCCTCTTGTCTGTATTGTGTGACCTCTCTGGTTTGTTAGGATTTATTACTGCAATTTTATAAGTTGTATATCCGGTAATCAGTGGTGTAACATAATGGTCATAGGCAAAATTTCCAATACTGCCCACAATATAGCTAATCTTTAATAGTAATGGTATTCTCATATGCACCAAAGGGTTCATTTGGGCCCCTCTAACCCCAAGGGCCCAGGAGTGACTACATAACCCCTGCACCTATTATAGTTACGCCCCAGTAGATAACGATAGAAGTTATTCTCCTACAATGTCTTGAGTGTGGAATGATTCTGCTGTTAGCAAAAGTCTGCAACTGGTTTCATGAATACATGGAGCAGCACTTTTCAATCACTTCTATGCATTAAATCAAATTTAAAAAATACTATAAAATAAGTAATACTAAGCCTACCAATACCTTACTGCTCCCCTTTCAATGCAGCCTTCATTCCCTACTGGACTCCGTAATGCAACTAATCTCTGCTCCCACATTGTACCTATAAAAAATAGATATAGTGTCAGTCGTCTGCCCTACTGACGATAGTGGTATACTTGTTACATGCATATATACTGAAACTATAATGTCTCAATGCTAATATAATGCTGATCAGAAGACATGAGAAAGTTATATTTTACTTTTATGCACTTCCACCTTGTGGTTATGAGTGGTATTGCGGCCATGTTGAACTATAACTTAACCATAGCTTTTCTCATCATTACAGAGAAAAGGCTTGCTTTAAGAATACCTGCTTCAGATTATGAACAAGAATTAACAAACCATAATCTTATGGAAGTTGTGGCATTGTGTGAATTGAAAAACAAAAAGAAAATGCTTGTTCGAAAAGTGGTTCTTATTGAACAACCTCCTTTAGACATACAGGTAAAATAAGCAATCCAAAATAATGCACTTGATAGTACAAGTAGTTGTGATGGGATCTTTACTTAGATTACTAGCATTTAAAAAACACATACAGGGGGAATATTACATTGGGAAAACATGCTTTGTATCGAAGCAGTGCCACCCCGAGCAACTAATATGCTCGCTCATCACTAATGCAACTCAGCCCCATTCACTGCAATACCACATACAACCCATGAATAATCGAAGCACTGCTTATACTAGCAGACTGCCATGTGTTTCCAGTTTAAAGGGAATTTGTCATCAAGTTTTTGCTACACCATTGAGAGCACCAGAGACCCTGTTTCCAGCAATGTTTCACTTACTGAGCTTCTTGCTGTTATTTTTTTTAAATCCCTGTTTTATCTGCTGCAAATCTAGCAGTTCTCTGATGAAGCTCTGTATAACCCCGCCCACACCACTGATTGGCAGTTTTCTGTGTACACTGTGCATAAGGAGAAAACTGCCAATCAGAGGTGTGGGCGGGGTTATACAGAGCTCATGAATATGGAGGACTATATGGCAGCAGGTTTACTAGTTCTCTAGTGATTATCTCCTAAAGATAAAATAGTGATTTCATCAAAACTAAGCAAGAAGTCCAGTAAGTGACACACCGCAGAAATCAGGGCCTCTGTCACTACATTATGCTGCATTCAGATTACATGGCAAAATCCTAGTGATGATTCCCTGTAATTCAATCCCAAGATATTACACAGCGCTCAACTCTTTAATGTGATGTCACGGATAAATCTGTTCCTCTGAGCCTTACATACGGCTTGGATTACAGACTGTATATAGAATTGTAATTTCAATGGGCAAATATGAAACCTTGCAAAATAACCAAAAAAACAACTTTTTTCCCTATGCTATGTGGTTGGCATCTGTCATGCTATTTTATCTAAAATCGTTAGTTTCCATGTAGTTTGATGCCAAGTACATATGTACAAGGAGGTAATGGTGGTGAAATACTTATTCATAGACTTAAAAAAAAAAAAATAATAACAACTCTTAGATGAGATTCTGACATTAATATATCTACTATAAAATTGCCCTTCACAGATCTACAGCCATGTATTTATAAATAACCCTGTGGATGTGGAGGTCACTTATACAAACCCTTTATCTACTGTGCTGAATGATGGGGTCTTAGTCTTTGGAGGCAGTGGACTGGTCAACAAAAAGATAAAGCGAAAGTAAGTCATTACTTAAAGGGTTATTCCTATCTTCATAAATAAGTATTGTTGCACAATCTATATATATATAAAAATGAGTGCATTTGTGTGTGTGTGTATCAGCACCCAATCATTAAGCATCTTTCATTTTACCAGAGCTGTTTAAAAGAAGCTGAGCTGTGATTGGTTGCTATGAGAAACAGTTTTTCCACTCCACAACACCTCAGCAGATACTGACCGGGTGGGAAAAATCTAGCATCCCCGGGAACATAAGCTCCCAGCCATTGTCTGCCCCCCAGAAGAGAGCAGAGAGCACATGACAGAAATGAATCACCCCCTCCTCCATTACTGCCGAGCTCCATTCTTACTGGCGAAGAAAAAAAATACTGATTAAATACTGAAGTAAAATACCGATCAAACACTGAGGGAAAATACTAAAACACTGAGGTAAAAGTCTGACCAAATACGGAGGTAAACTACTGACCAACTACTGAGGTAAAATATTGATCAAACACAGATAAAATACTGACCAAATACTGAGGTAAAATACTGAGGAAAATACAGACCAAACACGGAGGTAAGATACTGATTAAATACTAAGGTAAAATGCTGACCAAATACTGAAGTAAAATGCTGACCAAACACTGAGAGAAAATACTAAAACACTGAAGTAAAACACTGACCAAACACTGAGGTAAAATACTGACCAAACACTGAGGTAAGATGCTGACCAAACACTGAGGTAAACCACTGACCAAATACTGATGTAAAATGATAACCAAATACTGAAGTAAAATACTGATCAAACACTGAGCTAAAATACTAAAATACTGAGGTAAAATACTGACTGAACACTGAGGTAAACCACTGATCAAATACTGAGGTAAAATGCTGACCAAATACTGAAGTAAAATACTAAAACACTGAGGTAAATCCATAGTCCAGTGCCATATACTCATCATACATATATATGGGCACTGGACTATAGGATGGAGGATGTGTGATGGGTATATGGGCACTGGACTATTGGATGGAGGATTTGTATGATGAGTATATGGGCACGGGACTATGGGATGGAGGATATGTATGATGGGTATATGGGCACGGGACTATAGGATGGAGGATATGTATGATGGGTATATGGGCATGGGACTATAGGATAGAGGATATGTATGATGGGTAAATGGGCACGGGATTATGGAATGGGGTATATGTATGATGAGTATATGGGCACTGGACTGTGGGATGGAGGATATGTATGATGGGTATATGGGCACGGGACTATAGGATGGAGGATATGTATGATGGGTAAATGGGCACGGGATTATGGAATGGAGTATTTGTATGATGAGTATATGGGCACTGGACTATGGGATGGAGGATATGTATGATGGGTATATGGGCACTGGACTCTGGGATGGAGGATATGTATGATGGTTGTTTGGGCACTGGACTATGGGATGGAGGCACTGGCAGACACAGACAGAAAAGGGCCCCTGTGCAAGAACAATGCATGGGCCCTCTGCAGCCCAAAAGCTCCTAAATACACAACATTGAACCTACTTTGGTGGTAGAAATGGGCCCCTTTACCTCTTGGGCCCCTGTGCGGCCGCACAGGTTGCACCAATGATATGTCCGCCCCTGGATGGAGGATATGCATGATGGGTATATGGGCACGGGACTATGGGATGGAGGATATGTATAATGGGTATATGGGCACTGGACTATGGGATGGAGGATATGTATGATGGGTATATGGGCATGGGACTATGGGATGGAGGATATGTATGATGGGTATATGGGCACGGGACTATGGGATGGAGGATATGTATGATGGGGATATGGGCACGGGACTATGGGATGGAGGATATGTATGATGGGTATATGGGCATGGGACTATGGGATGGAGGATATGTATGATGGGTATATGGGCATGGGACTATGGGATGGAGGATATGTATGATGGGTATATGGGCACGGACTATGGGATGGAGGATATGTATGATGGGGATATGGGCACGGGACTATGGTATGGAGGATATGTATGATGGGTATATGGGCATGGGACTATGGGATGGAGGATATGTATGATGGGTATATGGGCATGGGACTATGGGATGGAGGATATGTATGATGGGGATATGGGCACGGGACTATGGGATGGAGGATATGTATGATGGGTATATGGGCACTGGACTATGGGATGGAGGATATGTATGATGGGTATATGGGCACGGGACTATGGGATGAAGGATATGTATGATGGGTATATGTGCACTGGACTATGGGATGGAGGATGTGTGATGGGTATATGGTCACTGGACTATGGGATGGAGGATATGTATGATGGGTATATAGGCATTGGACTATGGGATGGAGGATGTGTGATGGGTATATGGGCACGGGACTATGGGATGGAGGATAATCATTATACTTTGTTATAACTAACCACAGTTAGTTACTATGCCCGGGCAGTGCCAGGCTCCGCAGCTAGTGGTTAATAAAAGCAAGAAAAAAACAAGCACTTTTACAATTTTCTGTTTATTAAGATGTTCGTCTGTTCTTGACATGATAACACTTTTCTTTTCTTTACAACTAATTGCCTAGGAGACCGATCACCTTCAATTGACAAACATGTACAGTAATTACAAGCACTTTTCTATTGAGCTTGTAAGCGCTGCTCTGTAGCTGACCAGAACTGCTAGAATGTGCTGTTAGACCACGTGCACACTTGAGTGTTTGATCAGTTTTTTACCTCAGTATTTGTAAACCAGGAGTGGAACAATTAGAGGAAAGTATAATAGAAACACGTCACTACTTCTGTATTTATCACCCACTCCTGGTTTTAACAGTAAAATGATAATTACTGTCAAAATAATCTGCATAAGTTTCTTCAGCTTCAAAAAAAAAAAATCATGGCCGCTTTAGTTTTTTTTTTTTTTTACAAAAAAGTTCCCAGTTTTTACGGACTGTCCTGGAATTTCTGGATGGTTGGCAACCCTGATTCTCGGCCAGCTTCAGTGTGGTATTTACAAAATAACATCATAAATATAAACAGTCGCACTCAAAAAATAATATCTTTAGTAAAGAAAAAGATTTATTTCAATCACAAAAAAGTGCAATAAATTCACCGCAGTCCTGTCAGGTCAAATGAAGAAGACAAAGGTAACGTTTCGACCCTATCTTGAGTCTTTTTCAAACCTTGCTGGAAAATGAATATATAACAATGGTGAGTATACAAGGAGTGAACATGCAATTCTACAAAAACAAGATACATATCACAATAAAATTAAAAATAAAACCAAATCCCATGTGTACTGTACAGTTATATATACATGTCAAAACAGTAAAGCATATAACTTGTCCCATGTTGGTGGGGTACAGGTAGTGGGCTTGTTATCAATAGTCAAGCGATAAGCACTGAATATGATTTTTAAGTATCCAGTAAACCATACCAGGGAGACGGAGAGAATTTGGCTATGGCAGGTCCCAGATAAAAATAAAAGGACAATACAATCCCAATGTCGGGCCCAAATACCAATTATAAGGTATAAGATATATCTGTGTCATTCTACTGAAAATATATATACACACACATGTATGTATACACAGAATGGTAGAGGTATACTGTCATTAAGTAAAAGGTGATTATTCTATAAATACGTAAATACAAAGAAAATCAGGAGATTTTTTCATATTAAATATACAGTATGCATACATACAAAATGGAGGGGGCATATTGCGGTGGTGGGCAGAGCGGCTGTCACTAACCTCATATGGAAGGTCATGAAGAGAAATTGTGCACAAATAAATAATGGCATCATGCAGCACTTACCTCCACTCCACCGCAGCTGTCTACCTCAACTCGTATCGCAAGGTCAGTACTCTCCTTACTAACCTACTACACAGGTTTACTATTCCTAATTATCACATAAGCTTCTTCTGTTCCAGCAACTTTATGGTATCTTCTCTATCCATAGCCCCTAACGGGATTCTTGTACCATTTGTGCACAATTTCTCTTCATGACCTTCCATTTGAGGTTAGTGACAGCCGTTCTGCCCACCACCACAATATGCCCCCTCCATTTTGTATGTATGTATATATTTAACATGAAAAAAATCTCCTGATTTTCTTTGTATTTACGTAACTATTTATATAATTACCTTAAATTGCTCGTCATCCACTTCCATCTGCACGTCCTCGAATCCCACAATCCAAAGCGCCGCACCGTAAGTACGCCGACTGCCATATTGGAATACCCAAGTGATGGTGCCAGGCCCTTGCGCAGTACCACCAGCGGTACACCCACGCCGGACCCCCGCCGCCGCTGAGCCCGCCGCCGAACCCCGCCGGATCGCAGCCAGGACCCCACCGCCGGACCCCCGCTAGGACGCGCCGCTGCCAGACTACATGTGCCGGACCCAGCCGCTGCCTGCCCACCCACCTCCGTGCAGTCACAGCCAACAGGAAAGATGGTGGTTTGTGTCCTGTGCTGGAGATGTGGTGCATGCGCCCTCTGGTGGCGCCGCACCCCATCTTCAACACAGGCCGCAAACCACCGTCTTTCCTGTCTGCTGTGGCTGCACTGAGGTGGGTGGTCAGGCAGCGGCGGGACACACACCGCACACATACACTACAGACATGACTGTACACATACATACATGTACTCACATATATACAAACATAGACATGCATACATATACACACAGTATAATGTCCCCACACGCACTTACACACAAACATACACAGACACATACATACACAGAGTATAATGTCCCCACATACACCCACAAGTACACACATACACACACGCATATATATACATGCAGATACACACATAAGCACACACACAAACACGCATACACACAGTGTAATGTCTCCACACACACACATTCACGTGCACGCACATACACACATGTAAGCACGCACATACAAACAACACACATATGCACATGCATACACACACAGTATACCCACACACACGCCTGTGCATACACACAGGCACATATACACATGTAGATACACACACGCACGCACATACAAACATGAATGCACACACAGTACAATGTTCCCACACACACATACACACTCACTCACATACACACAAACACGCATACACATACAGTATAATGTCCCCACATACTCATACATGCACATATACATACACGCACATGCATGCACATATACACACACGCAATCACGCACATACACACGCAAGCACAAACATACGCGCATACACGCCCGTGCATACCCACACACAGATACGCACATACACGCGCAAGCACATACATACACGCACATACACACATGCATACGCATACACACTGTAAAATATCCCCATACACACAAACACACATGCACGTGCATACACACACACAGATACTTACACACACTCACAAACACGCATACGCACGCGTATACACACATATTTAGTATCGTCACGTCCATACCGACCCGACCTATAAAACTGTCCCACTAGTTAACCCCTTTAGTGAACCCCATAAAAAAAAAAAACAAGGCAAAAAAACAATGCTTTATCATCATACCGCCGAATAAAAAGTGGAATAACATGCGATCAAAATGATGGATATAAATAAACATGGTACTGCTGAAAACGTCATCCTGTCCCGCAAAAAACGAGCCACCATACGGCATCATCAGTGGAAAAATAAAAATGTTATAGCTCTCAGAATAACGCGATGCAAAAATATATTTTTTTTATCTAAAGAGTTTTTATTGTATAAAAGCGCCAAAACATAAAAAAAGATATAAATGAGGTATCGCTGTAATGCTCCATACAGCATCATCAGCAAAAAAAAATAAAAAAGTTATAGCTAGGAGAATAAAGCGATGCAAAAATAATTATTTTTTATATAAAATAGTTTTTATTGTATAAATGCACCAAAACATAAAAAAAAATATAGGTATCACTGTCATCGTACTGACCCGAAGAATAAAACTGCTTTATCAATTTTACCACACGCGAAATGGTAGAAAGGCCCCCACCAAAAGAAATTCATGAATTGCTGTTTTTTGTTCATTCTGCCTCCCAAAAATCGGAATAAAAAGTGATCAAAAAATGTCATATGCCCGAAAATGGTACCAATTAAAACGTCAACTCGTCCTGCAAAAAATAAGACCTCACATGACTCTGGGGCCAAAATATGGAAAAATTATAGCTCTCAGAATGTGGTGATGCAAAAACTATTTTTTGCAATAAAAAGCGTCTTTTAGCGTGACAACTGCCAATCATAAAAACCCGCTATAAATAGTAAATCAAACCCCCCTTTATTATCTCCTTAGTTAGGGAAAAATAATAAAATTAAAAAAAAAAGTATTTATTTTCCATTTTCCCATTAGGGTTAGGGTTAGCATTAGGGTTGGGATTAGGGTTGGAGTTAGAATTGGGGGGGTTCTACTGTTTAGGCACATCAGGGGCACTCCAAACGCGACATGGTATCCTATCTCACTTTCAGCCAATTTTGCGTTGAAAATGTCAAACGGCGCTCTTTTCCTTCCGTGCTCCGAAACAGTGGTTCCCCCACATATGGGGTATCTGCGTGCTCAGGACAAATTGCACAATAACTTTTGTGGTCCAATTTCTCCTGTTACCCTTGGGAAAATAAAAAAATTGGACCTGAAATAATTTTTTTGCGAAAAAAAGTTATGTTCTTTATTTTAAACATTCAAAAAATTCCTGTGAAGCACCTGAAGGGTTAATAAACTTCTTGAATGTGGTTTTGAGCGCTTTGAGGGGTGCAGTTTTTAGAATGGTATCACTTATTTTAAACATTCAAAAAATTCCTGTGAAGCACCTGAATGGTTAATAAACTTCTTGAATGTGGTTTTGAGCACTTTGAGGGTGCAGTTTTTAGAATGGTATCACTTATGGGTATCTTCCATCATATAGACCCCTCAAAGTCACTTCATATGTGATGTGGCCCCCCCAAAATAATGGTGTTGTAAAAATGAGAAATCGTTGGTTAACTTTTTAACCCTTATAACTTTGTAACAAAAAAAATTTGGGCTCCAAAATTGTGCTCATGTAAAGTAGACATGTGGGAAATGTTAAGCCGGAGTCACACTACCGAGAAGTACGGACGAGTGCAATGCGAGAAAAAAATCGTATTGCACTCGGACCAATGTTAATCTATGGGGCAGCTCTCATCAGCCGATTTTTTTTCATCCGCTTTATACGTGCTAGTGAAATCGCAGCATGCTGCGATTTGCACCGTATTACACCCGAGACTTGCCAATGCAAGTCTTTGAGGGCGAGAAAACATCGGATTACACACGGACCATTGTGTGACTTGCGAGAAATATGCACTGGTGTCCTTTAGAAAAGCCGGCAATTCATCCCCGGGTATACTGTAAAATCACACTGACAGGTTTAATAAAGAATAGAAAGAATAGATATATACACATAGAATATATATATATATGTATACTGTATATATATATATATATATATATATATATATATACACACACATGTCATTGTGACACATATATATATATTTATAGTTCATACACTTCTACATACTGCAATAGCCATTAATTCAATTGCCGGCTTTTGTGAAATTACAGACCCGACATGAAATGACACATGGTTTGCATACAGTAAACCATGTCATTTCATGTAGTTTAATATATGGTTCTCACTAACAATGACATGAGTGTATGTGTGCAAAATTTCATACATGTAGGGGTTAATTAAAGGTATAAATTCATTGAAAAAAAAATGTGTGGGCTTCCGCGCTATTTTCTCCACCAGACAGGCAAAGCCAGCGAGTGGGGGCAGATAATAATAGCCTAGGGAGGGTGCATTTATTTTGTGCCCCCCTTGGCTACTAACATCTGCCCCCAGCCACCCCAGAAAAGGCAAATCTATAATTAGATGCGCCCTTTCTGGCACTTAGCCCGTCTATTCCCATTGCCCTGTAGCGGTGGCTAATGGGTTAATAATGGGTTAAAGCCACCTTGCTATTGGAAGGTGACTTTAAGCCAGGTTAATAATTGAGAGTTGTCAATTAGACAACTCTCAATTATTAATCCTATTGTATGAAATTAAACAAAAAAACACACACACTTTAATTAAAAATCATTTTAATGAAATAAACACAGTTTTTGACCATCTTTTATTTTACTGGTATTCCTTCGATTCCCTTGTTCTCCTGTAATAAAAAAATAAAAATAAAACAACATTATTCTTACCTATCCGGTGCTCAGTCAGGTCCAACGCTGTAATCCTTCACAAAGGGTTAACTGGTTTACAGCAAGCAGCGCAGCTAATGCTGGCAGCTCAGCTGTAAGCCCCCAAATGAATGAGCTCCTCTCCCGGCTGACAGGACAGGAGAGGAAGTGATTAGCTGGGAAGCTTCTCAGGCTAATCAGTTCAGTTCAGGTCAGCCAGGGACTCCTTCTGACGTCACTGATGCTGTGCGGTGTCCCCAGCTGACCTGAACTGAACTGATTAGCCTGGGAAGCAATCAATTAAGCTTTCCAGCTAATCACTTCCTCTCCTGTCAGCTCATTTGTTCGGGGGCTTTCAGCTGAGCTGCCAGCATTAGCTGCCAGCATTAGCTGCGCTGCTTGATGTAAACCAGTTAACCCTTTGTGAAGGATTACAGTGTTGGACCTGACTGAGCTCCGGATAGGTAAGAATAATGTTGTTTTATTTTTTATTTTTTTTTACAGGAGAACAAGGGAATCGAAGGAATACCAGTAAAATAAAAGATGGTCAAAAACTGTGTGTTTATTTCATTAAAATGATTTTTAATTAAAGTGTGTGTGTTTTTTTGTTTAATTTCATACAATAGGATTATTTAAATACAATAGGATTAATAATTGAGAGTTGTCTAATTGACAACTCTCAATTATTAACCTGGCTTAAAGTCACTTTCCAATAGCAAGGTGGCTTTAACCCATTATTAACCCATTAGCCACCGCTACAGGGCAATAGGAATAGACGGGCTAAGTGCCAGAAAGGGCGCATCTAATAGATGTGCCTTTTCTGGGGTGGCTGGGGGCAGATGTTAGTAGCCAGGGGGGGCGCAAAATAAATGCACCCTCCCTAGGCTATTATTATCTGCCCCCACTCGCTGGCTTTGCCTGTCTGGTGGAGAAAATAGCGCGGGATCCCACGCATTTTTTTTTCAATGAATTTACACCTTTAATTAACATGTATGAAATTTTGCACACATACACTCATGTCATTGTTAGTGAGAACCATATATTAAACTACATGAAATGACATGGTTTACTGTATGCAAACCATGTGTCATTTCATGTATGAGATTTTGCACACATACACTCATGTCATTGTTAGTGAGAACCATATATCAAACTACATGAAATGACATGGTTAATTGTATGTAAACCATGTGTCATTTCATGTCGGGTTCTGTAATTTCACAAAAGCCGATAATTGAATTAGCTGCTATTATACTATGCAGAAGTGCATGAACTATAAATATATGTATATATACAGTATATGTCTCAATGACATGTATATATATATATATATATATGTATTCTATGTGTATATATCTATTCTTTCTTTTGTGATGTAAAAACTGTCATTGGGATCCATTATATGCCGGTTTTGCAAGCCGGCGAGAAAATCTCGTCGTACGGATGCCATACGGATGCCATACGGATGACACACGGATGTTTTGATGTGAGGAAATCGCATCCTCGCATTGCAAACGGATTACATACGGATCACTTTTCTGGGGACTTTTCTGCGTATTACGGCCGTATAATACGGTCCGATTTTTTATCATTGTGTGTGACTCCGGCCTTACTTATTAAGTGTTTTGTGTGCCATATCTCTGTGATTTAAGGGCATAAAAATTCAAAGTTGAAAAATTGCGAAATTTTCTAAATTTTTGCCAAATTTCCGTTTTTTCACAAATAAACGCAAGTCATATCAAAGAAATTTTACCACTATCATGAAGTACAATATGTTACGAGAAAACAGTGTCATAATTACCGGGATCCATTGAAGTGTTCCAGAGTTATTACCTCATAAAGGGACAATTTTCAGAATTGTAAAAATTGGCCCGGTCATTAACATGCAAACCCCCTTGGGGTTTAAGGGGTGAAATTAAGTGGTGGTCGCATACACTCGCTGCAACTCCATTCATTGTCTTTCAGACCAACAAAGATAGTTAGAATCTGTACTTAGCTTTTTCCATCAGATCCATACATTTTGCATGAAGCAGCAGCATAGATGACAACCCAAATGATAAATGGAGGCATATGTTATTAGTTGTTACTAGTGCCCACACAAATCTGGAGGTTTCCAGATGATATCCAGTGATATCTGCTCTGTTTGGAAGTCACATGACTACTGCAGCCGGTGATTGGCTGCAGTGGTCAGGTAACTAGAAGAGTGCATTACTGGATGTTTTCTGATGAGGCCTTCTTCAAGTTACCTGACCACACCAAAATCCACAAAAAACTCTCTTCACATCTGCATGCAACAGACATTTCATTCATTTGAAGGCAAAAACATTCTGAGTGTTTTTTTGAACACCTGTTAACACCATCATATAAATTCTTTGGCATCTTTTCAATGTGTGAATCATAGCATAATGCACATTTTTGCCATGATTTTAATCACTGTTTTTAGTGCATTTTTAGCCAGGAGGTTATAGCAAGAATGCACCTAAACCACACTATATAGTACACCTCAAATTATTATAAAAAGGGCATAAAACACTGTGACAAAAAGCATCAGAAACCTCATCACACAGCATAAAAAATGTGTGTTCTTATAAAACCGTGTCAAAAACCATGTATCTTTTAATAGCCGTTTTTAATTGTGCAAGTGTTCAGTTTTCTTGCAGCACCTCTACAGTAGAAATGAAGCATTGCAGGGTTCATGTTGAAACCAGAAAACCCCTTAAAATTCCAATTTTTGATGCATCACAAACTAGGGCCCATGCTGATACAAATATCAACCCTCTGATCTCTATTACAGGGTGGAAAAGTTGAATCCTAAAGTATCGGGCAGAATGACTGTGGAAATTACACCATCTCAAAGTGGAAGCAGACAGCTCACCGTAGATTTTACTTCCAAACATTTTGCAACTATTAAGGCATTTCATAAAATAAAAGTTGCTGGTAAAGGTGAAATCCACGAGGATAGCGGAGCCCATGAGGAAATGGAAGTCCACGAGGAAAGTACCGCAGATGAGGAGGGTGAAGAACATGAAGAGGGTGAAGAATACGAGGAGGATGAAACCTATGAGGGCTCAATGTAATTATTTTTTATCTGTGCGAATAGAATGAACCAGTTATTAGCAGCTGTAGCAATTAGTGTTTAGTGATAAAACTGAGCTGAGTTTGAAATTGGACCCATTAGGCTCATTAAATGTAACCCCTCTCATGTACAGCACCATGGAATTAATGGCGCTATATAAATAAATAATAATAATAATAAAATGGAAACTTTCAGGTCCTCCATGCACTCCGACCCAGCAGCATTCACTTATTAATGAGTAAATTCGCTTTAAGTAATGGCCCAAAGGCAGTCATTTTTTTCACTGCATAGGCTCTCATTGTAATAAAAAAAATGTATGACAATGCATATGTTAGTAAATGGGGTCCTGTGGGTACATTCAGTGAGTGCTCTGGGATATTTTCTGTGGAATATGGATATCTATAATATAACGCTGGGAGCGTCACTCTGAAGCCTCTATAGACTGCTCAAGCATGACGCGCCTGCACAATCAGGACAGAGTAACGCACCCGGGGATGAGGAGGGTGGCCCAGGAGATCGCGGTATGCGTAAGCACTGAACGCATAACGCGATCTCCGGCACAACACCTTACCGATCCGGTGTTGCCGGCGCCGTGGGGTCTTGCTGGGATATCAGGACAGAGCGGGTTGTGGCGCCGGAATCGGCGCATGCCCAGTCCGCGCTTTCCGGCGCCATTTTGTGGAAGACAAACTACAGTTTGTCTTCAAGAAAATGGCGCTGGAAAGCAAGAACTACGCAGGCACCGATTTCGCTGTCATCGGCGCATGCCCAGTCCGCGCTTTCCGGCGCCATTTTGTGGAATACACACTGCAGTGTGTCTTCAAGAAAATGGCGCTGGAAAGCGATGACTGCGCAGATGCCGATTTTGCCGGCATAATCCCGCCCTCTCCTGCACCTCACTGCAAGACAATACCAGTGTCTTCATGATAAAGGTGCGGTCTGCGCAGGCACACAGTGAATTTACATATGTAACTGTCGCCTACACTTCACCACCATTTTAAAACCACTGCCCCCTCTGCTTACATCACTACTGTATTTAAATATGCAGCTGACGCCCACAAATCGCTCCCATTTAAAAAAAAAAAAAAACATATCTGCGCCACACAGTGCCTCTAGTGACCTGTCAAAAAAAAAAAAAATCGGTACCATATATACAATAAATTCCGCGCCACACAGTGCCTCCGGTGTCTGACAGAAAAAAAATTGGTCACATATATTCTGTGCCACACAGTGCCTCCGGTGTCAGAAAAAAAATAATTGGTCACATATATTCTGCGCCACACAGTGCCTCTGGTGTCTGACAGAAAAAAAATAATTGGTCACATATATTCTGCGCCACACAGTGCCTCTGGTGTCTGACAGAAAAAAAATAATTGGTCACATAAATTCTGCACCACACAGTGCCTCTGGTGTCTGACAGAAAAAAAAAATTGGTACTATATATACACATATATTCTGCGCCACACAGTGCCTCCGGTGTCTGACAGAAAAAAAAAATTTGTCATATATATTCTGCAACATACAGTGCCTCCGTTGTCTGTCAAAAAAAAAAATTGGTACTATATATACACATATATTCTGCGCCACACAGTGCCTCCGGTGTCTGTCAGAAAAAAAAATTTGGTCACATATATTCTGCGCCATACAGTGCCTCCGGTGTCTGACAGAAAAAAAAATGGTACCATATATATACACGTATATTCTGCGCCATACAGTGCCTCTGGTGTCTAAGAGAAAAAAAAATTGGTCACATATATTCTGTACCACACAGTGCCTCCGGTGTCTGACAGATAAAAAAAAAATAGGTCACATATATTCTGCGCCATACAGTGCATCCGGTGTCTGACAGAAAAGAAAAAAATTGGTCACATATATTCTGTGCCACACAGTGCCTCCGGTGTCTGACAGAAAAAAAAAATTGGTACTATATACACATATATTCTGTGCCATACAGTGCCCAGGTGTCTCACAGAAAAAAAATAATTGGTCACATATATTCTGCAACACAGTGCCTCCGGTGTCTGACAGAAAAAAAAAATTGGTATTATATATACACATATATTCTGCGCCACACAGTGCCTCCGGTGTCTGACAGGAAAAAATAATTGGTCACATATATTCTGCGCCACACAATGCCTCCGGTGTCTGTCAGAAAAAAAAAAAATTGGTACTATATATACACATATATTCTGCGCCATACAGTGCCTCCGGTGTCTATCAGAAAAAAAAATTGGTCACATATATTTTGCGCCATACAGTGCCTCCGGTGTCTGACAGAGAAAAAAAATTGGTACTATATATACACACATATATTCTGCGCCACACAGTGCCTCCGGTGTCTGACAGAAAAAAAAAATTGATACTATATATACACATATATATTCTGCGCCACACAGTGCCTCCGGTGTCTGTCAGAAAAAAAAAAATTGGTCACATATATTCTGCGCCATACAGTGCCTCCGGTGTCTGACAGAAAAGAAAAAAATTGGTCACATATATTCTGTACCATACAGTGCCTCCAGTGTCTGTCAGAAAAAAAATAAATTGGTCACATATATTCTGCGCCATACAGTGCCTCCGGTGTCTGTCAGAAAAAAAAATAATTGGTCACATATATTCTGCACCACACAGTGCCTCCGTTGTCTGTCAGAAAAAAAAATTGGTACTATATATACACATATATTCTGCGCCATACAGTGCCTCTGATGTCTGTCAGAAAAAAAAATATTGGTCACATATATTCTGCGCCACACAGTGCCTCCGGTGTCTGACAGAAAAAAAAATAAATTGGTCACATATATTCTGTGCCACACAGTGCCTCCGGTGTCTGACAGAAAAAAAATAATTGGTCACATATATTCTGCACCACACAGTGCCTCCGTTGTCTGTCAGAAAAAAAAATTGGTACTATATATACACATATATTCTGCGCCATACAGTGCCTCTGATGTCTGTCAGAAAAAAAAAATATTGGTCACATATATTCTGCGCCATACAGTGCCTCCGGTGTCTGACAGAAAAAAAATAATTGGTCACATATATTCTGTGCCACACAGTGCCTCCAGTGTCTGTCAGAAAAAAAAAAATTGGTCACATATATTCTGCGCCATACAGTGCCTCCGGTGTCTCACAGAAAAAAAATAATTGGTCACATATATTCTGCGCCACACAGTGCCTCCAGTGTCTGTCAGGAAAAAAATAATTGGTCACATATATTCTGCGCCACACAGTGCCTCCAGTGTCTGTCAGGAAAAAAAAAATTGGTCACATATATTCTGCGCCACACACTGCCTCCGGTGTCTGACAGAAAAAAAAAATTGGTACTATATATGCACATTTATTCTGTGCCATACAGCGCCTCCGGTGTCTGACAGAAAAAAAAAATTGGTACTATATATACACATATATTCTGCGCCACACAGTGCCTCCGATGTCTGTCAGAAAAAAAAAATTGGTCACATATATTCTGCACCATACAGTGCCTCCGGTGTCTGACAGAAAAAAAAAATTGGTACCATATATATACACACATATATTGTGCGCCATACAGTGCCTCCGGTGTCTAAGAGAAAAAAAA
>JARQOD010000003.1:188165797-188187131 GCA_033576555.1 Oophaga sylvatica | reverse complement strand
TTTTAAAGCTCAACAACCATCGTCAAGGTGGTCTCAATTCTGTTGAGTCCCTAACCTAATGTGAACATACCTCTATTAGGCTGATATCTGAATTTCTGGGCGAATATGCACCTCTGTCAGTAATTAAAATCACCACCTGGTGGGAGCGGAGTGCTCGGTCAGCAAGCTAACATTCAAAAGACAAAAAACCTGACTGGCACTTGTCTTTTGAATGTTAGCTTGCTGACCGAGCACTCCGCTCCCACCAGGTGGTGATTTTAATTACACCGGCTCCCTACTTTACCCATATATGCAGGCATTACTGACAGAGGTGCATATTCGCCCAGAAATTCAGATATCAGCCTAATAGAGGTATGTTCACATTAGGTTAGGGACTCAACAGAATTGAGACCACCTTGACGATGGTTGTTGAGCTTTAAAATGTTTGGCCAAATGTTTATACTAAGCGTCTCAAATTTTTCCTTATATTCCAAAGCCATATTGCTATTCAAAATTTCATATATTCTATGTTGTCATGCTTTAGTATGCATCAGTGTTCACTTCAGTCTGTGTTTTTTATTTTTTGAGTGCATATCACGCTCCAGTTACTTGTTCAAGCACTGCTGCTTGTACTCTGCTGAGCGTGTCTCAGTGCCTCATCCTTTTCATTTCTCTCCAATTGTTGCTGCTAGTGTTGAGCGATACGATAATGCAAATATCGGCTATCGGCCGATATTAGCTCTATCGGCCTTTCGATAATTCGTTTCGATATTTTCGTCTTATCGAATACCGGAATCGGATTTGTCACTGTCACTGTGAGTGTCCGTCGGTCGGGTCTGTCAGGAGTCAGCGGCACTTACCTGGCAGAAGATCTCCGGCGGTCACGTCCTGGACTGCTTGATGGCCGCCATTATCTTCTCCCTGGCGGTCACATGCAGTTTTTCGCGATAACTGCAGTGACTGCAGGGTAATCCCGGCCGTAAAGCAGTCAGTCCGATGACATCACCGCCGAGGAAGCAGGTAATCAGCTGTGCTGCGCCGGGATGACAGGCTCTGCCTGTCATTCTGATGTAGCAGAGCTGGATCGTCGTGGGACACTCGTTACTATGGACTGCGTCGGTCAGGTGGTATACTTTTTTTTTTTTTTTTCATTTTTTTACAGGAGATCGATGGCGTCGCAGGATGAGACAGTAATAAAAGAAATGAAAACTGTGTTTTTTTTTTTTTTATTAAATTAAAAAACTTTTTTAGGAACATTCACCCGTCCGGGTACATAAACAATTTAACTATTTACATACAGGGACCCTGTCCGGGTTATTTAGACTTCTTTGGCTGGCCTCTTCCAGGTACCACCTGGTACTCTTGAGATTGCCAAACATCCGAGGCACCAAGGACCACCAGGACCTGATGACGTTGTGTGGCCTGTACAGTGACGTCGTGACCCGCTATCTGGGTCTGTGTGGCCACCTCTTTCATCTCCCTCCGGGTCTGGAACCCTATGTCCCGGACTGTACGAACCCCAGGGTGCCTAACAGGCGCCGGGTACGGGCCAGCTATACTTATCATGTCCATAGCTGGGGCTGCTGAGGAGACCACTGAGGGAGGCTGGGGAGATTTACGGCGTGGGGTGGGCACTTTTGCAGAGGCCTGGATGTGGGAGGCTGAAGGCTTCGAGGGTCTCACAGGTTCCTCACACACTGGGGAGTAGGGGTCGCACCTGATAACATTTAGGGCGTACCACCCATTGTAACCCCCGTGTCGGGTGTAAGTCACCAAGTCTCCTGGCAACAGGTCCCTCCCCGGGTGTCCTTCTGGGAGGTGAGCCTCCACGTCCCGCCGGGTCACAAAGACTTCTAAATAAAGTCCAGGCTCCTTGATGAAGCCCCAACCACCTTTCAATTTAAAGCTCCGTACTGCACCCTTACGCCGCGACTCACTCAGGGTTCCTTTATCCTTTCTCATCCGGTCCTTATCTGCCCGGTCCTTCTCCAGGTGACGTTGGCGAAGTTTTAGGGTTTCTCGCTGCTCCCTTTGTCGCTCTGCTTCCCGCTCCCAACGTCTCCACTCTTCCTCCTGACGCCGGTTGAAATTCTCCTCCACCAGCTGCTCCATGTCTCCACCACTCCACTGCAGCTTACAGTGTCCGGTTTGCGGCAGCTCTCCTGTCGCCCCCCAGTCCTGGCGGCGCTCCCCTGCGGAGGAAGCAGACGGCTCTAAATCAGATGACAGTCGGGGCTCCGGTACAGGCAGGTAGTGCTCTGGTGCCTGCGCGGCCTCCTCCATGAGGACGGGTGTCGCTTCTTCTGTCTCAGCGACGGGGGCAGACAGCGGGATCTGGGGTGCTGCTGACGGTGCTGCGGTTTTTGCAGGAACGGGTGCCTCCACTGTGACAACATCAACCGGATCACATTGCAAGGACTCCTCTACTAGAACGGGTGCCTCACCTTCCGGTACAGACACTTCAGGTAAGAGGGATTGGCGCCGCTCCAAGTTTATTTTTAGGGCACGCCAGCTGGCTTCCATCCTGGCGACCTCCTCCCGGTGCCGGGCCAGGCCTCTTAGGGTATCCGCCGCTTCTTGCAGCGTAGGAGGGTTTACAGGCCGGGTGCCCAACGGTGATTCTGTGGCGATCGGGTCGCTTCCGTGGGGGGAGAGCTCTGACTGCTCCATCCCTTCCCACTTCTGCTCGTCGTGTCCATTAGCCATCTCTGCCAAGTCACATGTGTCATTAGCATCTGGAGAGGGCCCCTCTTTTGTAGTGAGGCGGGACCTTCGTGTTAGTTTCCGCACACTGAGGAGGATGAGGAGGCGGAACTCAAGAGCTGTGGGGCACGATCTTACATTGCAGTACCATTTAAGTGGTCGGCCATCGTTTTCGCGCCACTGAGTGAGTGTACACCCACGAAGAGCACGCCCTTCTTCTTCACCAGTGCCTCGTCGTGACGCAGATATGGCGGAAAAATGGCAAATACATTCTCTGATGATTTTAGCAATTCTCAAGCACAAAACCAGTGCAATTCAGGCACACAGGACTCGCTTATAGCGAGCTACAGAATCCTGTTCGTGACGCCCAAGTTGAGTCGCACAGAGCCAGAGGTTTTCGGGGTACTCGGCACCGAGCCCGTGCGACTTCTATGGGGTATGTCACGTCTTTACCCGGCAATTGAATTAGAGTCGATTTTACTATGTAGAAGTGTATAAACTATAAATATATGTATATATATATGTCACAATGACATGTATATTATATATATATGTATTCTATGTGTGTATATTTTGTGTTTACAACGAAAGAAAGAGTTTTTTTTGTTGCAATATTTTGTTCCCATAGACTTACATGGGACTTCCGGTATCGAAATCGGATATCGACGATATTTAGTGCTGTCGGCGATACAATTTCGATACGATATTTTTAGATATCGAGCAATATCGCTCAACACTAGGTGCTGCTCCATTATATTTGAAAAAAACTAATCTATTAGTGTGACGCGCTTCCATCCGTATCCAATACATTGGTTGCAAACACTATAGAAGTACAGAAAGGAGTAGCCTTTCCCAGATTGTGAACAGTTGTGTTTCAGTGTTCACTGCAGTCTCTGAGGAATAACCACACTTAGGCCTTATAACTTTTCTGACTTTCTTTATCAATCTACCAAGATGAAGAAGGCAGGGAGTAAGGCACGTGGTCGTGGCCGTGGAGTTTCAGCAGGGAGAGGACGTGGGGATTCTGTGGCTGCTGCCACACCCAGTGACACAGCATCCACCAGTTTTCCCCGTGAGCGTTCCTTTATGCGCACTTTTGTAGGAGCTCAGCGTACCCCCCTGCTGCGGGAAGAACAAATTGAAGCCGTTGTTGGTTGGATGGCAGCCAATGCATCGACTTCAATTCCTTCCACCTCCTCTCAGGACCACAGCACTGTTGAACAACCATCTGTCTCTTCACCGCCTGCCAAATTGCCCAGGCAGTCAGAGAGTTCTGAACTGGAGCCAGCTGAGTCTCTGCTTCTGTTCTCAGAATCTGTTGGCTTGCAAACAGGGGCCCAGCCAAGCAGCATTCTGGAATGTGAAGAAGAGGCAGTATTCAGTGATGCGCAACAGCTGTGTCTCTCTGAATGTGAAGAGGCGGGTGAGCCAGTGCCGATGGTCAGCACACCGCAGAACGCATCTGATGATGATGAGACTCAGGTGCCATTTTCTGTTGAGCATGGTGCTGGCCAGACCACCCAACAGCAGCAGGTGTTGGAAGAGGGTAGTGGAGATGATGAGGTCCAAGACCCAACATGGCGTGAGGAACAGGAAGGTGGTGGTAGCAGCTCTGAGAAAGAGATTGCCCCAATGGTCCAAACAGTAGGGAGAGTTAGGCTGCAGACTCGGTTGCCTGTAGCCTCCAGTTTGGCACCCGTTCGTAGCAGTTCTCTTCCAACAGCAAAAACGGGCGCTCCCAGGACTTGCACTGCGTGGTCCTTTTTTGACACACTTGCAGATGATATTTGCTATGTCAAATGCAAGCTGTGTAATCAAAAAGTAAAAAGAGGTAAAAATGTCAGTAACCTTAATACCACAAATATGTGGAAACATGTGCGGTCAAAGCACGTGGTTGAGTTCCAAACACACACTGGAGATGTAGGCCAACCTACAGCAGCACCTACATCTTCAGCTCGTGTTGGAGCCTCTTCCTCCAGCTCACACACAGCTGGTTCTGCTTCCTCACAGGATCGCCATGGAAGAACCTCTGTCACTGTTGTCCAGAGACCCAGTGTTATTCCACCCACAGCTGCAAGTTCCCTGTCATCCTCACACTCCCAGGCACAAAACAGCCATCAGTAGCACAGGCATGGGATAAAAGACGGCCATACTCGGCAAACCATCCACGAGCACAGGCTCTGAATGCTGGCATTGCAAAACTCCTGTCCCTTGAAATGCTGTCATTCAGGCTGGTGGAGACTAACAGTTTCCGTGACTTAATGGCATTGGCAGTCCAACAATACAATGTGCCCAGCCGATTTTATTTCAGCAGGCAAGCCGTCCCTGCTCTGCAAAAGCATGTTGAGGGAAAAATTAAACATGCGCTACTAAACGCCGTCAGTAGCAAGGTCCACCTGACCACCGATGCGTGGACCAGTACCCATGGCCAGGGACGATACCTTTCCCTCACTGCCCATTGGGTCAATGTTGTGGAGCCGGGTACAGATCTTGCCAGTGGCGCTGTACGTGTTCTGCCAACTCCAAGGATTGCAGGAATCAAGTCTGTCCACATTGACTCCTCCTCCTACTCCAGTTCCTCAGAATCATCGCTGCAGGAGCCGTCACGGTCTACCTCCACATGGACCCGTGAACGCTTACCTGATGCGACCGATATGAGCACAGCCGTGGCCAAACGTCAACAGGCCGTCCTGAAATTAATTTCCATGGGGAATCGAAGCCACACAGCGCAGGAGCTCTGGAATGCCATCAAGCAGGAGAGCGACGTGTGGTTTTTGCGAGCGAATCTCCAGCCAGGCTTGGTAGTGTGTGACAATGGCCGAAATCTGGTGGCAGCTCTGGGCCTTGGCAACCTCACTCACATACCATGTCTGGCACATGTGCTCAACTTGGTCGTGCAGAGTTTTTTGATGGATTATCCGGATCTTGATGCACTGCTGCACAAGGTCCGCCTAGAGTGCGCTCACTTGCGACGTTCCAGCATGGCCAGATCGCGCATTGCAGCTCTGCAACGCAGATTTCGCCTTCCTGAACATCGCATCATATGTGACGTACCCACCAGGTGGAATTCCACGTTACATATGTTGGAGCGGTTGTGTGAGCAGCAGCCAGCAGTAATGGAGTATCAGCTGCATCAGGCGCAATCAACTCGCAATTTGCGCCGTTCACACTTCACCACTACTGAGTGGGCCTCTATGAAGGACATCTGCCATGTTTTGCGTCCGTTTGATGAGTCAACGCGGATGGCGAGTGCAGATGATGCACTAGTCAGCCTGACTGTCCCGTTATCTGCCTGCTTCAAAAAAAAATTCAAACACTAAGGGATGAGGTTTTGGAAGAGGTGGAGGATGAGGAGTCACTAATTCCATCACCTTCTGGACAGTCAGCGCAACGTGGTTCCTCACAAAGGGCTGGGCAGGGCTCACTTTGTGAGGAGGATGAGGAGGAGGAGGAGTCAATGGAGGAGGAAGACATCGCTCCAGAGGGAGGTACACAACGCTCTAGTCAGTATGTAGAGCGAGGGTGGGGTGATGCAGAGCAGGCAGAGATGATGCCTCTTGCAGGGGACAGCGTTTGTTGGCCAGTTGGGAGTCTGCAGCACATGGTTGATTTCATGCTGCAGTGCCTGAGAAACGACCGCCGCATCGCCCACATTCTCACCACGTCTGATTATTGGGTGTACACCCTCCTAGACCCTTGCTACCGGGACAACTTACACCGTTGAACCGGGAGCGTAAAATGCGGGAGTACCAAGACACACTGGTGCAATCCATGATGTTCTCCATTCCAGCCGAGAGCACTGCTGCTGCTACTGCTTTACAAAGCAGCTCTGTGCGTCGAGGCAGTTGAGACAGCTCTGCAACAAGAGGGAGCACAAGCAGCACCTCTTCACAGGGCAAGACCAGTATGTTCCAAATGTTGCGAAGTTTTGTGGCAGCGCCACAAATGTCTACACCATCCGTGACGGCTCCAGTCAGCAGGAGGCAACGTTTCCGTAAGATGGTGACAGACTACATGTCTTTCCCTCTCAGTGTACTCCCAGATGGCTCTTCCCCATTCAAGTTTTGGGTCTCTAAGCTGGATACATGGCCAGAGCTTAGCCAGTATGCATTGGAGGTGCTGGCTTGCCCTGCTGCCAGTGTATTATCGGAGCGCGTCTTTAGTGCTGCAGGTGGTGTACTAACAGACCGTCGCATGCGACTATCCTCCGATAATGTAGACCGGCTTACTTTTCTGAAAATGAACAAGGCATGGATCTCACCAGAATTTGTCTGTCCGTTTTCAGATTAAATAACTGGTTCGCAACGTTATCCATGTCTCCTGTTATGTTCATCTTTCTACCACCTGAACTCTACTCCCTGGGCTACAACACTGGCAGTTGCTGCTCAGAAGTGTCGTGTCCACAGACCAATACACAAGCTATAGTGTTACTGGCGTTCAGTAATGTCAGCTGTTCCCCTGCTGTGTGAACGGCAAAAAGTCATGCTGCCTCCACCCTGTTGTCTTCTCATCCCTGGGCTTCAACACCGCCAGTTGTTGCTCGGAAGTGTCATTGGCACGGGTACTCACTCCTGCCCAGACTAGTTACAGCACGCCATCTGTTTCCTGTCAGTGTAAACGTCACTTAGCCTCCAATAAGTTGTCATGTCGTGTTGCGGTCGGGTTAGCCGACTCTATGGTGCTTGGAGTTTAGGTGCTTCCTATGTGTGCTGCGGGATATGCAAATAAAGGCTGTTTCCGTTGTGACAATAGGACAATCACCCACTGTAGTACTGTGGGATTCGGTAACTGCGGCCGGCTCGCGGCCTGTCAACTTAAATTTCCATGGGTACCTTCTGCTACCCGTCCGGGTTCCAGTACCGTCAGCTGGTTCTCCGCAGTGCCTTTGCCCTAGGTGCCTCCATCTCGGTATCCGAGTTCCAGCAACGTCTGCTGGTCCTTGGTAGTGCTTTGGAGCACAGGTACCTCCTGCTTAGTAACCGTGTCCCAGTAACGTCAGCTGGTCCTCGGTTGTGCCATTGGCTCTTTTCCTTCTGCTGCCCCTCCGGGTTCCAGCACAGTCAGCTGGTCCTCGTTACTTGCATTGGCTCTTGTACCTTCTGCTACCCGTCCGGGTTCCAGTACCGTCAACTGGTTCTCCGCAGTGCCTTTGGCCTAGGTGCCTCCATCTCGGTATCCGAGTTCCTGCAACGTCTGCTGGTACTTGGTAGTGCTTTGGAGCACAGGTACCTCCTGCTTAGTAACCGTGTCCCAGTAACATCAGCTGGTACAAGGTTGTGCTACAAATACAAGATACAGAACAAGAGACACAAGAACAATAAGCAGAAGATCTAAAAATATATGCTCTAAATTATAAGCAGAAGAAGACTAAGCAGTGTATGGGGGTGAGTCCGTTCCTCCTCGTGGTGCCCCTGGAAAATGCCTGCTGCTGCAGGCTAAACTGAACACGGACAAATACTGTTGTAATTTAAATCTTTTGTGACAGCAAGAACGGAAGAATGAAAAATTCATACTTTGACAGATTACAAGTACAGGATTCTCTGTCACAAATAAGAATATGATGAAGAAGATGAAGTACAATATGAATAAGAATAATAGTTTAATAAGAAGAATATGAGTAATGTTAACAAAAAGATGAATAGCAAGAAGTTTAAGAAGAAGATAAAGAAGGTGAAGATGAAGAATAATTTGATGAAAAAGATGATGCTGCTGAAGATTATGAAGGAGAAAGTGTGTCAAAAGATAAAAAGGTGAAGAGCATGGAAGTTGTGAAATATACATATTTGCCAAAATAGAAAAAACGTGAACAACATTGTCAATTTCTTCGTCAATCCGAACATCTTTAAAAAAAAAAATATTTATGCTATTCCATTTGATTGGGTTAAACATCTATGCCTTTAATGTCTCTTCAACCTTCCCCAATACATTCTACATTACTCTTTGTTGTTTTCCTTCATGTACAATTAACCAACAAGGCAGGAATGGGTTTTTTTTAATTCCGATATTTTGTTCCCATAGACTTACATTGGATTTCCGGTATCAGTATCGGGTATCGCCGATATTTTTTGGGTATCGGCGATACCATTCCGATTCCGATACTTTTGGATATCGGAAAGTATCGCTCAACTCTAGTCCTCACACAAATGTGACCATAAGGTAAGTCTGATGCACAGGTAACATGGCTGGATTCACACACTGCTGGTGTATGAAGAGTCAGATCCAAGTATGCAGTAGACACAAGGAGGTCCAGGAACAAGTTAATCTCAGTTGTGGCTTAATTCAGTAAAGTCCAACAACAAGTTCATATGTCAGTAAGATTCCAGTAACAGTTCCAACAGCTCTTATCAGAGGAGTGAACGAAGGGTTAAACAGCAACAGTTCAGAAACACAGTTCTTACCAGATGGAGTGAACCAAGGGTTAAATACCAAAGTCAACAGGTTAGTGATAATACAGTAAGTGCAGCTTACATATGCAGAGAATGTCCAGAGCCATGGGTAGAAGCTGCTGTGGCTGAGAACCACCTGAAGATAACCTGGTTATGCACTTTCCTGGTAAATACACAAAAGATCTGTGAGGAACAAAGCAGCTGGGTTGCAGGGAAACGGAAGCAGAATACTCCAGCAAGGAAGCCAACACCTGAGCCGGGTTTTAAACAAACGAACAGGAAGTAGGGCACACAAAACAGCAAACTCCATTTTAACAAAGGGCAAAATCATTGACAAAGTTACCTAGAAAACCCGGAATACTGACACGGCCTTTGAAGCGGCCGCTTCGGCTTTATGCCCGGCCTTTGCATCTACATGGGTCTCAAAGGTCATAGCCAGATGGGCCAAGCAGCTCCGCAAAGGCATCATAGCTGGAGCCCCTCAGAGAGAACTAGCGGATCTTGCCGACCAAATTTCCCATGCTGGGCAATATTTGGTATCGGCCTCCCTGGATGCTGCGTCCTGCATGGCTCAGGTGTCCAGCAATGCTGTAGCCATCCGGAGGAACGTTTGGCTCAAGGCTTGGCAAGCAGACCTTTCATCAAAGAAGTCGCTCACAGGCCTCCCCTTCCAGGGAGACCGTCTGTTCGGCTCTAAGTTGGATCAGATCATTAAGGATGCAACGGGAGGCACGAGTTCTCTCCTCCCTCAGTCCAAGCCTCGCAGTCCCGTTCAAAGGCGGCAGTTCAGCTCCTTTCGGCCTTTTCACCATTCCCCGGCGTCGGACGATTCTTCAGGTCAGCACAGGCCGCAGAATCGCCAGACCAAGAAGAAGGCTTCCTTAAGGCCCACTTCTTCCTGGCGTTCCCATAACTCCCAGAGTAGATCTTCCAGGTCAAGACCTGGCAGATCCTCCTCGTCTTGACTCGAATCCAGAGCCCAGCGTTTTCTCCCAGGCTGGGTGGTCGTCTCGACCTGGGGGAACACGCATGCCTCAGGGAGGTTTGTATCCTCTGGATACAAAATACAGTTCACTTCCTGCCCCTGAGATCGGTTCATCGTATGCCTTTCCCCAGTGGGCCCTTCCTTGGTCTCCGATTTCTTTACGTCCATCCACTCTCTTAGTTCCGGGGTTATCGTCCCAGTTCCAGAGCGAGATCGTTTCACAGGTTCTATTCAAACCTGTTTGTTGTGCAGGAAAGGATGGTGCAATTCGGCCCATTCTGGCTCTCAGGTTGATGAACAGGAGAGTCTGCCTGTTTCACTTCAGCAGGGGCCAACCTTTTCTATCCTCTTTCAGGGAGTGACGCATATGGCTTCCCCGTTCCGGAATCCTGTGGACCCCTGGAACCTCGATCTGGTTTTAGAGGTCATGAGGTGTGCTCCCTTTCATCCTCTCAGGGAGTTTCCCTTGTCTTTTTCTTCCTGGAATGTGGCCGTTCTGGTGGCGATCACTTTCATCAGACGGGTTTCACTATGACGGCTCTCTTCTGTCGTTCCCCTTTTCCCGGTTCTTCACCAGGATAGCGCAGGGTTGCTGCTCCCACCCTCCTTTCTTCCAAGGTTGTTTCCACCTTTTCACTCAAATGAGGATATTGTCTGGCCTTCCTTTAGTTCGACTCCGACTCATTCTCTGGAGCGTTCTTTGAACAGCCTAGACTTGGTCCGGGCAGTGAGATTCTACCCGGATAAGTCGGCTCCTTCAGGTAGACTGATCTTTTGTTCGTCTTTCCAGATGGAGTGCGAAGAGGCCTGCCGGCCTCCAAGGCTACAACTGCGTATTCGATTAGGTCTGCAATATTGGAGGCTTACCGGGTCAATTTCAGAGTGCCCCCTGAGAGTAACGCTCACTCCACCGGGTAGTAGGTGCCTCCTGGGTGGTTTACCATGGGGCATCCGCCCTAAACTTTACAAAGTGGCAACCGGGTTTTCCATCTACACGTTTGCCAATTTTACAGGGTCCACGCCTAAGCTTCGGTGGACGCCAGTTTAGGCAGAAGGATCTGGCAGTCGGCATCAGGGACTTTTGCCGACCAGTATGGAGTTTTCTGCCAATTTTCTTCCCACCCCATGGACTGCTTTGGGACGTCCCATGGTTTCCTGTGTCCCCCAATAGAGCAATCGAGAAAACAGGATTTTTGTTGCTTACCATAAAATCTGTTTCTCGGAGCGCTCATTGGGGGACACAGCACCCTCCCATATTTTTGCAACTCTTGTCCTTTCTTCTGATTGTTAAGGTTATGTTTGAGTTGTCTGTTCTGTTGTTTGGTTCTATCATGTTCTTCTCCTACTGCTTTCTCACTAACTGATTAGCTTCATGCCAGTCGGTGGGATGTATACTGCAGAGGAGGAGCCAACCTGTTTTGCATATGCATAGTGTCAGCGCCTCCTAGTGGCAGCAGCATACACCCATGGTTTCCTGTGTCCCCCAATGAGCGCTCCAAGAAACAGATTTTACGGTAAGCAACCAAAATCCTGTTTTTTCTGTCAGACACTGGTGGCACTGTATGGCGCAGAATGTATGTGACCAATAGTCTCAGGCAATGAAAGTCTCTGTGAGACTGTCTGTGACATCATTGATTTTTTCTTAAAACCATTGGTACAAGAACTACCCTCGTATATACAAGATACTACGGCTGCCTTGAATCATCTGAACCACATTCAGTTAAATGAGGACATGATGTTGGTTACAGCCGATGTTGAAGCCCTATGTTCCTCTATAAGACATCAAGATGGGATTAGAGCTGTTCAATGGTTTTTAGAATCTAGCAGTATCCCAAAACCCATGGCTGAATTGTTGATTCAATTGTTAGAATTCATTTTAAAACACAATGTGTTTACTTTTAATAAAAAAATCTTTCAACAATTGCAGGGGACTGCGATGGGGGCGTCTTGTGTCCCTCGTACGCAAATTTATTTATGGGGTTTTGGGAGTGGGAAATTTTCCAGAGTGACAGTGTACAGGGAATAGATCGAATCCATAATTGGATTTGATTTATAGACGATATACTTTTCATCTGGGAAGGCCCCATTAATGTATTGGAAGAAACAATGGAAGCTTTAAACAATAACCTTATAACATTCATTTAACCTACAAGTATGGTCGTAACATCGAATTTTTGGATGTTTTTGTTTCAGCTTCAGAGGATGGTCATTTATCCACCACGGTTTTTCGTAAGAAAACAGCATCAAATTCATTGCTGCATGCCAGATCCTTTCACCCAAAAAAATTAATTCAAGGCATACCTATTGGGCAATTTTTACGAATCAGACGTATTTGCTCGGACAATACGCAATTTGAATCCCAATCTAGAGAGCTTATTCAACGTTTTGAGGAGCGAGGATATAGCAAAACGAGCATCCGAAGGGGATACAATAGAGCAAAGAGAACACCAAGAGAATCATTATTGGTCAAATCACAGAGAACCAACTCTAATACTAACAAGGTGAGATTCATAACTCCTTTCCACAATCAGTGGGAGGAGTTTAGGGAAGTGATGAAAAAACACTGGAATGTTTTGCTCATGGATCCGATTCTAAATAAAATTTTGGACCCTTTCCCGTCTCTAGTGGCAAGGCGAGCACCAACCATACGTGACAAATTGGTGCGTAGCCATTTTGGCCCTGGAAATAACAGCATTGATGGTAGTCCTGGTTTTTTTCCTTGTGGCCTTTGAAAGGCATGTGCCAATCTGGTAAAGAGTGACAAATTTAAAAATCATGATGGTTCTAAAACCTTTGAGATACGTAAACATATCACATGCTCCTCCAGAGGGGTCATTTATCAGTCTTCTTGTCCGTGTAACAAGATATATATTGGGTTGACAACCCGGGAATTGAAAATCCATATGCGGGAACATTGTCTAGATATCGAAAAAGCCAGGACTGCCACTGATGTAATGTCACTTAAGACACTTCCAAGACATTTTAGGAAGTTTCATAACTGCAAATCTCATTTGTTAAGAATTAGGGGAATTGATATGCTCACTTTGGGTTTTAGAGGAGGAGACTTGAGTAGGGAATTGGCCAAACTCGAATGTAGATGGATCTTTAGATTGGCGTCATTAAATCCCCAGGGTCTTAAGCTCTGGATTTGGATCTTTCTTGTAGTAGGGAATGTTGTTATGTTTCTTTTGTCTCTTTTTTATATAGGTGGACATAAGGTGATTTTTAATTTATTTTAAACTCCCTTTTTTCTGTACCTCTTTTTTTGCACTTATTTGTTGTTTACTTGTTTCTATTTATGAGTTCCTTCAGGGTCCTTTAGGCGATGTTGTGGTCTGTTGAAACAACGGAGTGAGATGCCTTTTATGATTACATCAATATGGATATTTGTTCTCTTGAAGAGGAAAAATAATAAGAACATGGGACAATTCTTATCCTCACACATGGATGAAGAACATAGCCATAACTTAAATGTTGTATCTTTGCTAGTGTAATTGATTGACTACATATGAATATATTTGTATGTAGTTTGATTCTGTTTATGTGTCTTAATAAGAACTCACAAGTAACTATTCCTTGTTATAGCAATATCGATATGACATTCAAGTGTTACATTTTTAATCTCTTTGATGATTTTTTGTAACAAGAAATACCTCTATGGAGAGCTTTAAAGATACTGTTATTATGTTTAAGCTTTATACCATGCTCACGCAGAATTGTTGATTCAGTAAAGGTCCACGTCTTCTATCACTGTTTTTGGGAATAGTGCGCGTGCTCTGTTCTGTGCGCGTCTAAGCATGACGAGCGCGGTCGCGAGTGGTGAAGACGCCAGGTCCGGTCACATGACCTGTGATTGGAATTCCGGCCAATTCACCGAGACCGCTCTGGAATGCGATGTTACAAATAGACGGTGCACCGACAGCGCATGCGCCAAAGAAACTCCCAGCTGACAGTGATAGTTAGATCCTGAGCCTTGACCTGATTGGACGGAGCTCCTTTTTAAACTCACACACCCTCTGCCTTGAACACGCCCCCCGAAGAAGCTGGGCGAAACGTGCACGTCGGGGCAGAGGGACGGAAGCTCCTACCACTCGGTCTAACGCTGCTGGGATCCAGGTAACTACTTCCAATGACTTTCATGTTTTTTATGGGCTGCATTTTGCTGGTGTTGTCTAGACATGGGATGGGGCTCTATATGACCCTGGTCGTCAGATATTCATTGATCAGCGAGTAGGCTCAGATCGTACCTCTGAATGACTTGTTAGGGATACATTGTTAGCACCCAGCGGATTTGTAATTTTGATTATGCACTTTTTTGTGTAAATCTTTATGCAAGTTCGTCTGATTTATTATAGACATTAACTCTTTAATGAAGTCCACCTCATTGCTTGCATTTTGCCTAAATGAATTTTTTGAGAGCGATTGGGTCTTTACCATGCAGCATAATTGACTATTAGGAAGCTTATACCGTCTCTCTTTTATCCTGCACTTTTTGTAATACTAATTATTGAGAATCAATATGTCTAAAAGAATTTTTGATAAATAAAAACATATTTTCATTAAAATAGTTTATTTTACTCCTTTTAGTCTTGTTGTATCATGGACAGGGCATTTGGTGTTCATTAACAATTGTCTAGAGCAAATACTTTTGTAAATAATAGGCCTTTTGAGTTTACAATTATTTTTTTCTGTCAGACACCGGAGGTACTGTATGGTGCAAAATATATGTGACCAATTTTTTTTTTTGTTTTCTGATAGACACCGGAGGCACTGTATGGCGCAGAATATATGTGTATACTGTATATAGTACCAATTTTTTTTTCTGACAGACACCGGAGGCACTGTGTGGCGCATATTATATGTGTATATATAGTACCAATTTTTTTTTCTGTCAGACACCGGAGGCACTGTATGGCGCAGAATATATGTGTATATATAGTACCAATTTTTTTTTCTGACAGACACCGGAGGCACTGTGTGGCGCAGAATATATGTGACCAATTAGTTTTTTTCTGTCAGACACCGGAGGCACTGTGTGGCGCAGAATATATGTGACCAATTTTTTTTTTCTAATAGACACTGGAGGCACTGTGTGGCACAGAATATATGTGACCATTTTTTTTTCTGACAGACACTGGAGGCACTGTGTGGCACAGAATATATGTGAACAATTTTTTTTTTTCTGACAGACACCGGAGGCACTGTGTGGCGCAGAATATATGTGACCAATTTTTTTTTTCTCTCAGACACCAGAGGCACTGTATGGCGCAGAATATATGTGTATATATATGGTACCAATTTTTTTTTTCTGTCAGACACCGGAGACACTGTATGGCACAGAATATATGTGTGTATCTACTACCAATTTTTTTTTTCTGTCAGACACCGGAGGCACTGTATGGCGCAAAATATATGTGACCAATTTTTTTTTTTCTGATAGACACCGGAGGCACTGTATGGCGCAGAATATATGTGTATATAAAGTACCAATTTTTTTTTCTGACAGACACCGGAGGCACTGTATGGCGCAGAATATATGTGACCAATTATTTTTTTTCTGTCAGACACTGGAGGCACTGTATGGCGTAGAATACATGTGACCAATTTTTTTTTTCCGATATATTCTGTGCCATACAGTGCCTCCAGTGTCTGACAGAAAAAAAAAATTGGTCACATATATTCTATGCCATACAGTGCCTCCGGTGTCTGACAGAAAAAAATAATTGGTCACATATATTCTGCGCCATACAGTGCCTCCGGTGTCTGTCAGAAAAAAAAAATTGGTACTTTATATACACATATATTCTGCGCCACACAGTGCCTCCGGTGTCTGACAGAAAAAAAAAATTGGTACTATATATGCACATTATTCTGCGCCACACAGTGCCTCCGGTGTCTGTCAGAAAAAAAAATTGGTCACATAAATTCTGCGCCATACAGTGCCTCCGGTGTCTGACAGAAAAAAAAATTTGGTACCATATATATACACACATATATTCTGCGCCATACAGTGCCTCTGGTGTCTGTCAGAAAAAAAAATTGGTCACATATATTCTGTGCCACACAGTGCCTCCAGTGTCTGTCAGAAAAAAAAAAATGGTCACATATATTCTGTGCCACACAGTGCCTCCGGTGTCTGACAGAAAAAAAATAATTGGTCACATATATTCTGCGCCACACAGTGCCTCCGGTGTCTGTCAGAAAATAAAAAAATGGTACTATATATACACATATATTCTGCGCCATACAGTGCCTCCAGTGTCTATGTGTATATATAGTACCATTTTTTTTATTTTCTGACAGACACCGGAGGCACTGTGTGGCGCAGAATATATGTGACCAATTATTTTTTTTCTGTCAGACACCGGAGGCACTGTGTGGCGCAGAATATATGTGTATATATAGTACCAAAATTCTTTTTCTGTCAGACACCGGAGGCACTGTGTGGCACAGAATATATGTGACCATTTTTTTTTTTCTGACAGACACTGGAAGCACTGTGTGGCACAGAATATATGTGACCAATTTTTTTTCTGACAGACACCAGAGGCACTGTATGGCGCAGAATATATGTGTGTATATATATGGTACCAATTTTTTTTTTCTGTCAGACACCGGAGGCACTGTATGGGCGCAGAATTTATGTGACCAATTTTTTTTTTCTGACAGACACCGGAGGCACTGTGTGGCGCAGAATAATGTGTATATATAGTACCAATTTTTTTTTTTCTGTCAGACACCGGAGGCACTGTATGGCACAGAATATATGTGTGTATATACTATCAATTTTTTTTTCTGTCAGACACCGGAGGCACTGTATGGCGCAAAATATATGTGACCAATTTTTTTTTTTCTGATAGACACCGGAGGCACTGTTATGGCGCAGAATATAGGTGTATATATAGTACCTTTTTTTTCTGACAGACACCGGAGGCACTGTGTGGCGCAGAATATATATGTGACCAATTATTTTTTCCTGTTAGACACCGGAGGCACTGTGTGGCGCAGAATATATGTGACCAATTATTTTTTTCTGTCAGACACCGGAGGCACTGTATGGCGCAGAATATATGTGACCAATTTTTTTTTTCTGACAGACACTGGAGGCACTGTGTGGCACAGAATATATGTGACCAATTTTTTTTTCTGACAGACACCAGAGGCACTGTATGGAGCAGAATATATGTGTATATATATATGGTACCAATTTTTTCTTTCTGACAGACACCGGGGGTACTGTGTGGCACAGAATATATGTGACCAATTTTTTTCTTTCTGACAGACACCGGAGGCACTGTGTGGCGCAGAATATATGTGTATATATAGTACCAATTTTATTTTCTTTCAGACAACGGAGGCACTGTATGGCGCAAAATATATGTGTATATATAGTACCAATTTTTTTTCTCTGTCTGACGCCGGATGCACTGTATGGCGCAAAATATATGTGACCAATTTTTTTTTCTGATAGACACCGGAGGCACTGTATGACGCAGAATATATGTGCATATATAGTGCCAATTTTTTTTTTCTGACAGACACCGGAGGCACTGTGTGGCGCAGAATAATGTGTATATATAGTACCAATTTTTTTTTTTTCTGTCAGACACCGGAGGCACTGTATGGCACAGATATATGTGTGTATATACTACCAATTTTTTTTCTCTGTCTGACGCCGGATGCACTGTATGGCGCAAAATATATGTGACCAATTTTTTTTTCTGATAGACACCGGAGGCACTGTATGACGCAGAATATATGTGCCTATATAGTGCCAATTTTTTTTTTCTGACAGACACCGGAGGCACTGTGTGGCGTAGAATATATGTGTATATATAGTACCAATTTTTTTCTCTGTCAGACACCGGAGGCACTGTGTGGTGCAGAATATATGTGACCAATTTTTTTTTTCTGATAGACACCGGAGGCACTGTATGGCGCAAAATATATGTGACCATTTTTTTTTTTTCTGATAGACACCGGAGGCACTCTATGGTGCAGAATATATGTGTATACATACTACCATTTTTTTTTTTTCTGACAGACACTGGAGGCACTGTGTGGCACAGAATATATGTGACCAATTATTTTTTCCTGTCAGACACCGGAGGCACTGTATGGCGCAGAATATATGTGTATATATAATACCAATTTTTTTTTTCTGTCAGACACCGGAGGCACTGTGTGGTGCAGAATATATGTGACCAATTATTTTTTTCTGTGAGACACCGAAGGCACTGTATGGCACAGAACATATGTGACCAATTTTTTTCTTTTCTGTCAGACACCGGAGGCACTGTATGGCGCAGAATATATGTGACCAATTTTTTTTTTTCTGACAGACATCGGAGGCACTGTGTGGCGCAGAATATATGTGTATATATAGTACCAATTTTATTTTCTTTCAGACAACGGAGGCACTGTATGGCACAAAATATATGTGTATATATAGTACCAATTTTTTTTCTCTGTCTGACGCCGGATGCACTGTATGGCGCAGAATATATGTGCATATATAGTGCCAATTTTTTTTTTCTGACAGACACCGGAGGCACTGTGTGGCACAGAATAATGTGTATATATAGTACCAAATATTTTTTTTTTCTGTCAGACACCGGAGGCACTGTATGGCACAGAATATATGTGTGTATATACTACCGATTTTTTTTTTCTGTCAGACACCGGAGGCACTGTGTGGCGTAGAATTATATGTGTATATATAGTACCAATTTTTTTTCTCTGTCAGACACCGGAGGCACTGTGTGGTGCAGAATATATGTGACCAATTTTTTTTTTTCTGATAGACACGGAGGCACTGTATGGCGCAGAATATAGGTGTATATATGGTACCAATTTTTTCTTTCTCTCAGACACCGGAGGCACTGTATGGCGCAGAATATATGTGTATATATAGTATCAATTTTTTTTTTCTGTCAGACACCGGAGGCACTGTGTGTTGCAGAATATATGTGTGTATATATAGTACCAATTTTTTTTCTCTGTCAGACACCGGAGGCACTGTATGGCGCAAAATATATGTGACCAATTTTTTTTTTTCTGATAGACACCGGAGGCACTCTATGGTGCAGAATATATGTGTATACATACTACCAATTTTTTTTTTTCTGACAGACACTGGAGGCACTGTGTGGCACAGAATATATGTGACCAATTATTTTTTCCTGTCAGACACCGGAGGCACTGTATGGCGCAGAATATATGTGTATATATAGTACCAATTTTTTTTTCTGTCAGACACCGGAGGCACTGTGTGGTGCAGAATATATGTGACCTATTATTTTTTTTCTGTGAGACACCGAAGGCACTGTATGGCACAGAATATATGTGACCAATTTTTTTTTCTCTTAGACACCGGAGGCACTGTATGGCGCACAATATATGTGTGTATATATATGGTACCAATTTTTTTTTTCTGTCAGACACCGGAGGCACTGTATGGTGCAGAATATATGTGACCAATTTTTTTTTTCTGACAGACATCGGAGGCACTGTGTGGCGCAGAATATATGTGTATATATAGTACCAATTTTTTTTTTCTGTCAGACACCGGAGGCGCTGTATGGCACAGAATATATGTGCATATATAGTACCAATTTTTTTTTTCTGTCAGACACCGGAGGCAGTGTGTGGCGCAGAATATATGTGACCAATTTTTTTTTCTGACAGACACTGGAGGCACTGTATGGCACAGAATATATGTGACCAATTTTTTTTTTCTGTCAGACACCGGAGGCACTGTATGGCGCAGAATATATGTGACCAATTTTTTTTTTCTGACAGACACCGGAGGCACTGTGTGGCGCAGAATATATGTGTATATATAGTACCAATTTTTTTTTTCTGTCAGACACCGGAGGCGCTGTATGGCACAGAATATATGTGTATATATAGTACCAATTTTTTTTTTCTGCCAGACACCGGAGGCGCTGTGTGGCGCAGAATATATGTGATCAATTTTTTTTCTGACAGACACTGGAGGCACTGTATGGCACAGAATATATGTGACCAATTTTTTTTTTCTGACAGACACCGGAGGCACTGTGTGGCGCAGAATATATGTGTATATATAGTACCAATTTTTTTTTTTCTGTCAGACACCGGAGGCGCTTTATGGCACAGAATATATGTGTATATATAGTAGCAATTTTTTTTTTCTGTCAGACACCGGAGGCGCTGTATGGCACAGAATATATGTGTATATATAGTAGCAATTTTTTTTTTCTGTCAGACACCGGAGGCACTGTGTGGCGCAGAATATATGTGACCAATTTTTTTTTATGACAGACACCGGAGGCACTGTGTGGCACAGAATATATGTGACCAATTTTTTTTCTGTCAGACACCGGAGGCACTGTGTGGCGCGGAATTTATGTATCACAAACACCGCACTGCACTTGCTCACTGAGCCAGTGCGCGTGTCCTGAATAAGACAGACTGCACTCAAAGATACCTGTGGAGCGAGGCAGTCACGGTGAAGATGCGTGCTTCAGACTAACAGGACTCGAAGCACATGACTGCCAAGGGGCGGCGCCGGCACAGGTCTCTCAGAGAAAGCAGTAACAGATAGAGAATGCTTCAGGCCAGAGGACCTGAAACACGTGACTGCTGGTGGGCGTGGCCTAAGCTCCGAGAGCTAGGAGCAGAAGGAAAACTCCTAGAAGGGTAACTACGGGACAGAGTTACCAAGGGGCATAGACAAAACGGATAGTCAGGATAGCTAGGTCATACACAGAGGGAGCAACGCAAGTAGTAGTATAGGGGCACCAGTATTCGTCAAACTCAAATCTGACAGGTCGACACGCCCCCTATCATTTAATCCGTCTCCCTGGGATTTGATCTGTCTGAACTTTGCTCAGGGTGGGAAATCTGGTCTGCTGGATTTGTGAATTTCAATTAAAGTGATTTATTCGTCTCTATTGATATTTTATCCCGTGGATTTGATTAGTCTGTGTTGTTTTAGTGAATTAAAGAGCGAATCTTGATCTTTTTTGTTGGGGAGAAACTTTTAAGGACCCAGTAAATGTATAAGGAGTTCTAGTTAAATACAGACTTCTGTATATAACTAGTATATAAGGATTTTTGGTGAATTAAAGAGTGAATCTTGATCTTTTTTGTGGAGAGAAACTTTTAAGGACCCAGTAAATGTATAAGGAGTTCTAGTTAAATACAGGCTTCTGTATATAACTAGTATATAAGGATTTTTAGTGAATTAAAGAGTGAATCTTGATCTTTTTTGTGGAGAGAAACTTTTAAGGACCCA
>JARQOD010000003.1:188132220-188165697 GCA_033576555.1 Oophaga sylvatica | reverse complement strand
TGGCATGGCTGTGATTGGCTGCTGAAATGATGTCAGAATGCACTATAAAAGGCGCCGCCTCCATTTTAGCGTCACTGTGCTGTGAACTCAGTTAGGGACAGAACGCTGCTCTGCTGACTCTGAGGGACAGTTAGATATTGCGATTTTGTGTACTGGGCTTTAGGCAGGCTAGTTTACCAACCGCTGTGTAAAGCTTCCTTTTGCCAGTGTTGTTTTAACAGCTCTGTGCAAGGTGTGTGTGAGTGCAGGTGACGCTGCAGTTTGCTCTGCATGCAAGCTGTCTGTAGGCATCTGCACGTGTCACTCACAGACTCTTTTTTTTTTCTTCAGTGTAATTCTTGCTGCTCATGCAATTTAACTATTAGTGTGACGCGCTTCCATCCGTATCCAATACATTGGTTGCAAACACTATAGAAGTAGACAAAGGAGTAGCCTTTCCCAGATTGTGGACAGTTGTGTTTCATGTTCACTTCAGTCTGTGTTTTTATTTTTTGAGTGCACATCACGCTCCAGTTACTTGTTCAAGCACTGCTGCTTGACTCTGCTGAGCGTGTCTCAGCTATTTTTTTTTTCTCCAATGTCTTCTCCATATATTGAAAATTAACTATTGTGTGACGCGCTTCATCCGTATACAATACATTGGTTGCAAACACTATAGAAGTAGACAAAGGAGTAGCCTTTCCCAGATTGTGGACAGTTGTGTTTCAGTGTTCACTTCAGTCTGTGTTTTTTATTTTTTGAGTGCATATCACGCTCCAGTTACTTGTTCAAGCACTGCTGCTTGTACTCTGCTGAGCGTGTCTCAGTGCTCATCCTTTTCATTTATCTCCAATTGGTTGCTCCATTCCATTTAAAATTAATTAGTGTGACGCGCTTCCATCCGTATACAATACATTGGTTGCAAACACTATAGAAGTAGACAAAGGAGTAGCCTTTCACAGATTGTGGACAGTTGTGTTTCAGTGTTCACTTCAGTCTGTGTTTTTTATTTTTTGAGTGCACATCACGCTCCAGTTACTTGTTCAAGCACTGCTGCTTGTACTCTGCTGAGCGTGTCTCAGTGGCTCATCCTTTTCATTTTCTCCAATTGGTGTCTGCTCCATTCCATTTAAAATAATCTATTAGTGTGACGCGCTTCCATCCGTATACAATACATTGGTTGCAAACACTATAGAAGTAGACAAAGGAGTAGCCTTTCCAGATTGTGGACAGTTGTGTTTCAGTGTTCACTTCAGTCTGTGTTTTTTATTTTTTGAGTGCACATCACGCTCCAGTTACTTGTTCAAGCACTGCTGCTTGTACTCTGCTGAGCGTGTCTCAGTGCCTCATCCTTTTCATTTCTCTCCAATTGGTGCTGCTCCATTATATTTGAAAAAAAACTAATCTATTAGTGTGACGCGCTTCCATCCGTATCCAATACATTGGTTGCAAACACTATAGAAGTACAGAAAGGAGTAGCCTTTCCAGATTGTGAACAGTTGTGTTTCAGTGTTCACTGCAGTCTCTGAGGAATAACCACACTTAGGCCTTATAACTTTTCTGACTTTCTTTATCAATCTACCAAGATGAAGAAGGCAGGGAGTAAGGCACGTGGTCGTGGCCGTGGAGTTTCAGCAGGGAGAGGAGTGGGGATTCTGGGCTGCTGCCGCACCCAGTGACACACTTTTTGTAGGCTTCATTTTGCGTACCCCCCTGCTGCGGGAAGAACAAATTGAAGCCGTTGTTGGTTGGATGGCAGCCAATGCATCGACTTCAATTCCTTCCACCTCCTCTCAGGACCACAGCACTGTTGAACAACCATCTGTCTCTTCACCGCCTGCCAAATTGCCCAGGCAGTCAGAGAGTTCTGAACTGGAGCCAGCTGAGTCTCTGCTTCTGTTCTCAGAATCTGTTGGCTTGCAAACAGGGGCCCAGCCAAGCAGCATTCTGGAATGTGAAGAAGAGGCAGTATGCAGTGATGCGCAACAGCTGTGTCTCTCTGAATGTGAAGAGGCGGGTGAGCCAGTGCCGATGGTCAGCACACCGCAGAACGCATCTGATGATGATGAGACTCAGGTGCCATTTTCTGTTGAGCATGGTGCTGGCCAGACCACCCAACAGCAGCAGGTGTTGGAAGAGGGTAGTGGAGATGATTAGGTCCAAGACCCAACATGGCGTGAGGAACAGGAAGGTGGTGGTAGCAGCTCTGAGGAAGAGATTGCCCCAATGGTCCAAACAGTAGGGAGAGTTAGGCTGCAGACTCGGTTGCCTGTAGCCTCCAGTTTGGCACCGTTCGTAGCAGTTCTCTTCCAACAGCAAAAACGGGCGCTCCCAGGACTTGCACTGCGTGGTCCTTTTTTGACACACTTGCAGATGATATTTGCTATGTCAAATGCAAGCTGTGTAATCAAAAAGTAAAAAGAGGTAAAAATGTCAGTAACCTTAATACCACAAATATGTGGAAACATGTGCGGTCAAAGCACGTGGTTGAGTTCCAAAGACACACTGGAGATGTAGGCCAACCTACAGCAGCACCTACATCTTCAGCTCGTGTTGGAGCCTCTTCCTCCAGCTCACACACAGCTGGTTCTGCTTCCTCACAGGATCGCCATGGAAGAACCTCTGTCACTGTTGTCCAGAGACCCAGTGTTATTCCACCCACAGCTGCAAGTTCCCTGTCATCCTCTGTAAGGTTCTTTGTACATGTTCTTGAAACTCAGTTTTTCCGTCAGCCATTTTGCTTTCTGTCTTGCTGCAGCTATCTTGCCCTCAGTCAATATGGAGTTTCCAGCTTTCATGTTCCCGCCCTGATTCTCTCCCTCTTGCTTCTTAAGCAGCCACAGCTGAGCAATCAGTGCTTCAGAATCTAGCCTGCAGTGAACCTGTGACCTGACTCCTGGAAGCCTTGGACTTTGTACTCCAGCTATTCCTACTGAGGAACTCTGGAACACTTGTGGACTCTGGAACCCTGCTCTTTGAAAGATCCACGTTTGCATGGACTTACGGTAACAGAGAAGAAGATCCTGAACCTGTTGTGGAGAGTGATTGCTGAGCTTAAGTTACTCTGGCCTGCTGTGTCTCCTGCTTCTGTATCTGCAAACTGTGTGACTATTTTTGCCACTTGTATGAAGTAATACAAGACCTTCTATATCAAACCTGTGTCTCATGTATTTTCATCGCACCCAAGCACAAGACGCTATATGAACTGTACTACATACATTACAAGATTCTGAAGCCAAAACGTTAGTGTCTGCTGGGTCTGGGAAGGCTGTGTCTGCTGTAACTGTGGATATCAGACGTCCGGTTGTACTTTCTGTGATGACAGTGGTTGTGACTTCTCACAACCATTCCAGGTGAGCAATTCCCTTAAGTTTTTTTTTTCTGCAGTGTTACCACAGGTAAACACTATTGTTTTTTTTTTTCTTCCCTCTTTTGTGTCTGCTGTAACTGTGGATATCAGATGTCCGGTTGAACTTTCTGTGATGATAGTGGTTGTGACTTCTCACAACCATTCCAGGTGAGCAGTTCCCTTAATTTTTTCTCTCTGCAGTGTTACCACAGGTAAACACTATTGTTTTTTTTTTCTCCTCTCCTTCCAGTACTCCTGTCTTAAAAGATCTGGAAAATGGAGGCCCGCATAAAGGAACTTTGCGGAGTGACTGATAATATCCTTGCAGATTTACAGACTATAAAAACCCGTTTTACAAACCTACAGGACCTCACTAATCACAATTTGCAAGTGTTTGGACAGACTGCCCAGGATTTGCGAGCCAGGATTGAGGTTCTAGAGGAGCGAGTCCAGGCTCCTGCCGTAGCCCCGAGTTCTGGGATTCCCAAGTTGCCCCTTTTCGTTTTGGCGGTGAACGTGAGAAATTCAGGGGATTTGTTAACCAATGCAATCTTTTTTTTTCTGCACATGCTTCACAATTTCCCACTGAACGATCTAAAGTGCTTACTATAATTATGTTACTTACCAACAAGGCTTTGATGTGGGCAAACCCTCTGATTGAGACTGAGGATGAATGTTTGGATCATCTTGATGCTTTCATTTCAGCCATGGGGCAGGTGTTTGATGACCCCAATCGAGGTGCAACAGCTGAAGCAGCCATGTTAACTTTGCGCCAAGGTAAGCACTCGGTAGCCGAATATGCCTTGGATTTCAGGAGATGGGCCCTTGATACTACCTGAGACAGTTCCGCCAAAAAATCTATTTTTCGAAAGGGATTGTCTCCACTAATTAAGGATGAACTTGCTCGTGCCGACCCTCCCACTGCGTTAGGTGACTTTATTAACTACTGCATCCGTATTGATGCTCGCCTGACTGAACGCAGGCAAGAGAGATGGTTCGAAAGCAATCGCACTAACCTTTTCCTACCTTCCTCCCCAGCTAAAGAACCTTTGAGTAGGATCACACGGGAACCTGAACCTGAACCCATGCAGGTAGACTATTTACAAAGACGGGTTAGTGATGCACGCAAAGAACATCGTTTTAAGGAAAATCTATGTTTCTATTGTGGTAAGTCAGGGCACTTCATTATAAACTGCCCCAGCCGTTCTCGTAAGACTACTGCAGCACTCATTCACTGTGAGTGTTGCGAGAGGAGATCTGTCAGGTCCGAGCCTCAGGCTCCAGAGAGATCTGCAGCAACAGATATTGATTTCTCGGACTTAAACTCCGTTACTTCTGAGGACGATGACTGTGTAAACGCTGCAATTTTTCAAGTTTCCTCAGCGGTGTCCCAGCTGAGTTGTAGGAAAAACAATTCTCATTGCTTCCTTTCCATCAAACTCTGGGTTGACTCAGTCTGGGTGTCTAGCTCTGCTATGATCGACTCAGGGGCAAGTGGGAATTTTATGGATGTCTCCTTTGCTCTGAAACAGGGGATACGTTCAGTGAAGAAGGCTACTCCAGTACAGATGGAGACTGTGGATGGCTCCCTGCTGACCTCTGGACCAGTGGATCAGGAAACGGAGCCTTTGAGGGTCCTTATGGGTAAAGATCATCAAGAGAAACTGTCCTTTATGCTTATCTCTTCTCCCCACTTTCCCATTATTCTAGGGCTACCATGGCTGCAGGCTCAGAACCCTACCATTAACTGGGAGACCAAGGAATTACACTTTCCAGAGAAACAGATGAGTCCAAAAGTTTCAGCTTGCTCTGTTCCTAAAGGAACCATGTCAGTCCCTGAACTACCAGCTGTATACCAGGACTATGTGGATTTATGTGACAAGAAGAACGCTGACCAGCTTCCCCCTCACCGTCCATATGATTGTCCAATTGAATTATTGCCTGGAGCAGAGATACCTTTTAGTAAGATCTACCCCCTGGCGGGGCCTGAGCTAAAGGTTTTAAAGGATTACATAGACGAAAATCTAGCCAAGGGCTTCATACGCCCCTCTTCATCTCCTGCAGGTGCACCCATCTTCTTTGTGAAGAAGAAAGATGGATCTCTGAGACCCTGCGTAGACTATAGGGAACTCAATAAGGTTACAATTAGAAACCGTTATCCATTGCCTTTAATCCCTGAGTTATTGGAGAGAGTGCGGCATGCCAAAATTTTCTCTAAATTGGATCTCCGTGGGGCCTATAACTTGGTCCGTATTAGACCTGGGGATGAATGGAAGACTGCATTCAGGTCACGCTATGGACACTTTGAATATCTAGTTATGCCTTTTGGTCTGAGTACCGCCCCAGCCACTTTCCAACACTTGGTGAATGACATCTTCAGGGATCTCCTAGATACATTCGTGGTGATTTATTTGGATGATATTCTAATTTTTTCTAACTCCACAGAGGAACATCATGGACATGTGAGAATGGTCTTGGAACGTCTAAGACAAAACCATCTTTACATCAAACTTGAAAAGTGTGAATTCCATAGGACCGAAATTCAATTTCTGGGGTATGTACTGTCTACACAAGGAATTAGTATGGATGGAAGCAAGACCCAAGCCATCAAGGATTGGCCAAGTCCTAGAAATGTGAAGGAGGTGCAGCGCTTCATCGGGTTTGCCAATTTCTATAGACGTTTCATTAGGAATTTCTCTGAGGTAGTGTCACCTATCACCCAACTTACCCGGAAAGAGTCTAGGTTCTCCTGGACTCCCCAAGCCCAGGAAGCATTTTCCCGTCTAAAAGATAAATTTACCACCGCACCTATCTTGGTACATCCCAACCCCGAACTTGCCTTCATAATAGAGGTGGATGCTTCAGACTGTGCCGTTGGAGCTATACTCTCTCAGAGAACAGGTGAGAAGAATGTCTTGCATCCCTGTGCCTTTTTTTCCAGCAGTTGTCTTCGGCTGAGAGGAACTACAATGTGGGCAATAGAGAGTTGTTGGCCATTATTGCCGCCTTCAAAGAATGGAGACACCTTCTTCAGGGAGCTGCTCAGCAAATAGTCGTCCTGACAGACCATCGTAACTTTGAATTTATCAGGTCGGCTAAGTGCCTGACTCCTCGCCAGGCTCGCTGGAATCTTTTCTTAAACCAATTTAATTTTGTCATTTCTTATAGACCAGGATCGCGCAATGGAAAGGCTGATGCACTCTCTAGGATTCATTCAGCAGAGACCCGTCCACTTGCTCCTCCTAAGACTATTCTTCCTGACTCTAGATTCCTGGGAGTGATTCATAATCAAGACCTACTTAAGGACATCAAGGAAGCATACCATGCGGATTCCTTGTTGGCACAACCCCCAAGGGACGTAAGTCTTGTCTTTAAGAATGGTGTGTGGATTCTGGGACAACGTCTGTATATTCCTGAAACAGTCAGATTGAGAGTATTGCAACTCATTCACGATTCCAAGATAGCTGGGCATAGAGGAATTCTAAAGACACAGGAATTTCTTTCTCGTTTCTTTTGGTGGCCCACTTGCAGGAAGGATTTTTAAACTATGTCACTTCATGTGAAGTCTGTGCAAGATGCAAAACACCTCGCTCCTCACCAACTGGTCTGTTACAACCTCTTCCCACCCCGTCCCGCCCGTGGGGATCCATTTCTATGGACTTCATTGTGGAGTTACCAACCTCTCAAGGGAAAAACACCATTCTAGTGGTGGTTGATCGTTTAACAAAGGCAGCTCATTTTATCCCTTGTGTCGGCTTACCACTGCAAAACAGACATCAGATTTGATGATTAAAGATGTGTTTCGCTTACATGGAGTACCGGATGAGGTTATTTCGGATCGAGGGGTGAAATTCACTTCAAGGTTTTGGCAAAATTTCTGTGCAGCATTGGACATTAAAGTAAACCTTTCTTCTGCTTTTCATCCCCAGACTAATGGACAGACCGAACGAACCAATCAAACTCTGGAGCAGTATCTCCGCTGCTTTATCTGCCACCTACAGGATGATTGGGTGGATCTACTTCCATTGGCTGAGTTCTCTTATAACAACTCTCAGAGCGCCTCCACTAAGCAGTCTCCTTTTTACTCCAATCTAGGTTATCATCCTAACATTCTTCCACGATTTCCCATAGAAACGCCTTTACCAGCAGTGGCTGAAAGAATCACGTCTTTACAGAAGAATATGGATCTTCTAAAGGAGAATCTGGAATTGGCTCAGGAAAGGTACAAGAAAGCAGCAGATAAATTTTGTAAACCTGCACCAGCTTTCAAGGTAGGAGACCTGGTCTGGCTGTCAACCAGAAATCTTAAGTTAAGGATTCCATCGTCTAAGTTGGGACATAAGTACATTGGACCCTATAAAATCAGTAAAATTATAAGTGCCGTTGCTTGTCGTCTTCAACTGCCTAGAACTATGAGAATCCACCCTGTCTTTCATGTATCCCTACTAAAGGCTGCAACACCCAATACGTTTCCTGGACGTTCTTCTCCTTGCCCTGACCCAGTGCTAGTCGATGGTCAGGAAGAATTTGTGGTGGAAAGATTCTAGATTCCAGGTTTACAGAAATCAGTTACAATATTTGATTAAATGGCAGGGCTACCCAGTGGAGGACAACTCATGGGAACCAGTCAATAACGTTAATGCTCCTCGTTGCTCCGCCAGTTTCATCAGAGGTACCCAGACAAGCCTGGTCTGAGGCCATCCGGAGGTTGTCCCTAAGGGGGAGTAATGTAAGGTTCTTTGTACATGTTCTTGAAACTCAGTTTTTCCGTCGCCATTTTGCTTTCTGTCTTGCTGCAGCTATCTTGCCCTCAGTCAATATGGAGTTTCCAGCTTTCATGTTCCCAGCCCTGATTCTCTCCCTCTTGCTTCTTAAGCAGCCACAGCTGAGCAATCAGTGCTTCAGAATCAAGCCTGCAGTGAACCTGTGACCTGACTCCTGGAAGCCTTGACTTTGTACTCCAGCTATTCCTACTGAGGAACTCTGGAACACTTGTGGACTCTGGAAACCCTGCTTTTGAAAATCCACGTTTGCATGGACTTACGGTAACAGAGAAGAAGATCCTGAACCTGTTGTGGAGAGTTGATTGCTGAGCTTAAGTTACTCTGGCCTGCTGTGTCTCCTGCTTCTGTATCTGCAAACTGTGTGTTGACTATTTTTGCCACTTGTATGAAGTATACAAGACCTTCTATATCAAAACCTGTGAGCTCTGTATTTTCATCGCACCCAAGCACAAACAGCTAATGAACTGTACTCAACATTACATCCTCACACTCCCAGGCCACAAAACAGCCATCGGTAGCACAGGCATGGGATAAAAGACGGCCATACTCGGCAAACCATCCACGAGCACAGGCTCTGAATGCTGGCATTGCAAAACTCCTGTCCCTTGAAATGCTGTCATTCAGGCTGGTGGAGACTGACAGTTTCCGTGACTTAATGGCATTGGCAGTCCCACAATACAATGTGCCCAGCCGATTTTATTTCAGCAGGCAAGCCGTCCCTGCTCTGCAAAAGCATGTTGAGGGAAAAATTAAACATGCGCTACTAAACGCCGTCAGTAGCAAGGTCCACCTGACCACCGATGCGTGGACCAGTACCCATGGCCAGGGAGATACCTTTCCCTCACTGCCCATTGGTCAATGTTGTGGAGCCGGGTACAGATCTTGCCAGTGGCGCTGTACGTGTTCTGCCAACTCCAAGGATTGCAGGAATCAAGTCTGTCCACATTGACTCCTCCTCCTACTCCAGTTCCTCAGAATCATCGCTGCAGGAGCCGTCACGGTCTACCTCCACATGGACCCGTGAACGCTTACCTGATGCGACCGATATAGCACAGCCGTGGCCAAACGTCAACAGGCCGTCCTGAAGTTAATTTCCATGGGGAATCGAAGCCACACAGCGCAGGAGCTCTGGAATGCCATCAAGCAGGAGAGCGACGTGTGGTTTTTGCGAGCGAATCTCCAGCCAGGCTTGGTAGTGTGTGACAATGGCCGAAATCTGGTGGCAGCTCTGGGCCTTGGCAACCTCACTCACATACCATGTCTGGCACATGTGCTCAACTTGGTCGTGCAGAGTTTTTTGAGGGACTATCCGGATCTTGATGCACTGCTGCACAAGGTCCGCCTAGAGTGCGCTCACTTGCGACGTTCCAGCATGGCCAGATCGCGCATTGCAGCTCTGCAACGCAGATTTCGCCTTCCTGAACATCGCATCATATGTGACGTACCCACCAGGTGGAATTCCACGTTACATATGTTGGAGCGGTTGTGTGAGCAGCAGCCAGCAGTAATGGAGTATCAGCTGCATCAGGCGCAATCAACTCGCAATTTGCGCCGTTCACACTTCACCACTACTGAGTGGGCCTCTATGAAGGACATCTGCCACGTTTTGCGTCCGTTTGATGAGTCAACGCTGATGGCGAGTGCATATGATGCACTAGTCAGCCTGACTGTCCCCCTTATCTGCCTGCTTCAAAAAAAAATTCAAACACTAAGGGATGAGGTTTTGGAAGAGGTGGAGGATGAGGAGTCACTAATTCCATCACCTTCTGGACAGTCAGCGCAACGTGGTTCCTCACAAAGGGCTGGGCAGGGCTCACTTTGTGAGGAGGATGAGGAGGAGGAGTCAATGGAGGAGGAAGACATCGCTCCAGAGGGAGGTGCACAACGCTCTAGTCAGTATGTAGAGCGAGGGTGGGGTGATGCAGAGCAGGCAGAGATGATGCCTCTTGCAGGGGACAGCGTTTGTTGGCCAGTTGGGAGTCGGCAGCACATGGTTGATTTCATGCTGCAGTGCCTGAGAAACGACCGCCGCATCGCCCACATTCTCACCACGTCTGATTATTGGGTGTACACCCTCCTAGACCCTAGCTACCGGGACAACTTACAAAGCCTCATCACACCGTTGAACCGGGAGCGTAAAATGCGGGAGTACCAAGACACACTGGTGCAATCCATAATGTTCTCCATTCCAGCCGAGAGCACTGCTGCTGCTGCTACTGCTTTACAAAGCAGCTCTGTGCGTCGAGGCAGTGGAGACAGCTCTGCAACAAGAGGGAGCACAAGCAGCGCCTCTGCACAGGGCAAGACCAGTATGTTCCAAATGTTGCGAAGTTTTGTGGCAGCGCCACAAATGTCTACACCATCCGAGACGGCTCCAGTCAGCAGGAGGCAACGTTTCCGTAAGATGGTGACAGACTACATGTCTTTCCCTCTCAGTGTACTCCCAGATGGCTCTTCCCCATTCAAGTTTTGGGTCTCTAAGCTGGATACATGGCCAGAGCTTAGCCAGTATGCATTGGAGGTGCTGCTTGCCCTGCTGCCAGTGTATTATCGGAGCGCGTCTTTAGTGCTGCAGGTGGTGTACTAACAGACCGTCGCATGCGACTATCCTCCGATAATGTAGACCGGCTTACTTTTCTGAAAATGAACAAGGCATGGATCTCGCCAGAATTTGTCTGTCCGTTTTCAGATTAAATAACTGGTTCGCAACGTTATCCATGTCTCCTGTTATGTTCATCTTTCTACCACCTGAACTCTACTCCCTGGGCTACAACACTGGCAGTTGCTGCTCAGAAGTGTCGTGTCCACAGACCAATACACAAGCTATAGTGTTACTGGCGTTCAGTAATGTCAGCTGTTCCCCTGCTGTGTGAACGGCAAAAAGTCATGCTGCCTCCACACTGTTGTCTTCTCATCCCTGGGCTTCAACACCGCCAGTTGTTGCTCGGAAGTGTCATTGGCACGGGTACTCACTCCTGCCCAGACTGGTTACAGCACGCCATCTGTTTCCTGTCAGTGTAAACGTCACTTAGCCTCCAATAAGTTGTCCTGTCGTGTTGCGGTCGGGTTAGCCGACTCTATGGTGCTTGGAGTTTAGGTGCTTCCTATGTGTGCTGCGGGATATGCAAATAAAGGCTGTTTCCGTTGTGACAATAGGACAATCACCCACTGTAGTACTGTGGGATTCGGTAACTGCGGCCGGCTCGCGGCCTGTCAACTTAAATTTCCATGGGTACCTTCTGCTACCCGTCCGGGTTCCAGTACCGTCAGCTGGTTCTCCGCAGTGCCTTTGCCCTAGGTGCCTCCATCTCGGTATCCGAGTTCCAGCAACGTCTGCTGGTCCTTGGTAGTGCTTTGGAGCACAGGTACCTCCTGCTTAGTAACCGTGTCCCAGTAACGTCAGCTGGTCCTCGGTTGTGCCATTGGCTCTTTTCCTTCTGCTGCCCCTCCGGGTTCCAGCACAGTCAGCTGGTCCTCGTTACTTGTATTGGCTCTTGTACCTTCTGCTACCCGTCCGGGTTCCAGTACCGTCAACTGGTTCTCCGCAGTGCCTTTGGCTTAGGTGCCTCCATCTCGGTATCCGAGTTCCTGCAACGTCTGCTGGTCCTTGGTAGTGCTTTGGAGCACAGGTACCTCCTGCTTAGTAACCGTGTCCCAGTAACATCAGCTGGTACAAGGTTGTGCTACAAATACAAGATACAGAACAAGAGACACAAGAACAATAAGCAGAAGATCTAAAAATATATGCTCTAAATTATAAGCAGAAGAAGACTAAGCAGTGTATGGGGGTGAGTCCGTTCCTCCTCGTGGTGCCCCTGGAAAATACCTGCTGCTGCAGGCTAAACTGAACACGGACAAATACTGTTGTAATTTAAATCTTTTGTGACAGCAAGAACGGAAGAATGAAAAATTCATACTTTGACAGATTACAAGTACAGGATTCTCTGTCACAAATAAGAATATGATGAAGAAGATGAAGTACAATATGAATAAGAATAATAGTTTAATAAGAAGAATATGAGTAATGTTAACAAAAAGATGAATAGCAAGAAGTTTAAGAAGAAGATAAAGAAGGTGAAGATGAAGAATAATTTGATGAAAAAGATGATGCTGCTGAAGATTATGAAGGAGAAAGTGTGTCAAAAGTTAAAAAGGTGAAGAGCATGGAAGTTGTGAAATATACATATTTGCCAAAATAGAAAAAATGTGAACAACATTGTCAATTTCTTCGTCAATCCGAACATCTTTAAAAAAAAAATATTTATGCTATTCCATTTGATTGGGTTAAACATCTATGCCTTTAATGTCTCCTCAACCTTCCCCAATACATTCTACATTACTCTTTGTTGTTTTCCTTCATGTACAATTAACCAACAAGGCAAGAATGGGGTTTTTTTAATTCCGATATTTTGTTCCCATAGACTTACATTGGATTTCCGGTATCGGGTATCGCCGATATTTTTTGGGTATCGGCGATACCATTCCGATTCCGATACTTTTGGATATCGGAAAGTATCGCTCAACTCTACCAGGCACTAATTCAATAGCGCAGTCATAGCTTCTATGGGGGGGCAAGGATGCAGATTTACTTTCGCTAAACACATCAGAAAAATCAGTCAAAAAGTCAGGAACATCCTGAGCCTGGGGGAGGCAGAAAAAACAGGAGTGTTGGCATTAACACATTGGCAGCCCCAACTGGTTACAGACACAGATTTCCAATCCAAAACAGGATTATGAGACTGTAACCAAGGGAAACCCAGTACAATAATGTCATGCAGATTATACAGCACCAAAAATTTGCAACTCTCCTGATGATCAGGTTCAACCCTCATTATCACCCGAGTAGAGAACTGGGGTTTATTCTCAGCTAAAGGGGTAGAATCGATCCCCAGTAGGGGAATAGACTTCCGTAGGGGTATCAAGGGAAACCCACAACGTTTAGCAAAATCAAAATCCATCAGGTTAATAGCTGCTCCCGAATCAACAAAAGCCTGAGCAGAAAATGTGGACAGGGAGCAAATCAGGGTAACAGTCAACAAAAATTTAGTTTGAACACTACCCAAGACAAATGAACGTGCAAAACGTCTTCCCCGCTTAGGGCAGACTGAAATAGCATGAGAGGCATCACCACAGTAGAAACATAACCCATTGCGTTTTCGAAACTCATGACGCTGTGCCCCAGAAGCCACTCTATCACACTGCATGGGTTCAGAAGCTGGTTCACAAGGCAACACTATTCCACGCATACCTCTACGCTCACTCAAACGTCTGTCAATTTGAATCGCTAATGACATAGAATCACTGAGACCAGAGGGGACAGGGAATCCCACCATAACATCCTTTACATTCTCTGACAGACCCTTCCGAAAAAGGGCTGCCAAAGCATCGTCATTCCATTTGGTCAGGACTGCCCACCTTCGGAATCTCTGACAGTATAACTCAGCGTCCTCAAGCCCCTGATTTAATGCCAACAAGGCTTTTTCAGCTTGATCAGTGACATTCGGCTCATCGTACAATAACCCCAGAGCCTGAAAAAATGCATCAACATTACTCAAAACAGGGTCCCCAGGTGTCATGGAAAAAGTCCAATCCTGAGGATCGCCGCGCAGGAGAGAGATGACAATTTGAACCTGCTGTGCTGCGTTCCCTGAGGACTTAGATTTTAAGGCAAAAAACAACTTACAGTTATTTTTGAAATTCAGAAATTTAGCTCGATCCCCTAAAAACAAATCTGGCATGGGAATCCTAGGTTCCACAACAGGCAACCCTGCAAGATAGGTAGCAATACTCCGAACTTCAGTGGCAAGCTGATCCACACGGCCAGACAACTGTGCAAACTCCATTGAGAGAAAAAAAATCCTCCTCAGCGCCCAGAGATACAGAGGGAAAAAAAAAAATCTCTGACAACTCAGACAATCTTCTTTCTTTCACACTATTTTTCCCTTCTGTGAGTACCATATAATTATCAGTTTTAGGCCGGTGATACTGTTATGATTTGGTAGCTGAGGAGAGCAGGCAAAAAAGGCAATACACCAGAGAGGTTGGAATCTATTGGATTGCAGTACCCTGACTAACCACCACAACTAAAGGCAGCCGTGGAGCGTACCTACGTTGGTCCTAGACGCCTCGTCACAGCCTGAGAAGCTAACTTCACCTAAAGATAGAAAGAGGAAAACTATCTGCCCCGGAGCAGATCCCCAAAGAACATAGGAAGCCCCCAAACATGTAATGGCGGTTAGACAAGAGGAAATACAGACAAAGACAGAAAATAGTATGAGCAAACGTTGGGGCCAAATCTTCCTAGACAGAAAAGGATAGGAAGGTCACTTACTGCAATCCAAAAAAACCCTAAAAAAATACCAACACACTAATTGCAAAAACACCTGAGATCACACGACCTCTACCACCTAAATTAGTTCTCTGGTGTAACAAAACTAAGCCGCAGAAAAACTGGAAAAGGCAAATGAACAAACAAGTGGCTGAGCTAAACTGAGAGGAGCACAAGCCCCCGGAGGGGACCTGGCAGACCCCCACAGAAGTGCAGGACAAAATGCAAAAAGCAAGCACAAAAAACTAAAAGAAGAAAATGTCTTATCTGTTAGCAGAAGATGCAGGCACGAAACAGCAAGCTTCAAAGTGAACCAGGAACAAAAGTTGAGACCAGAACAATTGATCACCGCAACCCTGATGGGAGGGAACCTCCCTTATATAAGACCAGTCAGTAACACCTGATCGCCAATCTTCACAATCTTCATTGAATAGTTCAGTACTGTTTGTAACCACCAGAGGGAGCTTCTGCTCAGAATTCATTTCTAGCACATTCACAACACCTCCCCCAAAGGGTAAACCGAGTTCCAGCATCGCCAGCTGGTTCTCGGGAGTGCCCAAGGGCACGGGTACCTCCTGCTCCAAACCATGTTTCGACAACGTTCGCTCTAACCCTAACCCTTACCCTACTAACCATAAACCCTAACCCTACCCCAACTAATCCTAACCCAAAGAAAAAACACCGCTGTTAAGAAGATGGCATTGACGACCCATTTTCCTGCTACAGTTTTCGCTCTGTGCATTTTTCTAGCGATTTTTTTGCTCCTCTGCCTCTGCAAACTCCTTCCCCATTATCCTGAGGTGTTTCCCCTCCATTTTATCCATTATATAGCACTGTAGTGGTCATTTTGTAATTCCGATTTTTTTCTCCCATTGACTTGCATCGATATCGGAAATCGGAAATTCCGATATTCGATATTTTTCTAATATCGGAAATCGGAATTCCGATACGATATCGGGCAATATTGCTCATCCCTACTGCTGAGTAGATAATAATCCAATTGTCCAACGATGTGTCTAGCTCTGCTGCTTCTAGATGGCAGGCTGCATTTTTGCCTGATGTGACTACATAACCTGCTATTCAGAAGAGACACTGAGCTGAGCATGCTTGCTCAGCTTAGTGCATCGTGGTGAACTCCTTTTACCTCATTGATGAACTGCTAGTGTGAGAAAGTTCTCATGCTCCTGGTGCTGTCAGAAAGGTAATCAGAGATCAGAGCCAGTAAACTCCTTTCACTTCTATTATGTCAGCGCGAGTGAGGTTGGAAAAGAGTTGAACTGAGTTCATTGGCTCTGAACTCCGATGACTTTCCTGACTGCACCGCGAGCATGAGAACTTTCTCATGTTCACGGTGACATCAGTGAGGTGAAAGGAGTTCATTGGATATGAACCTCACACAACTTTATCAAGTCACCGCGAGGCAATTAGTTGAGCAAGCATGCACAGCTCAGTGACTCTGCTGGATGGCAGGCTGTAAAGTCCTATCAAGCAACAATGCAGACTTGCATCTAGATGTAGCAAAGGTAGAAGTGTCGCGGGACAATTGGATAATTATCATCTCGGTGGACAAGTGAGAAATATGGTTGTTTATTATTCAATTCTTTTAAAGGAGACATTGGCTTTAGTGGATTGGGTGTTGTGGTGAGTATGTGTTTTTGGTAAATTTAGGTTCATAAAAGGAGTTGTGTCATTATTTCAAATAAAGAATTTTATTCCGGGTGTTACTTTTTCTTTAACAATTTGACAATGCGGTTAGTAATGGAGGCTAATTGGCAGAATTGGTGTATTTTATGGATGCGCCATTTCTGGAGAAGATTATAGCTAATGTTTTTAGTCTGGAATAGGGTCAATATCCATGGCCTCTTCCTAAGCTATTAATATCAGCCGACAGCTGTCTGCTAGCCTTTGTTGGTTATTAATTATACTGGGACCCTACGCTTTTTTTTTTAGGTGGGTCCATTTTAAAAACCAGGAAAGGCTAAGTTTACAGCTGTGAGCTGATATTAGTAGCCTGTGAAGTCTCATGTGTATTACCCCTTCACATGCTATAAATATCAGCTCACAGCTGTTCTCTTTCCCCCTGCTGGTTAATAAAATTTCAGGAGACTCCGAATCATTTTTTTTTTGGAAATTAATTTATTTAGTAATAAAAATACATGTACAGTAAGCTACACACGCAAAGCACTGATTATATATCTCATTCTTTCTATATCTACTGTATCTTTCTGTATTTATCTAATGTTTTAGATCGGCTCACTTGGCTGCACATGGAGGTAGACACGGGTACGCTGTGGCTTTAAGAACTTTCTTTGTTTTTTGTACAGCATAAATCAAGGTGTAGTAAAGCAAATACAGCTCTCTGGTCCAAACAGGATAACAAAACAAAATGATGGCAGAAAAAAAACACAGTCCTTCTGAGAGTGGGGTTGCTCCCGCTCATGGCTGCCAGAACACGTATGGTTCAGATTTAAAAGTCCAAGCAACACTTTCCTGAAGTGCTTCCTCTCCAGGTCCTGAACCCTTAAAGCCTTGGAAGTCAGCCATTTAAGACCCAGATCATGTGACTGATCACATGATTGTGACATCACCAAATGTCCTGTTAGCACACAGCAGTGCATGGCTCTATAGGTGGTGATATGTTGGTATCCCACCCACACAATGAATTTCTACATAAAAATGCAATAATGCAACTTTAATTTAACCCTCACAACATGTAGTGTGCTGGAGGAAACTACTCTAGTTTCATATCACTGAAGCCATCATGCGCAGTGATAATAACATATCTCCCCACCATTACTCTACTAGTGACTTTGTCACATATCCCCCTCTGCTCCACGATTTCATAGTTCTTCTCACAGGAGTTTCCTACTCAGGTATAGAACTGGGTGTTCGTCCCTATCTATTTCCTGGGACAGCACAGCTCCTAAACCGACTTTGGAGGCATCGGTCGGGAGAACAAACTACTTAGTAAAGTCTGGTGCGACCTAGACTGGCTGTCTGCACAGGACAAGCTTCAACTCCTGGAATGCCATCTCTGCTTCAGAGGACCACTTGCTATCGTCGACTTTGTGCCATTGAGATCAGTCAGGGGTGCAGCTATCATGGCGAAGTTCAGGATAAATTGCCAATAATATCCCACAATTCCCAGAAACGTCCTAACCTGATTTTTGGTGACCGGCTGTGGTCAGATTTAGAATTGCCTCCATTTTGTCTATTTGTGTCTTTATCTCACCCCTTCCAACGATGTAGCCCAATAACTTTGCCTCTTCTTTCCCAAGGGTGCACTTCTTTTGGTTTATGGTAAACCCTTCGTTCATCAGTGCATCGAGTACCGCCTGGACCTTCTGCAGGTGACTTCCGAATCCATGCTGAAATTCACGATGTTGTCAAAGTAAGCGGTGGCGTACTTCTTGAGAGGGACTAGTATCCAGTCCATAGCCCTCTGAAAGTTAGCTGGGACTCCTTGTAGTCCGAACAGCATCCGGGTATATTGAAAGCACCCGTTAGGTGTAGAGAAGGCCTTCTTCTCCTTGGCACTTGGGGACAGGAAAATTTGCCAGTACCCCTTTGTTATGTCCAGGGTGGTGATGTACCTGGCTGACTCTAGCCTCTCAATAAGCTCATCGACCCAGGGCATCGGTATACTTAGAACTTGGACACCTCATTGAGCTATCTGTCATCGCTACAGAAGTGCCACTCTCCATCTGGCTTTGGCACCAGGACAATAGAGCTTGACCAGCAGCTCTTTGACCTTTGACTCCTCGATGACACCCAGGCTCAACATTTTCTTCACCTCCTGGGAGATCACCTCGCGCAAGCTTCAGAAATCTGATATGACTTTTGGTTCACCCTCACATATGGTTCATTCAGAATTTTGTGCTCCATAACTCGCATACATCCTGGTAACTCTGAAATCAAGTCTCGGTACTGCTGAATCAGCTCACGGCACTGTTGTTTCTGGTGCGGCGACATTGTCTCCTTGACTGTGACATCCTCGACCTTGGATTCAGGATGGGCCCCTAGGCAGGTTGCTTCTACCAGATCCTTGTCTCGCCACGGTTTCAGCAGGTTGATGTGTTACACTTGGTATGGCTTTCTCCTCCCTGGTTGATGAACCTTATGGTTGACGTCACTCAGCTTCTCGACCTCCTCGTATGGCCCTTGCCACTTCGCCAGGAATTTACTTTCAACGGTGGGGATCAGCACGAGCACCCAGTCCCCAGGGTTAAACTGTCTTAGTCTTGCTGACCAATTGTAGACCCTTGTCTGGGCCTATTGTGCTTGGAGGAGACTCTCCTTCAGAATCAGCATCACACTCATGATCCTGTCCTGCATCTGGGCCACATGTTCAGTAATGCTTTGGTGGGGTGTTACCTTTGCTTCCCAGGTCTCCTTTGCAATGTACAGAAGATTCCAAGGATGCCATCCGTATAGGAGCTTGAACGTCGAGAACCCCGTAGAGGCCTGTGAAATATCTCTGATGGAGAACAGTAGGTATGACGGGAGGCAAACCCAATCTCGGCCATCCTTCTCCATGACCTATTTTAACATGGATTTCAAGGTCTTATTGAATCTCTCCACCAGGCCATCTGTCTGTGGATGGTACACAGTCGTCCTAAGTTGGGTAATCTGGAGGGCTTTACACAACTCCCTCATCACCTTGGTCATGAATGGTGTTCCTTGGTCTGTCAGGATCTCTCACGGCAGGCCTGTCCAGGAGAAGATATGCACTAGCTCCCGTGCTATATTCCGGGCAGAGGAGTTTCTCAGTAATACTGCCTCTGGGTAATGCATAGCATAATCCATTACTACTAGGATATATTGATGACCCATGGTGAACTTAACTGAGGGCCCAACCAGGTCCATGGCAATCCAGTCAAATGGGACTTCGATTATGGGCAACAGAACTTGGGGCCTGAGCAAGTGGGATATGGGGGCAGTTAGCTGACAAGTAGGACAGGATTGGCAGAAATTAACAATGTCCCTGTGATACCCAGGCTAGTGAAACCTCTGAAGGACTCGCTCTTGGGTCTTATCTACACCTAGATGCACCCCCAAGACATGAGCATGGGCTAGATCTAGTACCTTATGTCTATAGGGTCCCGGGGCTAAAAACTGCTTTAATACTTCCCCTCTCTGTTTAGTGACCCGATATGCAACTCCCCATTTACTGCAAAGTATGGGAACCTGGTGTCGGCCCCCAGCTTTTGGGCAAACCCATTTAGCACAGTCACATTTTCCAGTACATTTTTTAAAGTCAAGTCCTGCATTTGGGCAGTCCCAAAATTCCCACCAGAAAGCCCCCAGTTCTGGAATTTCAGTCTCACTGGTCACTATCTTGTTCTCATCACAAGCAAAGACACACAAGGGGAACTCATCCATCTCCGACTGTGATGGGGTTTCAACAGGGTTGAGCTGGTTCCTGTCTGCATCCTTTGATATCTCTGCCTTTCCCCACAAGACCCAGAAAAGGCTGAAGTCCCACTCGATTATCACAGGGTGTAGCAAACCTTCGACGACGAACCTCATGGGATTCCGTACTCCGGCTTGTTTTAACCAACACTCTGGAGATGGGATAGTCCTTGGCATCCCCTTGGATACAGTGTACATCCATGTGTTTCCTCGGGATCAACTGATGGGGAAGTGTGGCGCTTATCAGGGTCACCAAACTCCCGGAGTCTAAGAGTCCTGACACCAGAACCCCATTTATTGACACAGGACACGCCTGCAGCCCCTCATAGTGCTGATAGTCCACACTTTAGGCGGGGTAGGCATAGTAGGAGAAGCTCCTCCCTAGGCTGCAATCCATCTCTTCGGAGGACAAGGGATAACAGCCAGCTATGTGTCCAGGACTGCAACATCTCCAGCAAAACAAGTCTCTGCTCGTGGCCTTTGACAACCCCTGATTGACCCCTTGGGATCAAGGACTCCCCCCAGTGGTGGCTATACTACCCCTCTTTTGGGGCTTAGGTTCTCACTGGGCATATAAGTATAGGGATGCACCACCCCCTGGCTTTCTTAGAGACCTCTCGACCTCCTGGAATCGTTCCACTAAGGCCACCAGTTTGTCCGCATTTTGGGGATCTACCTGGGCAACCCAGGAAGGGTGTTCATGAACTTGTCCATGACTACGTGCTCCATCATCTGGGCTGCAGTGGAGGATTCTGGCTGCATCCATTTTTGCACCAGATGCAGTAGGTCTAACATTTGGGGCAGAGGAGGTTTATTCCTATAATAAGCCCAGTGGTGAACCTTTTGTGCTCTCAAAGACATAGTCACTCCTGCATGTGGCAAAATTTCAGTTTTTAACTTGGCATACTCCTGCGCATCCTGTAATGCCAAATCATAATAGGCCATCTGCTGCTCACCAGTCAAACAGGGATCCAGCACCTCTGCCCACTGCTCTGGTGGCAGCTTCTCACGCTCTGCCACCTGTGCGAACACTGTAAAAAATGCCTCCACATCATCAGCCTGGGTCATTTTTTGCTCATCTTATTGTCTTCCGGACGTACGTGTCACCTGAAGTTGGAGGAGAGGCTTCTGGCCTTCCACGAACCACCTCTGTAAGCAAGTCAACCTGCTTCTGGTGCTACTGCTGCATCTGATGTATAAGCAGCTTTCTTGTCTCTTGTTGCACCATCTGTTGCTGCTGTAATTGTTGTTGGTGCTGTAGTTGCTTGTAGCAGTTATTTCAGCAGGTCCTCCATATTCCCTGATGTTGTATGCTGGCTTGTGGCTGTCACATGTGTTCGCTAGGAACGTTGCCCACGCTTCTACCACTTGTGGTAGATCTGTTCACTCGGCTGCACACGGAGGTAGACACGGGTACACTTCGGCTTTAAGAACTTCCTTTGGTTTATTATAGGCAGCATAAACCAAGGTGTAGTAAAGCAAATACAGCCCTCTGGGCCAAACAAGAAAACAAAACAAAATCATGGCAGAAATACAAAGTCCTTCTGAGAGTGGGGTTCCTCCCGCTCACAACTGTCAGAACACGCTCGGTTCAGATTTACAAGTCCAAGCAACACTCTCCTGAGTGCTTCCTGTCCAGGCTCACACTGCATGCTGAAAGCCAGCCATTTGAGACTCAGACCATGTGACTGATCACATGATTGTGACATCATCAAAGGTCCTGTTAGCACACAGCAGTGCTTGGCTCTGTGGGGTGGAGATATATGGATATTCTCCCACCTGCACTATGAATGTCCACATAAAAAACAGCCCATAATTAGTGTTGAGCATTCCGATACGCAAATATCGGGTATCGGCCGATATTCGCTGTATCGGAATTACGATTCTGAGATCCGATATTTTTGCATATCGGATACCGGAATCGGAGTTTTCCTGTAAAGTCTATGGGGAGTTCCTGTGTCACAGAACGAAGTACGTGACACAGGAACTTCCCGAAAGTGTCACTGTCAGTGTCGGTCGGGTCTGTCAGGAGTCAGGACCCAGCACTTACCTGGCAGAAGATCCCCGGTGGTCATGTCCTGAATGGCCGGCCATTACCCTCTCCCTGGCGGTCACGTGCAGCTTCTCGCGATAACTGCATGTGACTGCTGGGTACTGGGTAATCTCGGCTAGCTGTACTCTTGCGACAGCTGGCCGTAAAGCAGTCCGGATGTCGTCACCGCCAGGGAATCTCCTATGGTAAGCAGCTCTGCTGTGTCTGGATGTCAGGCTCATCCTGGCATCCAGATGTAGCAGAACTGAACTCGTCGTGGGACATTCGTGATTTTGGACTGCGTTGGACAGGGAGTATTTGTGTTGGTTTGTTATTTTTGTTTTTTTACAGATCGATGGCGTCGCAGGATGAGCGTACAATAAAAATAATGAAAACTGTGTTGTGTTTTAATTCATTAAAAGACTTTATTCTGGCTGTGTCTTTTTTAAAAAATTTACAAACTTTATGATTAATAATGGATCGGTGTCTTATTGACGCCTCTCCATTATTAACCGGGCTTATTGTCACCGTTCAATCAAAGGTGACATTAACCCCTTATTACCCCACTTGACACCGCTACAGAGCGGAAGAGCCGGGTAAAGTGCCACAATTGGCGCATCTTTGGATGCGCCAATTGTGGGGCTGCTGCAGCCTGGTATTTTTAGGCTGTTGAGGGCCAAAATCCATGGGCTTTGACAGTCTTTTAATACCAGGCCGCAGCAGTCTGCTTTTTACTTGGCTGGTTAGCAAAAATAGGGGGACCCCCACGTCATTTTTTTTTCGAGGGGGTCCCCTATTTTTATTAACCAGCCAAGCTAAGCAGACTGCTGTGGCCTGGTATTATTATCAGGCTTGCAAGGTTCATGGATCTTGGATCCTTAACAGCCTTAAATACCAGGCTTCAGTAGTCTGCTTTATCAGGCTGGTTAACAAAAATAGGGATCCCCTATTTTTGTTAATCAGTTCACTTCAGGTCAGCCGGGATTCCCTCTGACGTCACTGATGCTGTGTGGTGTCCCTGGCTGACCTGAAGTGAAAGTGGGAAGCAATCAATTATGCTTCCCAGCTAACCACTTCCTCTCCTGTCAGCCAGGAGAGGAGATGATTCATTCGGGGGTTTACTGCGAGGCTGGCAGCATTAGCTGCGGTCCCTGCAGTAAACATTAACCCTTTTAGAAGGATTACATCGGGGGATCTGACTGAACATTGGATAGGTAAGAATAATGTTGGTTTATTATTTTATTTTTATTACAGGTGAACAAGGGCTTTGCAAGGAATGGCAGTAAAATAAAAGATGGTCAAAAACTGTGTTTATTTCATTAAAATGATTTTTAATTAAAGTGTGTGTGTTTTATTTTTATTTCATACAATAGGATTAATAATTGATAGTTGTCTAATTGACAGCTCTCAATTATTAACTTGGCTTAAAGTCACCTTTCAATAGCAAGGTGGCTTTAACCCATTATTAACCCATTCGCCACCTCTACAGGGCAATGGGAATAGACGGGCTAAGTGCCAGAAAGGGTGAATCTAATTATAGATTTGCCTTTTCTGGGGTGTCTGGGGGCAGATGTTAGTAGCCAGGGGGGGCCCAAAAATAATGGTCCCTCTCTGGGCTATTATTATCTGCCCCCACTCGCTGGCTTTGTCTGTCTGGTTGAGAAAATAGGGCGGGAGCCCACGCATTTTTTTCAACAATTTTATCTCATTATATATATATATATTATATATATATATATTATATATATATATATATATATATACATGTCATTGTGACACACATATATTTATATTTATAGTACATACACTTCTACATAGCATAATAACCGCTAATTTAATTGCTGGCTTTTGTGAAATTACAGACCCGACATGAAATGATACATGGTTTACATAGAGTTAACCATGTCATTTCATGTAGTTTGATATATGGTTTCACTAACAATTACATGAGTGTATGTGTGCAAAATTTCACACATGTAGGGGTTAATTAAAAGTGTAATTTCGTAGAAGAAAAATGTGTTTTTTTTACAATGAATTTACACCTTTAATTAACCCCTACATGTGTGAAATTTTGCACACATACACTCATGTAATTGTTAGTGAAAACCATATATCAAACTACATGAAATGCCATGGTTAACTCTATGTAAACCATGTGTCATTTCATGTCGGGTGGTTCTGTAATCTCACAAAAGCCGGCATTGCCCGGCAAATGAATTAGCGGCTATTTTACTATGTAGAAGTGTATGAACTATAAATATATGTATACTAGTGATGAACCCGTTCTACGCCCGGGTGGCAAGCATTTTTATAGGTACATGGTCTCCCATTCTGGTATCTGCTGCCCCCTCCTATCCTGGTATGCATGGCACCGCTCATCCCTATCCTGGTATGTATGGTCCCCTCACCCCCACCCAAATCAACTATGCATGGCACCCCATTTCTCATCCTGGTATGCATGGTCCCCTCATCCCCCAATCCTGGTATGCATGGTACCCCTCATCCCTATCCTGGTATGCATGTTACCTGCTCTTACATATCCTGGTATTCATGGTTCCCTCACCCCTCAATCCAGGTATGCATGGTCCCCTCACCCCCCAATCCTGGTATGCATGGTTCCCTCATCCCCCAATCCTGATGTGCATGGTCCTGTCACCCCGTCCTGTTGAGCATGGTCCCCTCACCCCCAATCCTGATGTGCATGGTCTCACCCCCAATCCTGATGTGCATGATCCCCCCACCCCAATCCTGATATGCATGGTACCCTCACCCCACTCCTGATATGCATGGTTCCCTCCTGCCCAATCCTGATATGCATGGTCCCCTCATCTCCCAATCCTGATGTGCATGGTCCCGTCACCCCGTCCTGTTGAGCATGGTCCCCTCACCCCCAATCCTGATGTGCATGGTCTCACCCCCCAATCCTGTCATCGTGCATGGTACCCTCACCCCACTCCTGATATGCATGGTCCCCTTACCCCCAATCCTGATATGCATGGACCCCTCACCCCCCAATCCTGATATGCATGGTCCCCTCACCCCCCAATCCTGGTATGCATGGTCCCATCACCCCCCAATCCTGAAGTGCATGGTCTCCTCACCCCCCCAATCCTGATGTGCATGGTCCCCTCCCCCCAATCCTGATGTGCATGGTCCCCTCACCCCCCAATCCTGATGTGCATGGCCCCCTTACTCCCCAATCCTGATGTGCATGGTCCCATCACCCCGTCCTGTTGAGCATGGTCCCCTCACCCCTCAATCCTGATGTGCATGGTCTCACCCCCCAATCCTGATGTGCATGATCCCCTCACCCCCAATCCTGATATGCATGGTACCCTCACCCCCAATCCTGATATGCATGGTCCCGTTACCCCCCAATCCTGATATGCATGGTCCCCTCACCCCCCAATCCTGGTATGCATGGTCCCCTCACCCCCAATCCTGATGTGCATGGTCCCCTGGCAAGCATTTTTAAAGGTATGGTCTCCCATGCTGGTATGTGCTGCCCCCCTCCTATCCTGGTATGCATGGCACCCCTCATCCCTATCCTGCTATGCATGGTACCCCTCATCCCTATGCTGGTAGTATGGTCCCTCACCCCCACCCAAATCTGGTATGCATGGCACCCCATTCCTCATCCTGGTATGCATGGACCCCTCATCACCCAATCCTGGTATGCATGATACCCCCTCATCCCTATCCTGGTATGCATGGTACCTGCTCATCCATATCCTGGTATTCATGGTTCCCTCACCCCCCAATCCCGGTATGCATGGTCCGCTCACCTCCCCAATCCTGATGTGCATGGTCCCCTCACCCCCCAATCCTGATATGCATGGTCCCCTCACCCCCCAACCCTGATGTGCATGGTCCACCCCCCAATCCTGATGTGCATGGTCCCCTCACCCCCCAATCCTGATGTGCATGGCCCCCTCACCCCCCAATACTGATGTGCATGGTCCCTTCACCCCTTCCTGTTGAGCATGGTCCCCTCACCCCCCAATCCTGATGTGCATGGTCTCACCCCCCAATCCTGATGTGCATGATCCCCTCACCCCCAATCCTGATATGCATGGTACCCTCACCCCCAATCCTGATATGCATGGTCCCCTTACCCCCAATCCTGATATGCATGGTCCCCTCACCCCCCAATCCTGGTATGCATGGTCCCCTCACCCCCCAATCCTGATGTGCATGGTCCCCTGGCAAGCATTTTTAAAGGTATGGTCTCCCATGCTGGTATGTGCTGCCCCCCTCCTATCCTGGTATGCATGGCACCCCTCATCCCTATCCTGCTATGCATGGTACCCCTCATCCCTATGCTGGTATGTATGGTCCCCTCACCCCCACCCAAATCTGGTATGCATGGCACCCCATTCCTCATCCTGGTATGCATGGACCCCTCATCACCCAATCCTGGTATGCATGGTACCCCTCATCCCTATCCTGGTATGCATGGTACCTGCATATCCATATCCTGGTATTCATGGTTCCCTCACCCCCCAATCCCGGTATGCATGGTCCCCTCACCTCCCCAATCCTGATGTGCATGGTCCCCTCACCCCCCAATCCTGATGTGCATGGTCCCTCACCCCCCAACCCTGATGTGCATGGTCCCCTCACCCCCCAATCCTGATGTGCATGGTCCCCTCACCCCCCAATCCTGATGTGCATGGTCCCCTCACCCCCCAATCCTGATGTGCATGGTCCCCTCACCCCCCAATCCTGATGTGCATGGTCCTCTCACCCCCCAACCCTGATGTGCATGGTCCCCTCACCCCCCCAATCCTGATGTGCATGGTCCCCTGACCCCCAATCCTGATGTGCATGGTCCCCTCACCCCTCTATCCTGATGTGCATGGTCCCTCACCCCCCAATCCTGATGTGCATGGTCCGCTCACCCCCAATCCTGATGTGCATGGTCCCCTCACCCCCAACCCTGATGTGCATGGTCCGCTCACCCCCAATCCTGATGTGCATGGTCCCCTCACTCCCAATCCTGATGTGCATGGTCCCCTCACCCCCCAATCCTGATGTGCATGGTCCCCTCACCCCCCAATCCTGATGTGCAAGGTCCCCTCACCCCCAATCCTGATGTGCATGGTCCCCTCACCCCCCCAATCCTGATGTGCATGGTCCCCTCACCCCCAATCCTGATGTGCATGGTCCCCTCACCCCCCAATCCTGATGTGCATCGTCCCCTCACCCCACAACCCTGATGTGCATGGTCCCCTCACCACCCCAATCATGATATGCATGGTCCCCTCACTCCCCAACCCTGATGTGCATGGTCCCCTCACCCCCTATCCTGATAGCATTGGTCCCCTCACTGCTATTAAACTGCACACATACCCAAAAGAAACAAACATTTATACTCACCTTTCATCCCTGTGCTCCAGCGCTGTTCCGTTCTGCTGGACGCCGGGGGAGGAGGGGAGGAGAGCGGCGCCGGAGTACGCGCATGCCCATACCGCGTGGTCCGGCGCCATATTGCTGAAGACACACTTTAAATGTGTCTTCAGCAAAATGGCGCCGGATAGCGCTATTGCGCATGCGCGATTCCGATGCGCATTCCTGGTCTCCTGCCCCGGGAGAAGAGAACCGCCGCGGCAACGCTCCTCCCGGTCAGGTAAGTATGTGAGTATGGCGCCGGAGATCGCGGTATGCATACAGTACGCATACCGCGATCTCCGGCTCCATACAGAGTACTCACCACTGGATGCCTCACTCTGTCTGGAGCCAGACTGCGCAGGCGTGTCGCGCTTGCGCAGTCTATAAAGGCTTCAGACAGAGTGACGCTCCTAGCGTTATATTATAGATATATAGTCACAATGTATCTAGTGTTTACAAGGAAAGAAAGGGTTTATTTTAATTACGATATTTCTGTCCCATTGACTTGCATTAGGTTTCCGGTATCGGAATCGGCGATACCCGATACTTTTTGGGTATCGGTCCGATCCAATCCGATCCAATACTTCTTGATATCGGGAAGTATCGCTCAACACTACCTATAATGCAACTTTAATTTTACCCTCACAACACGTAGTGTGCTGGAGGAAACTACTCTGGTTTCACATCACTGACGCCAACATGCGCAGTGACACATATCGCCCCTCCATTACTCCACTACTGACTTTGTCACATAAATACATACAGTGGGTACAGAAAGTATTCAGACCCCTTTAAATTTTTCACTCTTTGTTTCATTGCAGCCATTGTGTAAATTCAAAAAAGTTCATTTTTTTCGCATTAATGTACACTCTGCACCCCATCTTGACTGAAAAAAAACAGAAATGTAGAAATTTTTCCAAATTTATTAAAAAGAAAAACTGAAATATCACATGGTCATAAGTATTCAGACCCTTTGTTCAGACAATCATATTTAAGTCACATGCTGTCCATTTCCTTGTGATCCTCATTGAGATGGTTGGACTCCTTCATTGGAGTCCACCTGTGTTTATTTAAAGGGAACCTGTCACCCCCAGGGCGTTTTTAACTAAAAGAGCCACCTTCAGCAGCACTAAGGCTGCATTCTGTGAAGGTGGCTCTTCTGTTTCTGATCCCCTGTAACGCCGAAATATTGACTTTTATGAATAGGTCCCCACACCTGTATTGAGTCCCATAGATATGGTGTGTCCCCCTGTATCAGCCACCTCCCAGCCGTCCATCATCCCCCTGTTGCATCCCTGCGCCGCCTCCTCCTGTGTTGCTGTTGGCGTTACATGCCGGCGGGTGCCTGCATCTGTGCCAACAGTTCTCTGGCATGCGCAGTGCGCGCTGCCCGGAACTGACATCAGGCTATCGCGGTGTGTTATGATGTATTCATACTGTGGGGCTGGGAATCTGGCGCCTGCGCAGTGAATGCCTATAGCTGCGCCTGCCCGCTTCTCCGTCCTCTTCTTTCGTTTTCCTTCCTCGGCAGCGTCTGATGAGCTGAGTTGTTCACTGCGCAGGCGCCTGCACAGAAATAAGGATTGCTTATTGCACTTTCCTGTGTGACTTAGGCCGGAGTCACACACAACGTATAAAAAATCGGACTGTATTATACGTCCGTAATAAGCAAAAAAGTCCCCTGAACAGTGATCCGTATGTCATCTGTGTGCAATGTGAGGATGCGATTTCCTCGCATCAAAATATCCATGTGTCATCCGTATAGCATCCGTATGGTACAGCGAGATTTTTCTCGCCGGCTTGCAAAACCGACAAATAATGGATCCAAATGACTTTTTAAATCACAAAAGAAAGAATACATATACACTCATAGAATATATTGTAAGGATTAGGCCTCGCTTGAGTGCGACCGGAGGTAAGCAGGAGGGCGACTTCACTCGATTCTTCAAGCAAGTTTATTCAAACTTCATAAACTGCTTACAACAGAAAACAAAAACAGCCTTCTCTGGCACAAAGTAACAAAAAGGCATATATACAGTCCTGGTACTCTAGCAGAGTAGTCTCCTCAGAGCACACACACTGGAGGTCTCCACACCTCCAGCCACTCACACCTGTGGTCAGCAGTAGGCTCATTTTTATCGCAGACATCCAGCTAACACAGAACACATGACTGGTCATGTGGCCATGACCTCATCACAGGTCCTCAAACCTCATACAAAGGTATAGTGATGCCCTACTCTACCATCTGTCTATGTGTTCATCATATCGCTACATACCTCCCCCCTCTGCCTAAAGCGCTTGGCACATTTCATTCACCGACTAGAAACTCTTTTCAGTCGTCTCCACAATTAACTGGTCTGTCACAGTTTGGCTTAGGTCACTGAGTCCTGAGCTAATTGAGGTGTCACTGCCTCTACCTCTCATTTTAGGCCATCTATGTCCTGTCTTAGTTCCACTTCGATGACTTTCACTCTGAAGCGAACTTCTGCGCCTCTCTATATTACGGGTTGAAGGTGGCTGCCTGTTTTCCCCCAACTTTTGCAGCTGTCTGTTGATCTTCTCCTCCTCAATTCTTAGCTGTTCTATTCTTCCCTGGTGCACCTCCAGGAGCATCTGGATCTTCCCAAGGTTTTCCACCAACCCCTTCCGACTTGGAGGTTTTCTTGTTGGCTCCTGACGTCTCCGCTTCTCGTGGAGGCCATCTGGGTGGCGGTTCCCTTGCTGACTTTCTTCCTCCGTTGAGGACTCTTCTTTGGTCATCTTCTCCAGTTCACTCTTCTCCCGTATGCTCGGACCAAGAAAGTGCAACCGTTCGGTTTCCCGGACTGTCGTGGATTTCCTGAGGTGGGCATTAGCTTCCTTCTCTATTTGGAGTTCTTTGAGAATTTTCTCTTGCTCTTCTGCCCAGCAGCGGTGCTCCTCCTCTCTCCGTAGAAGTTCCTGCTGATGCTTCTCCTGGGCCGCTCTGAACCTCTCCGTATCTTTCACTAGGATTTGGGTCGCCGTCTGGCACGCTGACAGTTGACCTTGGACTTTAGAGACTTCCTTCTCCAGGTCCTCCACTCGCCCGACTGTCTCTTTAAGCAGCTCCATCTCATGGACTTGCTCTCTTTTATCCAGTACATGTGGCACCATCCTTTCCCCCTTTTTTCTCTTCTTAGAGAGCATAGGCTGTCTGGCCTTCCTGCAGCCCCTGCGGTGAGGAGGAGGTCTGCCACTTGTACCCGACTCCACCTTGCTGCACTCGCTTTCACTTGCTTAAGTTACAGTCTGTATAGGAGTCATTCCCACTCCCTCTGTCATCTTGGAACAGCAAGTCCCCACTTAACCAGGTGTCGGCCCCTATTCCTGGAGCTACCCAGTTTTCTGCGGTCCTATATTTAGTCACCCCAAAGTCCTCACTTTGGTCTGAGCCACACTTTCTGACGGTCACCAGGCACTGGGTATCTTTGACTTTAGGGGTGGCTACCTCTGTTTTACCCACCACACTATCAGCAACCACTACAGCCTCCTGCAGGGATGGGCCTCTCTTAGGGTCATTCTGGTTCCCTTCTGAGCAATCAGCCAGTGCTTCGTCCCACACCTCCCAAAACCGTTTACAATCCTGGCCTATTATTATAGGATATGGTAAGTCTGGGACTACAGGGACATCATGGGTTGAAATAATAGTGGACGTCTCAACGATTACCCTGGATACTGGATACTCCCTAGTGACCCATGAACACAAGGGACTTCTATCTTCTTTCCGGGAATCAGATAGACAGGGAGTGTGTCGCTCAGCAGAGTCACCTGGCTTCCTGAGTCTAGAAGTCCACTCACACACTCTCCATTCACTGTTAGAGAACAGTTCAGTGCCCCCCGGTCAGATGTAAAGTCAGTACACCATTCGCGACATACGCTGTTCAAACCCTGAACCCGGCAATAGTTCCTCGGCTCATCCGCCGCCACTTCTTTTCTCCTCATCGACTCAGTTTGGGACTCCGCCCCTTCTGAGTGTGGCAGTAGTTTATTAGGGTTTACTGGTTCCCCATTCTCGCTAGGGACCTCAGAACCCTTTCTCCACAGATCCCAAAACAGACAGAAATCCCGGCCTATAATTATAGGACGCACCAAGTCCCGAACGACGCTGACTTCATGGGACTCAGTGCCATGCGTCGTTTCAATGTCCACTCTGGCCATAGGGTAGTCCTTTACATCACCATGTATGCATTGAACACCGACTTTTTTCCCTGGTAAAATGTTGAGAGGAAAAATGGCCCTAATCAAGGTCACTAAGCTTCCAGAGTCTAGCAGTGCTGTTACTGCTTCACCGTTCACCTTTACGGGACAGACTTGAGGACCCTGATTGGGGAACGGGTTTCCACTGCAGGCTGGATATGCATACCATGAAATAGGGTGTCCTATGCTGCAGTCCATCTGCTCGGTGGTCTGCGGACACCGGGCAGCTATATGTCCTGGCTCGTGGCACCTCCAACAAATAATTTCACCCACAGTGACCTTGGGCACCACCTCCCCCCGCCATTTTGACCTTGGGCGCTCCACCCCTTTTTGGGACTCTGCCCCCTGTTGGGGCCGCCAGTATGTAATGGGCTGCTTCCCCACTGCTCCTTCCATCCCCTGGTACCTCTCGACCAGTCCGACCAGTTCATCAGCATTCCGGGGATCACCCTGGGCAACCCAGGTCTGCAGGGGCTTTGGTAGGGAGTGCACAAACCGATCCATTACTACTCTTTCTACCATCTGGGCCGGTGTAGCGGACTCTGGCTGCAGCCATTTCTGGACCAGATGCAGCAAGTCAAACATTTGGGAGTGCGGCGGTTTGTCCCTGTGATAAGCCCAGCGGTGCACTCTCTGTGCCCTGACAGTCATTGTTACCCCCATACGTGCGAGGATCTCAACCTTTAGCTTAGGATATTCCTGAGCGTCCTGCACCGTCAAATCGTAGTACGCCTTCTGGGGCTCCCCTGTCAGGTATGGGGCCAGTACCTCTGCCCACTGCTCTGGGGGAAGTCTTTCCCTCTCAGCAACCCTCTCAAATACAGTCAGGAAGGCTTCAACATCATCCCCGGGGGTCATTTTTTGTAATGTGCGTCTTACCGCCTTTCTGACGTGGTTGTCATTAGCCAGACCTGGGGTTGGGGCACTCGTCCTGCCCTGGATGGCGGTTGTCAGAAGCTGTATCTGCTGCCGATGTTCCTGCTGGCTCTCCTGCATCTGCTGTTGGTGCTACTGCTGGCTCTGCTGCATCTGTTGCAACAACATCCTGTTGGCCTCTTGCTGCTGTACCTGTGCCTGGACCAAGTGTTTCAGCAGGTCCTCCATTTTCTCCGGCAATGCTGGCTGGCTAGCTATAGCCTTGACCCACGACATGCAGTAACCAGTCCCACTTCTCTGCTGGGAACGCTGCTCGCACGTCTCCACCAATTGTAAGGATTAGGCCTCGCTTGAGTGCGACCGGAGGTAAGCAGGAGGGAGACTTCACTCGATTCTTCAAGCAAGTTTATTCAAACTTCATAAACTGCTTACAACAGAAAACAAAAACAGCCTTCTCTGGCACAAAGTAACAAAAAGGCATATATACAGTCCTGGTACTCTAGCAGAGTAGTCTCCTCAGAGCACACACACTGGAGGTCTCCACACCTCAGCCACTCACACCTGTGGTCAGCAGTAGGCTCATTTATATCGCAGACATCCAGCTAACACAGAACACATGACTGGTCATGTGGCCATGACCTCATCACAGGTCCTCAAACCGCATACAAAGGTATAGTGATGCCCTACTCTCCCATCTGTCTATGTGTTCATCATATCGCTACAATATATATATATATATATATATATACATGTCATTGAGACACATATATATATATATATTTATAGTTCATACACTTCTACATAGTATAATAGCCGCTAATTCAATTGCCGGCTTCTTTAAAATCATTACAGAACCCGACATGAAATGACACATGGTTTACATACAGTAAACCATTTCATTTCATGTAGTTTGATATATGGTTTTGATTAACAATTACATCAGTGTATGTGTGCAAAATTTCATACATGTAGGTGGTAATTAAATGTGTAAATTCGTTGAAAAAAAATGTGTGGGCTCCCGCGGTATTTTCGCCACCAGACAGGGAAAGCCAGTGACGAAGAATAGATATTATTAGCCTAGAGAGGGAGCATTTTTTTTGTGCCCCCC
>JARQOD010000003.1:188061377-188132120 GCA_033576555.1 Oophaga sylvatica | reverse complement strand
AAATATGGGATATCAGCATACTCAGGACAAGTTGGACAACAACTTTTGGGGTCTAATTTCTCCGGTTACCCTTGGGAAAATAAAAAAATTGGGGACTAAACGATCATGTTTGTGGAAAAAATATGATTTTTTATTTTCATGCCCGGGCGTTATAAACTTCTATGTAGCCCTTAGGGGTTCAAAGTGCTCACCACACATCTAGATAAGTTCCTTGCGGGGTCTAGTTTCCAAAATGGGGTCACTTGTGGGGAGTTTCTACTGTTTAGGCACATCAGGGGCTCTGCAAATGTAACATGACGCCCGCAGACCATTCCATCAAAGTCGGCATTTCAAAGCCTTACTACTTCCCTTCCGAGCCCCAAAGTGTGCCCATACAGTAGTTTTCTCCCACATATGGGATATCAGCGTACTCAGGACAAATTGGACAACAACTTTTGGTGTCTAATTTCTCCTGTTACCCTTGGGAAAATAAAAAAATTGGGGACTAAAAGATCATGTTTGTGGAAAAAATGATTTTTTTATTTTCATGCCCGGGCGTTATAAACTTCTATGTAGCCCTTGGGGGTTCAAAGTGCTCACCACACATCTAGATAAGTTCCTTGCGGGGTATAGTTTCCAAAATGGGGTCACTTGTGGGGAGTTTCTACTGTTTAGGCACATCAGGGGCTCTGCAAACGTAACATGACGCCCGCAGACCATTCCATCAAAGTCGGCATTTCAAAACCTTACTACTTCCCTTCCGAGCCCCAAAGTGTGCCCATACAGTAGTTTTCTCCCACATATGGGATATCAGCGTACTCAGGACAAATTGGACAACAACTTTTGGTGTCTAATTTCTCCTGTTACCCTTGGGAAAATAAAAAAATTGGGGACTAAAAGATCATGTTTGTGGAAAAAATATGATTTTTTTATTTTCATGCCCGGGCGTTATAAACTTCTATGTAGCCCTTGGGGGTTCAAAGTGCTCACCACACATCTAGATAAGTTCCTTGCGGGGTATAGTTTCCAAAATGGGGTCACTTGTGGGGAGTTTCTACTGTTTAGGCACATCAGGGGCTCTGCAAACGTAACATGACGCCCGCAGACCATTCCATCAAAGTCGGCATTTCAAAACCTTACTACTTCCCTTCCGAGCCCCAAACTGTGCCCGAACAGTGGTTCCCCCCCCCACATATGGGGTACCAGTGTACTTAGGACAAACTGTACAACAACTTTTGTGGTCCAATTTCTCCTGTTACCCTTGTGAAAATAAAAAATTGCGGATTAAAAAAATCAGTTTTTGAGGAATAAAATGATTTTTTATTTTCACGGCTCTGCATTATAAACTTCTGTGAAGCACATGGGGGTTCAAGGTGCTCACCACACATCTGGATAAGTTCCTTGGGAGGTCTAGTTTACAAAATGGGGTCACTTGTGGGGGATTTCTACTGTTTAGGCACATCAGGGGCTCTGCAAACGTAACAAGATGCCCGCAGACCATTCCATCAAGTCGACATTTCAAAGCGTCACTACATCCCTTCCGAGCCCTGACGTGTGCCCGAACAGTGGTTCCCCCCCACATATGGGGTACTAGCGTACTCAGAACAAACTGGACAACAACTTTTGGGGTCCAATTTCTCCTGTAACCATTGTGAAAATAAAAAATAGAAGGCTAAAAAATCATTTTTTGAGAAAAAAAAAATTATTTTCACGGCTCTGCGTTATAAACTTCTGTGAAGCACCTGGGGGTTCAAAGTGCTCTCTGTGCATCTAGATAAGTTTCTTAGGGAGTCTAGTTTCCAAAATGGGGTCATTTGAGGGGGAGCTCCAAAGTTTAGGCACACAGGGGCTCTCCAAACACGACATGGTGTCCGCTAACGATTGGAGCTAATTTTCCATTAAAAAAGTCAAATGGCTCTCCTTCCCTTCTGGGCCCAGCCGTGCGCCCAAACAGTGGTTTATGACCACATTTGTGGTATCTGTGTACTCAAGAGAAATTGCCCAACGTATTTTAGGATCCAATTTATACTGTTGCCCATGTGAAAATGAAAATACTGAGGCTAAAAGAAAATTTTTGTGAAAAAAAGTACTTTCTTTTTTTTACAGATCAATTTGTGAAGCACCTGTGGGTTCAAAGTGCTCACTATGCATCTAGATAAGTTCCTTAGGGGGTCTAGTTTCCAAAATGGGGTCACATGTGGAGGAGCTCCAATGTTTAGGCACACAGGGACTCTCCAAATGCGACATGGCAACCGCTAAATATTCCAGCATATTTTCCATTCAAAAAGTCAAATGTCGCTCCTTCCCTTCTGAGCCTTGCGTGCGCCCAAACAGTGGTTTATGACCACATATGAGGTATCTGTGTACTCAGGAGAAATTGCCCAACAAATTTTAGGACCCAATTTATACCGTTGCCCATGTGAAAATGAAAGAACTGATGCTAAAAGAAAATTTTTGTGAAAAAAAAGTACTTTCTTTTTTTTACAGATCAATTTGTGAAGCACCTGGGGGTTCAAAGTGCTCACTATGCATCTAGATAAGTTCCTTGGGGGGTCTAGTTTCCAAAATGGGGTCACATGTGGAGGAGCTCCAATGTTTAGGCACACAGGGACTCTCCAAATGCGACATGGCAACCACTAAATATTCCAGCATATTTTCCATTCAAAAAGTCAAATGTCGCTCCTTCCCTTCTGAGCCTTGCGTGCGCCCAAACAGTGGTTTATGACCACATATGAGGTATCTGTGTACTCAGGATAAATTGCCCAACAAATTTTAGGATCCATTTTATCCTGTTGCCCCTGTGAAATTGAAAAAACTGAGGCTAAAAGAAAATTTTTGTGAAAAAAAAGTACTTTCTTTTTTTTACGGATCAATTTGTGAAGCACCTTGGGGTTCAAAGTGCTCACTATGCATCTAGATAAGTTCCTTGGGGGGTCTAGTATCCAAAATGGGGTCACTTGTGGGGGAGCTCCAATGTTTAGGCACACAGGGACTCTCCAAATGCGACAAGAAAATTTTTGTTGGAAAAATTAAAATGACCCTTTTTTCCTTCCACATTGCTTTAGTTCCTGTGAAGCACTTGAAGGCTTAGGCCTCTTTCACATTTCCGGCGGGCGCCTGGCGGCACCCCCGGCATTTTGCCGCAGCGCCGCATGTGAAAACCTTTCACACTTCCGGCGGCCAAAATGCGTTTTTTGCCGGATGGTTTCTGATGCTTGGAGAGATAAGAAACCATCCGGCAAAAACAAAAAAACGTTACATGCAGCGTTTTTTCCGGACGCCGAAATGTACATTTGCGCCGCATCCGGACAAAACCGCATGCAACGCATTGACATGCGGCGCCATCCGGCGCTAATGCATGTCAATGCGAAAAAAGCCGCATGCGGCGCATCAGATTTTCAGATGCGGCGCTGCGGCAAAATGCCGGGGGCGCCGCCAGGCGCCCGCCGGAAATGTGAAAGAGGCCTTAATAATCTTCTTGAATGTAGTTTTCAGTAGCTTGAGGGGTGCAGCTTTTATAATGGTGTCACTTTTGGGTATTTTCTGCCATATTGACCCCTCAAAGTGAGTTCAAATGTGAGGTGGTCCCTAAAAAAATGGCTTTGTAAATTTTGCTGTAAAAATGAGAAATCGCTGGTCAACTTTTAACCTTTATAACTTCCTAGCAAAAAAAAATTTTGTTCCCAAAATTGTGCTGATGTAAAGTAGACATGTGGGAAATGTTATTTATTAACTATTTTGTGTCACATATCTCTCTGGTTTAACAGAATAAAAATTCAAACTTTGAAAATTGCGAAATTTTCAAAATTTTCATTTTTTTTTCACAAATAAAAATTATCGACCTAAATTTCCCACTAACATGAAGCCCAATATGTCACGAAAAAACATTCTCAGAATCGCTAGGATCCGTTGAAGCGTTCCTGAGTTATTACCTAATAAAGGGACACTGGTCAGAATTGCAAAAAATGGCTATGTCTTTAAGGTCAAAATAGGCTGGGTCATGAAGGGGTTAAAGAGTCAAGTCAAAAAATAGCAATGGATATGGAGGTGTCATTGCATAGAGCTACAATATGTATAGAAGATTGGTGAAGAGCACAGTTTAGCTTAATATAGACTGTATAGTTGTATATTTCTCTACCTGTACTTAAAAGTATTGGTATGTTTTTTTGCTCTGTCAAATCTTCAGAAAAAAGACAAACCTCTAATAAAATGACGTTCATCCTAGTAATGCTGCTAAGCAGGCCTAGATGTAACTTCTTATTGTTATTGGTAATGCTTATTGGTCACTAATGAGCTTGTATTAACAATAAAAGCATGTGAAGACATAACTCTATGGAACATACTGTAGAAAAATATTCTCATTTACAGACCCTGATGTATGCATGCACTGCGCGATGTAAGGATTCTCCGGGGGTGGGCACATGATTGCAAATATGCAATTTACATAAATTCAGTCATATGCCAACTAGACTAGTGCGGCTTCGCTCAGTGCAAGTGTATTCAACACGTCTTGTCATAATGTGGCCAGCAATATGCAAACCGCATACTTGCTGTCACATAGCCACAGACTTGTAACCTAAGGTCAGACAATCCCCTTAAGAATTATAAAAATTTGATTCCAGCTCGCCCAGTTGCTCTATGCTCATCCACCAGGAGCTCAGACACCGGCTTCGCTCTGGCCTCACATCAAGGATAATAGAAAAAATTGGAGTCCGGCTCAACAGGACTGGATTTTCCTTTTCTTTTTATGTTTTCAAAATAAAATATAGTGCATACAAAAGAAAAATGTACATGGCCGACATGACCCAGTCGATGCGTTTCAACTGCACTAAGCAGTCTTACTTCAGACTCATGACTCAGGAAGTACTGGATCAACAGGACCAGAACAGTGTGGGGAATTAACAGGCAAACTGAGCTTTATTTTACCACATTGCATCCGTGTACTCTTTTTTTTTTCCTCACTTCTAAACACCCAAAAGTCAATTTCTGATTTCCCTTTAAGGCTACTTTATCACGATGAGCTTTTATCACAATTTTTAAGCTGCGTAAGTTGCTGCATCCAAAAGCATTTACAGTACCAGCAAAGTGGATGTGATTTATAGAAATCTCATGTCCACTGTGCTGCGTAATTTCGCTTGCGGTGCGTTTTTTTTTAACTGCAGCATGTCAATAACTCTTGTGCGTGCGCTGAGCTTTCTGTGCAGAATGTCCCCATAAAATAGCATTAGATACGGAAAATTTGCAGGTAAAAAAAACAATGCTTGCGTTTTTAGTGCATTTACGCAGCGTACCGCATCAGAAAAGCATGTAAGTAGCACTTATGTCAATAAAATTTAATAAAAACAACTTGTGCAAAGATAAAGGAAGATGATAGTTATCGGTGAAACATATAATTAGTTCCTTGCATGTGTAGCTTAGTGTACATGTATTAAGGAAATAAATTATGTAAAACTATGTGGGAGCCCCCTAATTTTTGATAACCAGCAAAGGTAAAGCAGACAGCTGTGGGCTGATATTATCAGCCAGGGTATGTCCATGGATATTGGGCCCTACCCAGAATAAAAATTAAAGCCTACAGCTGTGCCAGAAGTGGCGCATCATATTGGATACGACAATTCTGGGGTTTTGCTTTGCTCTTCCAGCTTGCCCTGACGCATTGGTACTGGGGTTTGTCAAAAAATCACAGCTGGCATCAATCCCTGGTGTTTGCAATGGAGAGGTGTGCCTTTTTTTTTTCCACCAATTTATTAAAACCAAAAACATGCAGATCCAACATTGGAAACAGACAAATAGCAAATAAACATTGGAATAAAAACACGATACTGTCCCTCATTCACCAATTTATATGGATAAATGTTCTTACGCAGCTCCGACAAAGTCCAGCGTTCTTGGAATCTGACCCTGGCGACTGAATAGCAGTAACCTTACTCCTGTTTTGACGCTGGGACCGGATTCGGTGAACACTGGACCTGTGTGGGAACAATTATTCTAATTTGGTGAATGAGGGACAGTGTCTTGCCTTTATTTTCTTTGTTTTTCAGGTATCAATTCATGGACTACGTCGGACCTGTGTTGGGGGTGGGTTTTTTCTTTTGTTCACTGAGTTAGTGATGGGGTGTCTGTTAGAAAAATATACAGAGTATTGAATAAAATTTAGAAGTCTTTATTGAAGAATTAAAAAGTCGCACCAGTGTACATGGTCAGAAAAAAATGTGCAAATCTAGCATGCACGTTTCAGAATTTAATCCTTATTCATTGTAACACAATGGATATTTTTCTATTTCTACAAATGATTTCCTAACTTTGACACTACAGGTTTCCTTGCTTGGTATCCATTGAAAATGTGAGCTGATAGTTTTCTCTTTTTAGCACATCCATTACTAACACCAAGGTTTGATGTCCGCTATGATTTTTGACAAATCTCAGCTGACTTAAACCCCAAGTCCCATTCTCCAGATTGCCAATGTAGCAGGGCAATTGGGAAGAGCGAAGGTGAAGCGCCAGAATAGGCTCATGTTATGTGATGCTCCTTTTCTGAGGCAGTTGCAGTCTGGTATTTTTAGGCTGGAAGGGCCCAATAACAAGGGCATCTTCCCAGCCTGATGATGTCAGCTCACAGCTGTCTGCTTTCACTTTTGATTATCAAAAATGAAGGGTGAGAGGGGTTCCTCAAGGTTGTATTTCCATTAATTAGCTTAATGCATGTACAGTAAGCAACACACAGAAGGTGCTAATTATACCTTTGCACATTATTTAAAGCCTGACACACAAAACAGACAAAACGCACACAAGCACAAGTAACCTAATTTACTTAACACAATAAAAGGAATTTGCCCTAAATAGTTGTGGGGTTGTTATAGCTAGAGACCAGAGGAGTGTACAATCATGGCCAAAAGTTTTGAGAATGACACAAATATTATATTTTCACATGATCTGCTGCCCTCTGGTTTTTATGTGTGTGTTTGACAGATGTTTTTATCACAGACAGAAATATAATTGCAAACATATGAGTAACAAAAGCTTATATTGACAGTTAGAATGAGTTAATGCAGCAAGTCAATATTTGCAGTGTTGACCCTTCTTCTTCAGGACCTCTACAATTCTCCCTGGCATGCTCTCAATCAACTTCTGGACCAAATCCTGACTGATAGCAGTCCATTCTTGCACAATCAATGCTTTCATTTTGTCAGAATTTTTAGGTTTTTGTTTGTCCACCCGTCTCTTGATGATTGACCACAAGTTCTCAATGGGATTAAGATCTGGGGAGTTTCCAGGCCATGGACCCAAAATCTCTATGTTTTGTTCCCTGAGCCATTTAGTTATCACCTTTGCTTTATGGCAAGGTGCTCCATCATGCTGGAAAAGGCATTGTTGATCGCCAAACTGCTCTTGGAGGGTTGGGAGAAGTTGCTCTTGGAGGACATTCTGGTACCATTCTTTATTCATGGCTGTGTTTGTAGGCAAGACTGTGAGAGAGCCGATTCCCTTGGCTGAGAAGCAACCCCACACATGAATGGCTTCAGGATGCTTAACAGTTGGCATGAGACAAGACTGGTGGTAGCTCTCACCTTGTCTTCTCCGAATGAGGCGTTTTCCTGATGTCCCAAACAATCGAAAAGGGGATTCATCAGAGAAAATAACTTTACCCCAGTCCTCAGCAGTCCACTGCCTGTACCTTTTGCAGAATATCAGTCTGTCCGTGATGTTTTTTCTGGAGAGAAGTGGCTTCTTTGCTGTCCTCCTTGAGACCAGGCCTTGCTCCAAGAGTCTCCGCCTCACAGTGCATGCAGATGCACTCACACCTGCCTGCTGCCATTCCTGAGCAAGCTCTGCACTGCTGGTAGCCCGATCCCGCAGCTGAAACACTTTTAAGAGACGGTCCTGGCGCTTGCTGGTCTTTTTTGGGTGCCCTGGAGCCTTTTTGGCAACAATGGAACCTCTCTCCTTGAAGTTCTTGATGATGCGATAGATTGTTGACTGAGATGCAATCTTTCTAGCTGCGATACTCTTCCCTGTTAGGCCATTTTTGTGCATTGCAATGATGACTGCATGTGTTTCTTTAGAGATAACCATAGTTAACAGAAGAGAAACAATGATGCCAAGCACCAGCCTCCTTTTAAAGTGTCCAGTGGTGTCATTCTTACTTAATCATGACAGATTGATCTCCAGCCATGTCCTCATCAACACCCACACCTGTGTTAATGGAGCAATCACTGAAAAGAGGTTAGCTGGTCCTTTTAAGGCAGGGCTGCAATGATGTTGAAATGTGTTTTGGGGGATAAAGTTCATTTTCTAGCCAAATATTGACTTTGCAAGTAATTGCTGTTAAGCTGATCACTCTTTATAACATTCTGGAGTATATGCAAATTGCCATTAGAAAAAGTGAAGCAGTAGACTTTGTAAAAATTAATATTTGTGTCATTCTCAAAACTTTTGGCCATGACTGTATGTATCCAAGAATCATTGAATCAGAAGGGACCTCCAGGGTCATCGTGTCCAACCCCCTGCTCAATGCAGGATTCACTAAACCAGACAAATGTCTGTCCAGCCTAAAGGTACTGCCACACTAAACAATCCCGCTAGCGATCACGATAACGACGCATACTAATGCGATCGCTAGCGGGATTGTTTCTATATCGCTAAGTGCGGCCACATTTAGCGATATAGTTAACGACGCTATCGCCGTTAGCGATCTTCTTAACGACTTTAGCGGTACAAAAGTACCGCTAAATCGCTAAGAAAAGGTGCCACACTAGCGATATATACTTACCCAGCGGGAGCGCCGACGAGAAAATAGGGTCCGGAACGATTCCAGCGACGAGCGAGATCACAGCAGGAAGCTCGTCGCTGGCAGATGCCGCACTGAACAACATCGCTAACGGGATCGCTAAATAGTGACGTTTTTTAGCGATCCCGTTAGCGATATTGTTCAGTGTGGCATACCCTTTAGAAGACTTCCATTGAAAAATAACTCACCACCTCTCATGGCAGCATGTTCCACTTGTTGATCAATTTCCCTGTCAAAGTTTTTTTTTCTAATATCTAATCTGTATCTTCTCCCTTTTCAGTTTCAATCCATTACTTCTAGTATTTGTTTGTGCAAATGAGAACAGAGCTGATCCCTCTACACTGACACCCCTTCAGATATTTGTAGACTGCTATTAAGTCTCCTCTCAGTCTTCTCTTTTGTAAGCTAAACCTCTAACTGTTCCTTGTCACAGGAAAGATGTGTATCTTTGTACCGTGTTAGCCAGTAGATAGAAAAATATTTGGAATTGAGAGTCCTCAGTGGTTGATACCTTTTAATGGCTAACTGAAAAGATGGTAACAAATTGCAAGCTTTCCAGACTACTCAGGTCTCTTCATCAGGCTAGACTAATACAAAATCTGAAGAATCACATATTTATACACAAACAGCACAGAAAAAATGCAATAGATAAGACAAGTGACGTGAAGCAGAACTGTCATTATGGGAGAGAGATGAACATAAATATTGGAACAGTTCATAGATAAGGAGTGTGCAGGAATGAATGTGTCGCATTGGATTTATGTCTTTTTACATCAATTAAGGATTTTGCTCTTCAGACCTTGTGGGGGCATCACAATACCAGACCCTAATAAGAGGACAATAAAACTTTCACTCCTTATCTATGAACTGTTCCAGAGATCTTCAGAGATCTTGTTAATTCTGTTTATATATTGATGGATCGGGTGATTCTGAACGCGGCAATGCCAAATATGTGTATATTTGATTTTCTTTTAATTGTTTCATTTTGAATTGGGTGAAAAAGGGTGATTTGAATGTTTATATTTTTTTTTTTTTACTTTTTGCATGCTTCAATAGTCTCCATGGGAGACCAGAAGCTGCAGTACTTTGATTCCCTCTGCTACACACAGGCAATGATCAGATCACCTGTGTGTAGCAGAAATGCTCATTTGCTACGAGCACCGACCACGGGGTGGCGCTCATAGCAATCTGGCAATGACAATGATAGAGGTCTGCTACAGATCTCTGGTTGTTATGCCGACCCATCGGTGACCAGTGATCATGTGACTGGATCACAGATGGGCGGGATTAGCGATCGCTTCCTTTAAGTGCAAGTTAAATGCCGTTGTCAGAGATTGACAGCTGCATTTAACTAGTTAACAGCCACGGGTGGATCGCAATTCCACCCACGGCTGTTGCGGGCACATGTCAGCTATTTAGATTAGCTGTCATGTGCCTGGAGAGGTGTTGTCTCAGCGCCGGAGCCTGCACTAAACAGGGGGAATCCTACATGGGCATACTATTGCGTCACATGTCGGAAAGGGGTTAATAAACCGTTTACTTTTTTTTTTTTCTTAATAATCATTACATATGAACATCTCCAAGGGGAGAACACAGGGATGAGGCCTTCACAAAACCAAATTTATTTGAAATGCAAGCAATTAAGCAATTCATTGATATGGAGCTTAATAGATTTTGGCTACAATTTTGATGCTACATTGTAGGTTGCTGCTTTTTAAAGTTTGTCATACACAGGTTGTGCCAATAGCTACATTGGTTTGTTACATCTGCTAGCTATTATATAAAAAATAAGCTTATTTTGTTATTGTTTTATAGTTATCCTAATTAAGCGTGCATGCTACTGCAGCCAGGTTCTTGATGACAAGAAGGGGTTCGGTTACATAGCTGTTTCACTTGCCATACTGAATGGTTGATCAACCAATGGGTTATATCCTTTACTCTCTTTACACTCCAAGGTGGTTTGCACATTAATGACCTGACCAATTTTTACAATTCTGACCACAGTCACTTTGAAGTAATAACTCTGGAACGCTTCAACGGATCCCACTGATTCTGAGTCTGTTTTTTCGTGAAATATTGTACTTCATGATAGTGGTAAAATTTCTTTGATTTAACTTGTGTTTATTTGTGAGAAAAAAAAACAACGAAATTTGACAAATTTGGAAAATGTAGCAATTTTCAAACTTTGAATTCTTATGCCCTTAAATCAGAGATTTACCACATGTCTACTTTACATAAGCACAATTTTTAAAAAAATTTTTTTGTTAGGAAGTTATAAGTGTTAAAAGTTGACCAGCTATTTCTTTTTCCAACAAAATTTTTGTAGGGACCACCTCACATTTGATGTGACTTTAAAGGTTTCCACTGTCCGTATCAGGCAGCGCTTTGGATGCAGCACATGTCCACTCCGTCCAAAGTGCTGCCGGCTTTTGAACGCATGTGATTCCACATGTGTTCATTGAACCATGTGGAATCACCACATCCTGTACATTGTACGGGTCATTTATCTTGCGGAGACGGAGCGTCTCTGCAAGATAAATAGACATGCTGCGGTCTAGAAAGATGCGCCACATGTGCGTATATGCAGGGCCGCCGGAGATGTCCCTACAGGCATTGTGGAGATGGGATCCACTGTGCTGTAACATCTAGCTGCTGCGAGTTTGACGCTGCGGATGTACGTAGCATCAAACCCGCAGCGTTTGCTGACTGTGGAAACATACCCTAAGGGATCTATATGATAGAAAATACACAAAAGTGAAACCATTATAAAAACTGCACCCCATCAAGGTGCTCATTTAAGAAATTTATTAACCCTTAATAGGAGTTTTTGGAATGTGTAAAAAATGTACTTTAGACCCAAATTTTTTTATTTTGACAAGGGTAACAGGAAAAAGTGGACCCCAAAATTTGTGCAATTTCTTCTGAGCATGCTGATACCCCATATGTGGGGGAAAATCACTGTTTGGGCGGATGGCAGAGCTGAAAGGGGAAGGAGCGCCATTTGACTTTTTGAATGCAAAATTTGCTGGAAGAATTAGAGGATGCCATGTCGTGGAGTTTGGAGGACCCCTGATGTGCCTAAACAGTGGAAACCCCCCAGAAGAGACACCATTTTGGAAACTAGACCCCTCAGGGAACTGATCTAGATGTGTGGTGAGCAAATTGAACCTTCAGGTGCTTCACAGAAGTTTATAACGTTCAGCCATAAAAATAAAAAAATTATATTTTCCTCATAAAATTGTTATTTTAGCCTCATTTTTTATTTTCACAAGGGTAACTGGAGAAGATGCACAATACAATTTTTTGTGCAATTTCTCCTGAACACCGATATCCCAAATGTGGGGAAATACTACTTTTAAGGCACAGTGCACAGCTCAGAAGGGAAGAGGCGCCATATTAGAGTTCAGCTTTTATTGGGAACATTTTGCATAACGTTTGGGACCACATTTATCTGGTGCTCAATGCTGAGCACTTACATCGAGGCTTCCATTTAAATGTCTGAGTGACATGATTCAGATGAAACCCCAGAGAGATCTATTCACTATAATGAGGCAGCAGAATTGCTTTGGAGTACGTCTAGCCTCTGTACATCGGTGTCCTATTTTTCAGCAGTGCACAAAACTGTGGCTGACGGCACTTTTATGCAATCTTGAAAAGACAGACACCACCAGATTACAGGTCCTATGGCATCCTCAGTGCCTCCATTGCCTCATTATAGGGAATCTTCCGTCGAGGGTTGTCTGAATCTTGTATGTTAGAGATTTTCATAGAAACTCAGTTGTAAGAACTCAGCACAGAATAAATGTGCATCGAGCCTACCTGTGATCTTTGGGAGACAGAATGAAAAAATCAACGGCAGGTGTCGAAGTGGTTTTATTTTTTTTTATGCCATTCTTTGTGCGGTATAAGTTATTAGGCAACTTTATTCTTCAAGTGCAATTACGGCGATACCAGATTTATATTGCATTTTTATGTTTTGGCGCTTTTACACAATTAAATCTATTTTATAGAAAAAAAAATAATTATTTTTGCATCGCTTTATTCTGAGCGCTATAAAAAAATTTATTATTCCACTGATGGAGACGTATGAAGGCTTGTATGAGACAATATGATGCTTTCAATGGTACCCATGTTTATTTATATTTTGATCATGTTTTATTACACTAAAGCATTGTTTTTTTCGTTTTTTTTATGGTGTTCCCTAAAGGGGTTAACTAGTAGGACAGTTTCATAGGCTGGGTCGTTCTGGACACAGTGATACCAAATATGTGTATTTTTATTGTATGTATGTCTGTATGTATGTATCCCACTATAGGACTTTTATTTCTTGCAGGCTGATCACTTGTATAGCATAGAGATGCAGGAGCATCCCTATGCTATGCAAACTGTCAGCACTGCACTGACAGACAAAGTTGATGATCATGCTCTGAGCATGATCAGCAACTTTGCTAGCACAGAAGACCTGGATGCCGTCATGGGTCACCATGGCAATGATCGGGACCCCGCGATGACCGATGTGACCATGCAGGAACATGGTCTAATCATATCACAGCTCCTGGACAGGGGGACGGGGATGAGTAGGAGTGTTCAGACATTACAACATAGGATCACAGCTGATTCTTCTTGTGAGGTAAAACATTTCTCTGTCTGTTTTTAAACAATGTTTTAACTCACAGAAAGAATCAGTTGTGATCCCATGCTGTAATGTCTGTATACTCTTTTGCTTCCTTCCTTGCCCAGAAGCTGTGGTATGATCAGACCATGTTCCTGCATGGTCAGACACAGCCTGTCATGATCCAGACCGGGTTTTGAGTCCTATTTTCCCTTTTTCCCGGTCTGGTCATGTCAGGGGTTAAGATTTCTTAGCCTCAGTCTGGGTTCAGGTTGGCTATTTATCGCTGCTGCTTACTGCAGGCAATGTCAGTTATAGTTTTTGCCTAGGGTTGCTGTAGCTGATTGCTCTGATTTGTCCTGTTGTGTTTGCTATCTGAACCTGTGTCTCTGCTTTCCCCTATTCCAGTCCTGACTCAGTGTTTCCCTTTATTGTGATGACTCCCTGGTTTTGACTTGGCTTGTATCCTGACCTGTTTCTGTCTTTTGTCTTTTGGCTTACCCACTTCTGACCATTACTGATCCTTTGGCTTGTCCCTGACTCTTAGTTTGTTTATTCCTCTGGTACTGCGCTATAGTCTAGGATTTGACCCGACTTGTTTGACTATTCTGCCGCCACCTGGTGGCAGCCTCGCTGCTGCACTACAGGCCTGCTTGGTCTAGGTGCAGTCCTGATTCCACTCTATTGCCATCTTGTGGAGTCTGCACCTACCTGCACTGCAGCAGCGTGATACAGCCATTACACAGTACACAGAAGGGGCACATTTATAAGATTATCTCAGCACAGGAACATTTTATTTAAACACATCAAATTGTTAACCCCTCTCTGACATTAGACATACTATCCCGTCCATGAAACCCATGCCAATCTGACCATGGACGGGATAGTACGTCATAGGCGATCAGCTGCGCTCCCAGAGGGAGCGCAGCTAATCGCCGCCGGGTGTCTGCTGATTATCACAGCTGACACCCGTGACTGTGTGTCAGGAGCGGTCACAGACCGCTCCGGGCATATTAACCCCTGGCACACCGCGATCAAACATGATTGCGGTGTACTGGGGGCACAGGGGAGCATCGCGCAGGGAGGGGTCTCCCTGAGACCTCAGACCAGCGCGATGTGATCGCGCTCTTCTGAGAGCTTCCTCCCTCCCAGGACCCGGATCCAAGATGGCGCCGGGGTCCTGCAGGGAGGCGGCTTCCTCAGTGCCTGCAGCTATGCCTGTGCGATCGCTGGTGTGCACACTGTCACATCAGCGATCTGATAAAATACAGTGATGTCCCACCCTGGGACAAAGTAAAAAAGTTAAAAAAATAAAAATAAACATGTTTTAAAAAAAATTCAAAATAAATAAAAAAAAAAAAATATTCCCCAATAAATTCATTTCTTCCTGTAAATAAAAAAAACAAAACAATAAAAGTACACATATTTGGTATCGCCGCGTCCGTAACGACCCCCCCTATAAAACTATCCCACTAGATAACCCCTTTAGTGAACCCCTTAAAAAAAAAAAAAACAAAGCAAAAAATCAATGCTTTATCATCATACCGCCGAACAAAAAGTGGAATAACACGCGATCAAAAAGACCGATATAAATAAACATGGTACCGCTGAAAACGACATCTTGTCCCGCAAAAAACGAGCTGCAACACAGCATCATCAGCGAAAAAATAAAAAAGTTACAGCTCGCAGAATAAAGCGATGCAAAAATAATTATTTTTTATATAAAATTGTTTTTATTCTATAAAAGCGCCAAAACATAAAAAAAGATATAAATGAGGTATCGCCATAATCATACTGACCCGAAGAATAAAACTGCTTTATCAATTTTACCACACGCAGAACGTTAAAAACGCCTCCCCCAAAAGAAATTCATGAATTGCTGATTTTTGTTCATTCTAACCTCCCAAAAATCGAAATAAAAAGCGATCAAAATATGTCACGTGCTCAAAAATGGTACCAATAAAAACGTCAACTCGTACCGCAAAAAATAAGACCTCACATGACTCAGTGGGCCAAAATATGCAAAAATTATAGCTCTCAAAATGTGGCGATGCAAAAAACTATTTTTTGCAATAAAAAGCGTCTTTTAGCGTGACAGCTGCCAATCATAAAAACCCACTGTAAATAGTAAATCAGACCCCCTTTTATCACCCCCTTAGTTAGGGAAAAATAATAAAATAAAAAAAAGTATTTCTTTCCATTTTCCCATTAGGGTTAGGGTTGCGGCTAAAGTTAGGGTTAGGGTTGGCGCTAAAGTTAGGATTAGGGTTAGGGTTGGTATTAGGGGTGTGTTAGGGTTAGGTTTGTGGTTAGGGTTGGGACTAGGGTTAGGGGTGTGTTGGGGTTAGGGTTGGAGTTAGAATTGGGGGGTTTCCGCTGTTTAGGCACATCAGGGGCTCTCCAAATGTGACATGGGGTCTGATCTCAATTCCAGCCAATTCTGCGTTGAAAAAGTCAAACGTGCTCCTTCACTTCTGAGCTCTGCCATGCGTCCAAACAGTAGTTTATCCCCACATATGGGGTATCAGCGTACTCTGGACCCCAAGAGTTATTGTGCAATTTGTCCTATTTCTTCTGTTACCCTTGGGAAAATAAAAAACTGGGGGCGGAAAATATCATTTTTGTAAAAAAAAAATGATTTTTTTGTGTTTTATGGCTGTATATTATAAACTTCTGTGAAGCACTTGGGGCTTCATAGCTCTCACCACACATCTAGATAAGTTCCTTGTGGGGTCTATTTTCCAAAATGGAGTCACTTGTTGGGGATTTCCACTGTTTAGGCGCATCAGGGGCTCTCCAAATGCGACATGACGCCCCCAGACCATTCCATCAATGTCTGCAATCCAAAACGTCACTACTTCCCTTCCGAGCCCCAACGTGTACCCATACAGTAGTTTTCTCCCACATATTGGGTATCAGCGTACCAAGACAAATTGGACAACAACTTTTGGGTCCAATTTCTCCTGTTACCCTTGTGAAAATAAAATATTGGGGAGAAAAAATCATTTTTGCAAAAAAAAAAAAAAGATTTTTTTTTTTTACGACTGTACGTTATAAACTTCTGTGAAGCACTTCGGGGTTCAAAGTGCTCACCACACATCTAGATAAGTTTCTTGAGGGGTCTATTTGCCAAAATGGGATCACTTGTGGGGGGTTTCCACTGTTTAGGTGCATCAGGGGCTCTCCAAATGCAACATGACGCCCCCAGACCATTCCATCAAAGTCTGCAATCCAAAACGTCACTACTTCCCTTCCGAGCCCCGACGTGTGCCCATACAGTAGTTTACTCCCACATATTGGGTATCAGCGTACTCAGGACAAATTGGACAACAACTTTTGGGTTCCAATTTCTTCTGTTACCCTTGTGAAAATAAAATATTGGGGGTGAAAAAATCATTTTTGTAAAAAAAAAAAAGATTTTTTATTTCACGGCTGTACTTTATAAACTTTAGTGAAACACCTTGGGGTTCAAAGTTGTCACCACACATCTAGATAAGTTCCTTGAGGAGTCTAGTTTCCAAAATGGTGTCATTTGTAGGGGGTTTCCACTGTTTAGGCAGATCAGGAGCTCTCCAAACACGACATGGCGTCCAGCCAATTCTGCGTAGAAAAAGTCAGACGGCGCTCCTTCCTTCCAAACTCTGCCATGCACCCAAAGAGTGGTGTACTCCCACATATGGGGTATCAGCGCACTCAGGACAAATTGCACAATAACTTTTGGAGTCTTGTTACCCTTGGAAAAATAAAAAATGGGGTGAAAAGATCATTTTTTTGGAAAAAATATGATTTTTAAATTTTACGGCTCTACGTTATAAACTTGTGTGAAGCACTTGGGGGTTCAAATTGCTCACCAAAGATCTAGATAAGTTCCTTAGGGGGTCTAGTTTCCCAAATGGGGTCATTTGTGGGGGGTTTCCACTGTTTAGGCACATCAGGGGCTCTCCAAATGCAACATGGCATCCAATCTCAATTCCAGCCAATTTTGGTTGGAAAAAGTCAAACGGTGCTCCTTCCCTTCCGAGCTCTGCCGTGCGCCCAAACAGTGGTTCCCCCCAACATATAGGGTATCAGCGTACTCAGGACAAATTGGACAACAACTTATGTGGTCCAATTTCTCCTGTTACCCTTGGGAAAATAAAAAATTAGTGACTAAAAGATCATTTTTGTGGGAAAAAAATAGGATTTTTTATTTTCATGCCCGGGCATTATAAACATGTGTGAAGCACTTGGGGGTTCAAAGTGCTCACCAAAGATCTAGATAAGTTCCTTAGAGGGTCTATTTTCCAAAATGGGGTCACTTGTGGGGGGTTTCCACTGTTTAGGCTCACCTGGGGCACTGCAAACGGAACATGACCCCCATCAACGTCTGCATTCCAAAATGTTACTACTTCCTTTCCAAGCCCTGCCGTGCGCCCAGTTTCCCCCCCCACATATGGGGTATCAGCGTACTCAGGACAAATTGGACAACAACTTTTGGGGTCCAATTTCCTTGGGAAAATTCAAAAATTTGGGACTAAAATATCATTTTTGTGGAAAATTGTTTTTTTTTTTTTCACATCCAGGCATTATAAACTTTTGTGAAACACTTGGGGGTTCAAAGTGCTCACAACAGATCTAGATAAGTACCTTAGGGGGTCTAGTTTCCAAAATGGTATCACTTGTGGGGGTTTCCACTGTTTAGGCACATCAGAGGTTCTCCAAACGCGACATGGCGTCCAATCTCAATTCCAGACAATTTTAGTTTGAAAAAGTCAAACGGCGCTCCTTCCCTTACGAGCTCTGCCGTGTGCCCAAACAGTGGTTTTCCCCCACATATTGGGTATTGGCATACTCAGGAGAAATTGCACAACAACCTTATCTGTCCATTTTCTCCTTTTACCCTTGTGAAAATAAAAAAAAAATTTGTAAAATATCATTTTTGTGGCTAAAAAGTTAAATATTCATTTTTTCCTTCCACGTTGCTTTAGTTCCTGTGAAGCACCTGAAGGGTTAATAAACTTCTTGAATGTGGTTTTGAGTACCTTGAGGGGTGCAGTTTTTAGAATGGTGTCACTTTTGGGTATTTTCTGCCATATAGACCCCTCAAAGTGACTTCAAATGTGAGGTGGTCCCTAAAAAAAATGGCTTTGTAAATTTTGTTGTAAAAATGAGAAATCGCTGGTCAACTTTTAACCCTTATAACTTCCTAACAAAAAAAAATTTTGTTCCAAAATTGTGCTGATGTAAAGTAGACATGTGGAAAATGTTATTTCTTAACTATTTTGTGTGATATATTTCTCTGTTTTAAGGGAATAAAAATTAAAAGTTTGAAAATTGCTAAATTTTAAAAATTTTCGCCATATTTGCGTTTTTTTCAAAAATAAACGCAAGTTATATCGAAGAAATTTTACTTCTAACATGAAGTACAATATGTCACGAGTAGTGTTGAGCATTCCGATACTGCAAATATCGGGTATCGGCCGATATTAGCTGTATCGGAATTCCGATTCCGAGTTCCGATATTTTCGTCTTATCGGATACCGGAATCGGGATTGTCACTGTCACTGTCAGTGTCCGTCGGTCGGGTCTGTCAGGAGTCAGCGGCACTTACCTGGCAGAAGATCTCCGGCGGTCACGTCCTGCACTGCTTCATGGCCGCCATCTTCTTTCCCCGGCGGTCACATGCAGTTTCTCGCGATAACTGCAGTGACTGCTGGGTAATCGCGGCCGTAAAGCAGTCAGTCCGATGACGTCACCGCCGGGGAAGCAGGTAATCAGCTGTGCTGCGTTGCAATGACAGGCTCTGCCTGTCATTGCGATGTAGCAGAGCTGGATCGTCGTGGGACTGTCGTTATGGACTGCGTCGGACAGGTGGTATACTGTTGGTTTGTTTTTTTTCTTTTTTTACAGGAGATCGATGGCGTCGCAGGAATGAGAGTACAATAAAAAAATGAAAACTGTGTTGTCTCTTTTATTTCATTAAAAGACTTTTTTCTTGCTGTCTTTTTTTTATACATTTAATAACTTTGGGATTAATAATGGATCGGTGTCTTATTGACGCCTCTCCATTATTAACCGGGCTTATTGTCACCGTGCAATCAACGGTGACATTAACCCCTTATTACCCCGCTTGCCACCGCTACAGGGCAAGTGGGAAGAGCCGGGTAAAGTGCCACAATTGGCACATCTTTTGATGCGCCAAATGTGGGGCTGCTGTAGCCTGGTATTATCAGGCTGTTGAGGGCCAAAATCCATGGGCCTTGACAGTCTTTAAATACCAGGCCGCAGCAGTCTGCATTTTACTTGGCTGGTTAACAAAAATAGGGGGGATCCCCACGCCGTTTTTTTTTCGAGGGGATCCCCTATTTTTGTTAACCAGCCAAGCTAAGCAGACTGCTGTGGCCTGGTATTATCAGGCTTGCAAGGTCCATGGATATTGGATCCTTACCAGCCTGAAAAACCAGGCCTCAGCGGTCTGCTTCATCTGGCTGGTTAACAAAAATAGGGGGGACCCCACGCCAATTTTTTTCGAGGGGATCCCCTATTTTTGTTAATCAGCCAAGATATGCAGACTGCTGTGGCCTGGTATTATCAGGCTGGCAAGGTCCATGGATCTTGGCTCCTTAACAGCCTGAAAATCCAGGCCTCAGCGGTCTGCTTCATCTGGCTGGTTAACAAAAATAGGGGGGACCCCACGCCAATTTTTTTCGAGGGGATCCCCTATTTTTGTTAATCAGCCAAGATATGCAGACTGCTGTGGCCTGGTATTATCAGGCTGGCAAGGTCCATGGATCTTGGCTCCTTAACAGCCTGAAAATCCAGGCCTCAGCGGTCTGCTTCATCTGGCTGGTTAACAAAAATAGGGGGGACCCCACGCCAATTTTTTTCGAGGGGATCCCCTATTTTTGTTAATCAGCCAAGATATGCAGACTGCTGTGGCCTGGTATTATCAGGCTGGCAAGGTCCATGGATCTTGGCTCCTTAACAGCCTGAAAATCCAGGCCTCAGCGGTCTGCTTCATCTGGCTGGTTAACAAAAATAGGGGGGACCCCACGCCATTTTTTTTTCGAAGGGAACCCCTATTTTTGTTAATCAGTTCCCTCTGACGTCACTGATTGTGTCCCTGGCTGACCTGAAGTGAAAGTGGAAAGCAATCAATTAAGCTTTCCACTTAAGGGCCCGTCTCACATAGCGATATCGCTACCGAGATCGCTGCTGAGTCACTAGTTTTGTGACGCAGCAGCGAGCTCACCAGCGATATCGCTGTGTGTGACATTCAGCGACGATCAGCCCCCCTGCCGGGTATCGCTGATCGTCGCTGAAATGTCAGGACCTTTGATCGCTGGTTTCCCGCTGACAGGCACACATCGCTGCGTGTGACAGGCGGGAGACCAGCGATCCGCTGGTAACCAAGGTACACAGCGGGTTTCCAGGCGCGGGGCTGTGCCTAGAAACCCGCTGTATACCTTGGTTACCAGCGGATCGCTGGTCTCCCGCCTGTCACACGCAGCGATGCGTGCCTGTCAGAGGGAAACCAGCGATCAAAAAAAGGTCCTGACATTTCTGCGACGATCAGCGATACCCGGCAGGGGGCTGATCGTCGCTGAATGTCACACACAGCGATATCGCTGGTGAGCTCGCTGCTGCGTCACAAAACTAGTGACTCAGCAGCGATCTCGGTAGCGATATCGCTATGTGAGACGGGCCCTTAAGCGATGTTACCCGCAGTGTCGCTGTCCCAGATCGCTGCCTGAGCTGCCTGTTTGGCAGCTCAGCAGCGATCATGTAGCGATACACCAGCGATCCTGACAAGTGCATATCGTTGTCGGGATCGCTGGTGTATCGTTATGTGACACCCAGCCTTTACTCTCCTGTCAGGCAGGAGAGGAACTCAATCATTTGGGGTTTACTGTGAGGCTGCAGCATTAGCTGCGGTCCCTGCAGTAAACATTAACCCTTTCTGAAGGATTACACCGTGGGACCTGACTGTGCATGGGATAGGTAAGAATAATTTTGCTTTTTTATTTTATTTTTATTACAGGAAATGGTTTTTGCAGTAAAATAAAAGATGGTCAAAAACATGTGTCTTTATTTCATTAAAATGATTTTTAATTAAAGTGTGTGTGTTTTATTTTTATTTCATGCAATAGGATTAATAATTGATAGTTGTCTAATTGACAGCTCTCAATTATTAACCTGGCTTAAGGTCACCTTTCAATAGCAAGGTGGCTTTAACCCCATATTAACCCATTCGCCACCGCTACAGGGCAATGGGAATAGACGGGCAAAGTGCCAGAAAGGGCGAATCTAATTATAGATTTGTCTTTCCTGGGGTGTCTGGGGGCAGATGTTAGTAGCCGGGGGGGGCAAAAATAATGGTCCCTCTCTGGGCTATTATTATCTGCCCCCACTCACTGGCTTTGTCTGTCTGGTTGCGAAAATAGGGCGGGAGCCCACGCATTTTTTTTCAGCAATTTTACACCTCATATATATATATATACATGTCATTGAATTTGTGACACATATATATATATATTTATATTTGTAGTTCATACACTTCTACATAGTATAATAGCCGCTAATTCAATTGCCGGCTTTTGTGAAAATGCAGAACCCGACATGAAATGACACTTGGTGTACATAGGGTTAACCATGTCTTTTCATGTCCTTTGCTATCTAATTTGCACAAACAATTAAATCAGACTATGTGTGCAAAATTTCACACCTGTAGGGGTTAATTAAAGGTGTAAATTCGTAGCAAAAAAGTCCGGTTTTTTTACAACGAATTTACACCTTTAATTAACCCCTACAGGTGTGAAATTTTGCACACATAGTCTGATTTAATTGTTTGTGCAAATTAGATAGCAAAGGACATGAAAAGACATGGTTAACCCTATGTACACCAAGTGTCATTTCATGTCGGGTGACCCGACATGAAATGACACTTGGTGTACATAGGGTTAACCATGTCTTTTCATGTCCTTTGCTATCTAAGGCCGGAATCACACTGGCGACAAAATCGGACGACTGCAATGCGATGAAATATCGCATTGCAGTCGGACCTATGTTAATCTATGGAGCAGCTCCCAGTATCAGATTTTTTGTGGTCCGTTTTAAACGTCCGTGTACAATCGCAGCATGCTGCGATTGTCACCGATTGTCGGTCGACAATCGCCAATGCAAGTCTATGGGAGCGATGAAAAATCTGATTACAAACGGACCACACTGTGTGACTTGCGATGAAATCGCATCGGTGTCCTTTAGAAAAGCCGGCAATTCATCCCCGCCTATACTGTAAAATCACACTGACAGCTTTAATAAAGACTAGAAAGAATAGATATATACACATAGAACACATACATATATATATACATGTCATTGTGACATGTATATATACATATATTTATAGTTCCTAGACTTCTACATACTGTAATAGCCGCTAATTCAATTGCCGGGTTTTGTGAAATCACAGAAGCCGACATGAAATGATACATTGTTTCCACACATTTAACCATGTAATTTCATGTATTTTTATATATGTTTGAAACATACAATTACATGAGTGTATTTGTGCAAAATTTCAGACATGTAGGGGTTAATTAAAGGTGTAATTTCGTTGAAAAAAAATGCGTGGGCTCCCGCTGTATTTTCTCCACCAGACAGACAAAGCAAAGCGAGTGGGGGCAGATAATAATAGCCCAGGGAAGGTGCATTTTTTTGTGCCCCCCCTGGCTACTAACATCTGCCCCCAGACACCCCAGAAAGGGCAAATCTATAATTAGATTCGCCCTTTCTGGCACTTTGCCCGTCTATTCCCATTGCCCTGTAGCGGTGGCGAATGGGTTAATCTCACCTTACTGTCACCTTGCAATTGAAAGGTGACCTTAAGGCAGGTTAATGATTGATAGCTGTCAATTAGACAACTATCAATTATTAATCCTATTGAAGTAAATAAAAAAACACACACACTTTAAGAATAAATAATTTTAATGAAATAAAAACACATTTTTTTGACCATATTTTATTTTACACTAAATCCGTGCGAAGTCATTGATCTCCTAAAATAAAGAAAAAGAAATAAAACAACATTATTCTTACCTATTCCGCCGATCTGTCACGTCCCACGCTGTAATCCTTCACAAAGGGTTAACTAGCTTTGAGCCAAGCAGTGCAAGTAATCCTGCATGCTCAGCTCAAAGCTCATGAATGAATAAGTTCCTCTCCTGGCGACAGGAGAGGATGTGTTTCATGAATGAAGCTTAATTGATTGTGTCCACTTTCCCTTTAGGTCAGGTCACTACAGTTAAATTGGCAAGAAATCAATTAAGCTCCATTCATGAATCTATTCCTCTACTTTCGCTGGGAGAGGAAACTTATTCATTCAGGGGAATACAGGTCTGAGACAGCATTATTAGCTCTCTGCGACCTTTAACCTGTTAACCCTTTCTGATAGATTACACCGTGGGACCTGACTGTACATCGGATTGGTAAGTATAATTTTGCTTTTTTATTTTATTTTTATTACAGGAAATGGTTTTAGCAGGAAAATAAAATATGGTCAAAAACTGTGTGATTATTTAATTAAACTTATTTTTTATTAAAGTGTGTGTGTTTGATTTTTCTTTCATACAATAGGATTAATAATTGATAGTTGCCTAATTGACAGCTATCAATTATTAACCTGGCTTAAAGTGACCTTTCAATTGCAAGGTCATTTTAACCCCTTATTAACCCATTCGCCACCGCTACAGGGCAATGGGAATAGACGGGCAAAGTGCCAGAAAGGGCGAATCTAATTATAGATTTGCCCTTTCTGGGGTGTCTGGGGGCAGATGTTAGTAGCCAGGGGGGGCACAAAAAAAATGTACCCTCCCTAGGCTATTATTATCTGCCCCACTCGCTTGCTTTGTCTGTCTGGTGGAGAAAATACAGCGGGAGCCCACGCATTTTTTTTTAACGAATTTACACCTTTAATTAACCCCTACATGTCTGAAATTTAGCACACATATACTCATGTAATTGTATGTTTCAAACATATATAAAAATACATGAAATTACATGGTTAAATGTGTGGAAACAATGTATCATTTCATGTCGGCTTCTGTGATTTCACTGAAGCCGGCAATTGAATTAGCGGCTATAACAGTATGTAGAAGTGTAAGAACTATAAATATATGTATATATATATGTCACAATGACATATATATATATATATATATATATATATATATGTGCTCTATGTGTATATATCTATTCTTTCTTTTGGCATTTAAATACTATTCTTTTGGATCCATTATATGTCAGTTTTGCAAGCCTGCGAGAAAATCTAGCAAGTCGGATGAAAATCGGATGTTACAAGGTACACACACATGCGATTAAATCGCATCTTTGAAGGAAAATCGGATGCCAGAAGGATGTGTGATGTTTTTATTTTGATCCGATTGTCGACCGTCTAAAACGGACCGATTTTTTGTGGTTGTGTGTGACTCCAGCCTAATTTGCACAAACAATTAAATCAGACTATGTGTGCAAAATTTCACACCTGTAGGGGTTAATTAAAGGTGTAAATTCGTAGCAAAAAAAGTCCGTTTTTTTTACAACGAATTTACACCTTTAATTAACCCCTACAGGTGTGAAATTTTGCACACATAGTCTGATTTAATTGTTTGTGCAAATCAGATAGCAAACGACATGAAAAGACATGGTTAACCCTATGTACACCAAGTGTCATTTCATGTCGGGTGCTTCTGTCTTTTCACTGAAGCCGGCTTTACCCGGCAATTGAATCAAAGGATATTTTACTATGTAGAAGTGTTATAAACTATACATATATGTATATATATATGTCACAATGACATGTATATATATATATATGTATTCTATGTGTGTATATTTAGTGTTTACAAGGAAAGAATGGGTTTTTTTTAGTTGCGATATTTTGTTCCCATAGACTTACATGGGACTTCCGGTATCGGTATCGGGTATCGCCGATATTTTAGTGATATCGGCGATACCATTCCGATTCCGATACTTTAGGATATCGGAAAGTATCGCTCAACTCTAGTCACGAGAAAACAGTCTCAGAATAGCGAAGATCCGTTGAAGCGTTCCAGAGTTATAACCTCATAAAGAGACAGTGGTCAGAATTGTAAAAATTGGCCTGGTCATTAACGTGCAAACCACCCTTGGGGGTGAAGGGGTTAAACCTAATTTTAATCAATAGATCTTACAATAATGATAACAACTTTTGTTGGTGTGAAAACTCCTTTAAGGAGACCCTGGGGAGTGATGGCAGGTGTTTTTGAGAGAGCTGTTGTACACCACTGTAGATGGATGGTATTTTTAGAGGATAGTGGTAAAGGCTAATGCTGCACTTAGTTGTGCACATGGGCATATGCGTGGAGACATATATCTAACTTTCCAATTTTGGCTGCTCCATAAAGGAGCCACATTGCCATGGACACATTCTACTCAGTACTATGTATTTTAAAACTATAATAAAACAAATATTGAATTACTATATGCTTTTTGTATTTAACTAAGAAATTGCTTTTGCCAAATAGTGATAAAATAGCTGTATTGGTTTATAACACTACTGCCAAATTTGGTCATTTTAAATCTTTTCTTTTTATTCGTTTTCCAGATTACACTGAACTGTTGATACCAAAAACCACTAGCCGCAAAACCAAACCAGCTACAGTGGTATTTGTGGAATAGTTAAAAGAAAGATTGTCTATCTTCAACCTGTCTGCAATCTTGTTAAGCTGAAATATATATAGTGACACACTTTTCCTACCAGCAATACCCAAATGGCACCATTGTAGCTAGCCCAGGTCTGCGGGTATTGGATTGTGGTGGTTTCGGACAACTTCGTTATAAAGAGTCTGGCTGTGTTTTTTTATTGCAATTATTCCAGCATTACAGATAATTTCCTAATGTTAAACAGCGTTAAGATTGGTTAAATTTGGTAGGGGTTCAAGTCATTAACCCCTTAATGTCCAATGACGTGCACAGTCCGTCATGGCAAGGTGTCAGTTGTGGCACCAGGACGGACTCTGCACGTCATGCCTTTGAACTACCACTGCGTGTAAACACGCAGTGGTAGTTCAGTGCCGAGAGCTGTCACAGACAGCTGACAGGCACAGCAAGCGGTGCGGGGACCTTTGCCGTCGGTCCCCGCACTCACAGCGCTGTGATTGGTCAGTCAATGTGACTGACCAAACACAGCAGCGATCAGGCAGAAGAGGCTGAAATTTCAGCCTCTTCTGCCCGATCAGTGCAGGAGCTCAGCGCTGCAGTGGCCAGGCTTCCTGCACTGACAGCCAGGAGCGGCGCCCCCGCCGCCCCAGCTGTTAACCCCCTGACTGCTGCGATCGAGCGCGATCGCAGCGCTCAGGGGGAGAGGCAGAGGGTCGGGAGCTCCCTCTACCTCAGATCGGCGCCCCGCAATGTATTTGCAGGGCCCGATCTCTGCCTTGATGACCCGGGGGTTGTCATGACAACCTCCGGGTCATCTAGCTACGGAAAGCCGCTGTGACCATGGTCACAGCAGCTTTCACTATAGGTACAATGCATTGCAATGCTGGAGCATTGCAGTGCATTATACCTGCAATCAAAAGTAAAAGAGTGAAAGTCCCATAAAGGGACAAGGTAAAAAAAGCATTTTTTATAAAAAATTGTAAAAAAATATTAAAAAATAATTTAAAAAAATTCCCCTAAAAAATACACATTTTTATGTAATAAAAAAACAAAAAACAAAAAAATACACATGTTTGGTATCGCCGCGTCCATAAAAATCCCATCTATAAAAGCGTAACCCTAGTTAACCCCTTCAGTGAAAGCCGTAAAAAAAAAACACAAAAAAGTGGTAAATTATACTTTTTCCAAGCGGTATCATCATACCGCTTGGAAAAAGTGCAATAACACGCGCTCAAAAAGTCAGATATAAATAATCATGGTGCCGCTGAAAACGTCATCTTGTCCCACAAAAAACAAGCCGCTATACAGCATCATCAGCGAAAAATAAAAAAGTTATAGCTCACGGAATAAACTGATGCAAAAATAATTATTTTTTCTATAAAACTTTTTATTGTGTAAAAAACGCCAAAACATAAAAAAAATATAAATGAGGTATCGCTGTAACCGTAGTGACCCGAAGAATAAAGCTGCTTCATCAATTTTACCACACACGGAACGGAGGAAAAAAAAAAAAAAAAAAATTCCTGAATTGCTGGTTTTTGTTCATTCTGCTTCCACAAAAATCGGAACAGGAAGTGATCAAAAACGTTATGTGCCCGAATATGGTACCAATAAAAACGTCAGCTCGTCCCGCAAAAAATAAGCCCACAGATAACTATGTCGGACGAAATATGGAAAAATTATAGCTCTCAAAATACGGCGATGCAAAAATTTCTTACAAAAAATTCTTCAAAAAAAAGCATCTTTTAGTGTGTGACAGAAGCTAAACATGAAAAAAGGGTATAAATCTCGCACAACCCGAGGAATAAAGTTGCCTAATCACTAATACCGCACGAGGAACGGTGTAAAAAATAAAACCAATTCTTCACCTTTTGTGGATTTGTTCATTCTGCCTCCCAAAGATCGCAGTAAGGCGATCACAGTGGTTCACACCCCACATATGGGATATCAGTGTACTCAGGACAAATTGCACATCAACTTTTGGGGTCCTATTTCTCCTGTTACCCTTATAAAAATAAAAAATAGGCAAAAAGGTCATTTTTGTGGAAAAAAATATGATTTTTTTATTTTCACGGCTCTACGTTATAAACTTCTGTGAAGCCCTTGGGGGTTCAAAGTGCTGACCACACATCTAGATAAGTTCCTTGGAGGGTCACTTGTGAGGGGTTTCTACTGTTTAGGCACATCAGGGGCTCTCCAAACGTGACATGACACACGCAGACCATTCCATCGAAGTCTGCATTTGAAAACTCCGCTCCTTCCCTTCCGAGCTCTGCCATGCGTCAAAATAGTGGTTTACCCCCACATATGGGGTATCAGCGTACTCAGGACAAATTGCACAATAACTTTTGGGGTCCTTTTATCCTTTGGAAAATAAAAATTGGGATAAAAAGATCGATTTTTGTGGAAAAAATATGATTTTTTAATTTTACGGCTCTACATTATAACCTTCTGTGAAGCCCTTTGGGGTTCAAAGCTCTCACAACACATTTAGATAAGTTCCTTGGGTGGTCTAGTTTCCAAAATGGGGTCACTTGTGGGGGTTTCCACTGTTTAGGCACATCAGGGACTCTCCAAATGCGGCATGGCGTCCAATCTCAATTCCAGCCAAAAAAGTCAAATGGCGCTGCTTCCCTTCCGAGCTCTGCCATGCGCCCAAATAGTGGTTTACCCCCACATATGGGGTATCAGCGTACTCAGGACAAATTGCACAATAACTTTTGGGATCCTTTTATCCTTTGAAAAATAAAAATTGGGGGTGAAAAGATAATTTTTGTGGAAAAAATATGATTTTTAAATTTTTCGGCTCTACGTTATAACCTTCTGTGAAGCCCTTGGGGGTTCAAAGTGCTCACCACAGATCTAGATAAGTTACTTTTGGGGTCTAGTTTCCAAAATGGGGTCACTTATGGGGGTTTCCACTGTTTAGGTACATCAAGGACTCTCCAAACGCGACATGGTGTCCGCTCTCGATTCCAGCAATTTGCCATTCAAAATTTTAAATGATGCTCCTTCCCTTCTGAGCATTGCCGTTCGCCTAAAGATTGGTTATTCCCCACACATGGGGTATCAGTGTACTCAGGAAAATTGTACAACAAATATTGTGGTTTATTTTCTCCTGATACCCTTGACAAAATTTAAAAAATTGTGTCGAAAGAAAAATTTTGGGAAAAAAAGTTAAATGTTCATTTTAAGCACATAAGGAGACAGTGGTCAGAAATGTAAAAATTGGCCTGGTCATTAACCTACAAAATGGCTTGGTCGTTAAGGGGTTAAGGTATCAAATAGCCTCTACTATGGCAATTGCGGAGTCAGGTGGAATTGGTGACAAGTAGCGATTAGCAAGAAGCATTGTTGCTCGGGTCTCCCTGAGCATGCTCGGGTGATCTGAGTATTTTAGCATGCTTGGAGATTTAGTTTTAATCGTCTCAGCTGCATGATTTGCGACTTGTAGACAGGCTTAATACATGCGGGAATTCCCTAACAAACAGGCATTCCACACATGTATTCAAGCTGTTTAGCAGTTGTAAATCATGCAGCTGAGGCAACGAAAATTAAATCTCCGAGCATGCCAAAATACTTGGAGATCACCAGAGCATGCTCCGGGAGACCCAAGCAACAATGCTTCTCGCTCATCACTAGTGACATGTTATTGTGGACTAACTTTAATTTAATAGAAGCTGCTACCCCATGGTGGTGTAGCTTTGGTGGCCAGCCTAAAGGTTGTGATAATGGTAGTTATCCTGGGCTGGCCTACCTGTTAGGCACAGGTATGAGGATCTTTGGAATGGTCATTGGAGCCCTTGAACTTTGGCAAGTCAAAGCGTGCCACCTCTGGATTTGCTGTATGGCAGGCAGCTCCGGGATCTCATGGTATCCATCAATCTCAGAAAATTAAATATCTAGCATGTCACCTGACTCTTACTATACTCATGTTAGAAAATTAAATATCTAGCATGTCACCTGACTCTTACTATACTCATGTTATTTTAACCCCTTAATGACCGCTGACAGCGTCGGACTGGAACACCTTGGGCCCACCAGAGAAAATCTTTCTTGGGGCCCACTATGTACCTACATAAAAATAAATACAAGACCACAAATTGTGCGATAAAACACGCTAATATCCGGGTATAATATAAGGTAGTACATGTCTTAATTATGTAGCTGTAGTTGGGGTAGCCTCACTCTTAGATTATAAAGCAGCCCCCCCCATAGAATATAATGCTGCCTCCCTCATAGGGGATAATGCTGCCCCACTTCATATGGGATAATGCTGCCCCCCCCTCATAGGGTGTAACGCTGCCCACTCATAGGGTATAATGCTGCCCCCCTCATAGGGTATAATGCTGCCCCCCCTCATAGGGATAATGCAGCCCCCCTCATAGGGGATAATGCAGCCCCCCTCATAGGGATAATGTTGCCCCCTTATAGGGTATAATGCACCCCATCATAGGGTATAACGCTGCCCACTCATAGGGTATAATGCACCCCCTCCTAGGGTATAAAGCTGCCCCCATTCATAGGAGATAATGCTGCCCCCCTCATAGATTATAATGCTGCCCCCCTCATAGGGGATAATGCTGCCCCCCTCATAGATTATAATGCTGCCCCCTCATAGGGTATAATGCACCCCCTCATAGGGTATAACGCTGCCCACTCATAGGGTATAATGCACCCCCTCCTAGGTTATAATGCTGCCCCCCTCATAGGGGATAATGCTGCCCTCCTCATAGGGGATAATGCTGCACCCCTCATAGGGCATAATGCTGCCCCTCATAGGGGATAATGCTGCCCCCTCATAGCTGATAATGCTGCCCCCCTCATAGGGGATAATGCTGCCCCCTTATAGGGTATAATGCACCCCCTCATAGGGTATAATGCTGCCCCCTCATAAGTGATAATGCTGCCCCCTCATAGGGATAATGCTGCCCTCCTCATAGGGGATAATGCTGCACCCCTCATAGGGCATAATGCTGCCCCTCATAGGGATAATGCTGCCCCCTCATAGCTGATAATGCTGCCCCCCTCATAGGGATAATGCTGCCCCCTTATAGGGTATAATGCACCCCCTCATAGGGTATAATGCTGCCCCCTCATAAGTGATAATGCTGCCCCCTCATAGGGGATAATGCTGCCCCTCATAGCTGATAATGCTGCCCCTCATAGGGGATAATGCTGCCCCCTCATAGGGGATAATGCTTCCCCCTCATAGGGGATAATGCTGCCCCCTCATAGCTGATAGTGCTGCCCCCCTCATAGGGGATAATGCTGCCCCCTCATAGATTATAATGCTGCCCCCCTCATAGGGTATAATGCACCCCCTCCTAGGGTATAATGCTGCCCCCCTCATAGGGTATAATGCTGCCCCCCTCATAGGGGATAATGCTGCCCCCCTCATAGATTATAATGCTGCCCCCCTCATAGGGGATAATGCTGCGCCCCTCATAGGGGATAATGCTGCCCCCCATAGGGTATAATGCTGCCCCTTCATAGGGGATAATGCTGCCCCCCTCATAGATTATAATGCTGCCCCCCTCGTGGGTTATAACACTATAGATATAGATAGATAGACAGATAATAGATAGATAATAGATATGGGATAGATAATAGATATATATAGAATATATAGATAGAATCATAGAATAGTAGAGTTGGAAGGGACCTCCTGGGCCATCTGGTCCAACCCCCTGCTCAAAGCAGGATTCTCTAAATCATCCCAGACAGATGTCTGTCCAGCCTCTGTTTGAAGACTTCCATTGAAGGAGAGCTCACCACTTCTCGTGGCAGCCTGTTCCACTCATTGATCACCCTAACTGTCAAAAAGTTTTTTCTAATATCTAATCTGTGTCTCCTCCCATTCAGTTTCATCCCTTTGCTTCCAGTCTTTCCTTGTGCAAATGAGAATAAAGATGATCCTTCTACAATGTGACAGCCCTTAAGATATTTGTAGACAGCTATTAAGGCTATGGTTCCACGGTCCGGAACCATAGCGCTTTGGACGGAGCGGAAATTCCGCTCCGTCTAAGCCCCGCCCCTTTCTGACGCGCGATCTTTCCGGAGGTGTTCAGGACACCTCCGAACACCTCCGGAAAGAACGCAGGCTACATAGCCCTGTGTTAATTCTGTTGCGGCGACGCACCGTCGCCGCAATACGCGAGGACATGCTGCGGTCTAAAAAGACGCGCCGCATGTCCGTTTACGCAGGTTTGCCACCTGCGTATTGTTACGCATGGTGGAGACGGGATTCCTTGAAATCCCTCCACTATGCTGTAACATCTGGACGCTGCGTGTTTGGCGCTGCGCCAGCGCACAGCGCCAAACACGCAGCGTTTCCTGACCGTGGAAACTCACCCTTAGTCTCCTCTCAGTCTTCTTTTTTGCAAGCTAAACATTCCCAAATCTGCAACCGTTCCTCATAGGACATGGTTTGCAGACCGGTCACCATTCTGGTGGCTCTTCTCTGAACTTGCTCCAGTTTGTTGATGTCTTTTTTAAAATGTGGTGCCCAAAACTGGACACAGTATTCCAGATGAGGTCTGACCAAAGAGGAGTAGAGGGCAATAATGACCTCACGTGATCTAGACTGTATGCTTCTGTTGATACATCCTAGAATTGCATTTGCCTTTTTTGCTGCTGCATCACACTGTTGACTCATGTTCAGTCTGTGATCAATTAGTATACCCAAGTCTTTTTCACATGTGCTGTTACTTAGCCCTATTCCTCCCATTTTGTATATGCTTTTTTTCATTTTTATTGCCCAGATGTAGTACTTTGCATTTTTCCCTGTTAAAATCCATTCTGTTAGTTGCTGCCCACTGCTCCAGTTTATTTATATCTTTTTGAATCCTCTCTCTCTCTTCTCTAGTATTAGCTACCCCTCCTAGCTTTGTGTCATCAGCAAATTTGATCAGTTTACCCTCAATTCCTTCATCTAAATCATTGACAAAGATGTTGAACAATACAGGGCCCAAAACAGAGCCTTGTGGTACCCCACTTGAGACATTCTTCCAACTGGATGTGCAGCCATTTACGACCACTCTTTGGGTCCGATCACTAAGCCAGTTATGAATCCACCTAACAGTTGCCTTGTCCATTCCATACTTAGTCATTTTTTCAATAAGGATTGTGTGAGATACTTTGTCAAATGCTTTGCTGAAGTCAAGATATACTATATCTACAGCATTTCCCTGATCCACCCAGTCAGTAATTCTGTCATAGAAGGAAATTAAGTTAGTCTAGATAGATATAGAGATTTAAAAAAAAAAAACGCAATACTCACCTCTCCTCCTCGCTCCCACGCTGATTCCGGCGGCGGCTCTGCTTCAGTGTCAGGAGCTGCCATCTGCCAGACACACACACAGCGGGTGCACGATGAAGTGACGTCATCGCGCACCGGCTGTGAGTGAGAAGCAGAGGGGACTGATGGGAGAGAGAGCGTCAGATGACACTCTCTCTCCATTCACCATTACGATTGAGGGCGGCGCCGGCCCTAACTTACTGCCGCATAGCGGCTACCTGTGCTGGGGGCCCATGTGGGAGCTTCCCATGTGGGCATGGGAAGCTGTGAATATTCATTTCTCTTTAGCAGTGGGGACTGAGGCTCCTGCCTCCTGTCACCCGCTGCTGCTCCGCTAGCACGGGGCCCCCATGGCAGCTGCGTGGTGTGCCGCTATTAGCGACACGCCACCGGCTGGGGGGCCCTAGGCAACTGCATGAAAACGGCGGCCTCTAAAGGGGCTTTATTCCCTCATTGCCATTTTAAAACAGCAATGGGAAATAAGATTTTAGCGCTCCCTCCAGCATCAGAAATTCTCCGGGGTTTCAGCTACCATGGCCTGAGACCGTGGAGAACATGATCAGGGCTGTATTTTTTCTGGTCACTGATCACGTGATCGCTGCCATTTAACGAATAACGGTGATCATGTAAAAAAAAGTGTGCCGCTTTTAAAAACCTTTTTCTCTCAACATTATATACATGTCAGAGGAGAGAGAAAATTAGGTCCCAAACCCCTCATTCCCCTGCCGGTACCTCCGCCTGCCTCGATACCTCCAGCTCTGTTTCCAGGCCGTCCGCTAACTTTTTCTGGGGAAAAAAATGGAGGGCACATGCACAGTGCGCCCACTGAGTTCTGCCACCTGGCAACAGCAGGGATATTTCCTAAAGGGTCTATCACTAACATTAAAAATGAACCAATCACAGTGATAGAAAGTCAATAATTAATATGTCTTCCCCTTAGTCAGATTCAATTTTCTTTTATTTCTTTCATAGTTTGCCTTTAGGATTGGGGCTAAAGGTAAGGCAGGGGCTAGGGTTAGGGCAATTTCAAAAGTTAAAAGTAAAAAAAAAAACTTTACAGATTATGATCCTGGTACCATATTTATGTACTATTAATAGCTATGGTGTCCTATTTATTTATTGATGGTGATTCATGTGTCCTACGAGGAACGGTTAAAGGATCTGGGAATGTTTAGTTTGCAAAAAAAGAAAGGGTAAGAGAAGACTTAATAGCTGTCTACAAATATCTGAAGGGCTGTCACATTGTAGAGGGATCATCCTTATTCTCATTTGCACATGGACACACGAGAAGCAATGGAAGAAAACTGAAAGGAAGAAGATACAGATTAGATATTGGGAAAATCTTTTTGACAGTGAGGGTGATCAATGAGTGGAACAGGCTCACAGGTGGTGAGTTCTCCTTCAATGGAAGTCTTCAGACAGAGGCTGGACAGACATCTGTCTTAGATGGTTTAGTAAATCCTGCATTGAGCAGGGGGTTGGTCCCCTCCAACTCTTATTCATCACAAGAACTATTAGTACATGGATACAAAGCCAAAATAATAGAATCCTAGAATGTTAATCACCAGATCATAACCATGACTACATGAATAGTCAAAAGAACTACCATCCATAAAGGAATATGGCACCAGAACCACCATTGGTTTTGTTGCAAACTGGATTGGTCACGTGATAGATGTACAGTAACTTGTAAAAGTATAACCCAAAAGAACCACCTGGCTTTTCACCTATTTTCTTACATTACAACCTGTTATATATATTAAACACATTTATTTTATTTTGTAATCTGATTAGTTTGTGATACATTAGCACTTAATTGTCTGAAGTGGTGAAGTGAGAAAAATATAGGCCAAATTAAATTTATGGAATGAAATAACTAAAAATTGGCATGTGCATATGTATTCACTCCTTTTTGCTATGAATCCCCTAAACATTTTTGGTGCAGGCAATTGCCTTCATAAGTCACATGCTTAGTGAAAGGAAGTTCACCTGTGTGCAATCCAAGTGTCACATAGTCTGTCAGTACACACCTTTTCTGAAAGGCCAGAGACTGCAACACCATTAACCCCTTAGTGGCAGAGATAATTTGGCACTTCATGATCAAGCCAATTTTTACAATTCTGACCACTGTCAGTTTATGAGGTTATAGCTCTGGAACGCTTCAACATATCCCACTGATTCTGAGATTGTTTTTTCGTGACATATTGTACTTCATGGTAGTGGTAAAATTTCTTTGCGTTTATTTATGAAAAAAACGGAGATTTGGCAAAAATTAAGAAAATTTTGCAATTTTCAAACTTTTAATTTTTGTGCCCTTAAATCAGTCATATCACACAAAATAGTTAATAAATAACATTTTCCATATGTCTACTTTACATCAGCACAATTTTGGAAGCATAATTTTATTTTTTGGTAGGACGTTATCAGGGTTAAAAGTTGACCAGCAATTTCTTATTTTTCCAACAAAATTTCCAAAACCATTTTTTTAGGGACCACCTCACATTTGAAGTGAGTTTGGGGGTCAATATAACAGAAAATACCCAAAAGTGACACCATTCTAAAAACTTCACCCCTCAAGATGCGCAAAACCACATTCCAAAAATTTATTAACCCTTCAGTTGCTTCTCGAGAACTAAAGCAATGTGGAAGGAAAAAATGAACACAGTGATTAAAATGAACCAATAGGAAAAATTTCCTATTGTTGCTGGGTGCTGGCTGGCAGATCTTGGTGGGCGCACTGAGCATGTGCCCACCATTTTCTCCCGGAAGAAGACGCTGGCGGCCTGGGGACTTCATGGGGGGTTGCAGGGACAAAGGAGGTATCGGTGGGGATCAAGTGACCCTATTTCTCTCTTCGCTGATGTGCGATCACATCAGAGGAGAGAGAAATGAAATGGAAAATCTGACTTTTTTTTGTGGTCACAGTTATACCATTAAAAACGGCGATCGCAACACCGTAAAACCGACTCGAATCATGTTCTCTGGGGTCTTGGCTACCAGAGAAATTCCGACTCTGGTGGGCGATATACCATTATTCCTCAGCACCATTAAACAGCGACGCTGTGGTTTAAGTACCCTTAACTGCCGCCGTTAAAAGGCGCGACTGTCGTTAAGGGTTTAACCCCTTAGTGACAGAGCCATTTTGCAGCTTAATGACCGGGCCAATTTTTACAAATTTGACTACTGTCAATTTATGAGGTTATAACTCTGGAACGCTTTAACGAATCCAGCTGATTCTGAGATTGTTTTTTCGTGACATATTGTACTTCACGTTAGTGGTAAAATTTCTTTGATATGACTTGTGTTTATTTATGAAAAAAATGAAATATGGCGAAAATTTTGAAAATTTAACAATTTTCAAACTTTAAATTTTTATGCCCTTAAATCAGAGAGATATGTCACACAAATTTCTTAATAAATAACATTTCCCACATGTGTACTTTACATCAGCACAATTTTGGGTACAATATTTTTTTCGTTACGAAGTTATAAGGGTTAAAAGTTGACCAGAGATTTCTCAATTTTACAACACCATTTTTTTTAGGGACCACATCACATTTGAAGTCACTTTGAGGGGTGTATACGATAGAAAATACCCAAAAGTGACACCATTCTAAAAACTGCACCCTCAAGGTGCTCAAAACCACATTCAAGAAGTTTATTAACCCTTTACGTGCTTCACAGTAACTGAAGCAATGTGGAAGGAAAAAATTAGCATTTAACTTTTTTTGCAAAACCTTTACTTCGGAACCAATTTTTTTTATTTTCACAACTGTTAAAAGAAAAAATGAACCACAAAATTTGTTGTGCAATTTCTCCTGAATAAGCCGATACCCCATATGTGGGGGTAAACCACTTTTTGGGCGCACGGCAGAGGTTGCAAGGGAAGGAGCGACATTTGACTTTTTCAACGCAGAATTGGCTGGACGCCATGTCGCGTTTGTAGAGGCCCTGATGTGTCTAAACAGTGGAAACCCATCACAAGTGACCCCATTTTGGAAACTAGACCCCCTAAGGAACTTATCTAGATGTGTGGTGAGCACTTTGAACCTCCAAGTGCTTCACAGAAGTTTATAACATAGAACAGTGAAAATAAAAAATCATATTTTTTCCACAAAAACAATCTTTTCACCCCAATTTTTATTTTCCCAAGGGTAACAAGTCCCCAAAAGTTTTTGTGCAATTTGTCCTGAGCATGCTGATACCCCATATGTGGGGGTAAACCACTGTTTGGGTGCATGGCAGAGCTTGGAAGGGAAGGAGCGCTGTTTGACTTTTTCAACGCAGAATTGGCTGGACGCCATGTCGCGTTTGTAGAGGCCCTAATGTGTCTAAACTGTGGAAACCCCCCACAAGTGACACCATTTTGGAAACTAGACCCCCTAAGGAACTTATATAGATGTGTGGTGAGCACTTTGAACCCCCAAGTGCTTCACAGAAGTTTATAACTCCCGGGCATGAAAATAAAAAGTCATATTTTTTCCACAAACCTGATCGTTTAGTCCCCAATTTTTTATTTTCCCAAGGGTAACAGGAGAAATTAGACCACAAAAGTTGTTGTCCAATTTGTCCTGAGTACGCGGATACCCCATATGTGGGGGCGGACCACTGTTTGGGCGCACGGCAGGGCTTGGAAGGGAAGGAGCGCCGTTTGACTTTTTCAAACCAAAATTGGCTGGAATTGAAATTGGACGCCATGTCGCATTTGGAGAGCCCCTGATACGCCTAAACAGTGGAAACCCCCCACAAATGACACAATTTTGTAAACTAAACCCCTTAAGGAACTTATCTAGATGTGTGGTGAGCACTTTGAACCCCCAAGTGCTTCACAGAAATTTATAAACGTAGAGCCGTGAAAATAAAAAATCATTTTTTTCCTCAAAAATGATTCTTTAGACCGCTATTTTTTTTATTTTCCCAAGGGTAACAGGAGAAATTGGACCCCAAAAGTTGTTGTGCAATTTTTCCTGAGTACGCTGATACCCCATATGTGGGGTGAAACCACTGTTTAGGCGCATGGGAGTGCTTGGAAGGGAAGGAGCGCTATTTTGTAATGCAGACTTTGATGGAATGTTCTGCGGGCGTCATGTTGTGTTTGCAGAGCCCTTGATGTGCCTAAACAGTAGAAACCCCCTGCAAGTGACACTATTTTGGAAACTAGACCCCCCAAGGAGCTTATCTAGATGTGTGGTGAGCACTTTGAACCCCCAAGTGCTTCACAGAAATTTATTAATGCAGAGCCGTGAAAATAAAAAATCATTTTTTTCCTTAAAAATGACTTTTTTAGCCAGCTATTTTTTATTTTCCCAAGGGTAACAGGAGAAATTGGACCCCAAAAGTTGTTGTGCAATTTTTCCTGAGTACACTGATACCCCATATGTGGGGTGAAACCACTATTTGAGCGCATGGGAGTGCTTGGAAGGAAAAGAGCACCATTTTGTAATGCAGACTTTGATGGAATGTTCTGCGGGCGTCATGTTGTGTTTGCAGAGCCCTTGATGTGCCTAAACAGTAGAAACCCCCTGCAAGTGATACCATTTTGGAAACTAGACCCCCCAAGGAGCTTATCTAGATGTGTGGTGAGCACTTTAAACCCCAAGTGCTTCACAGAAATTTATTAATGCAGAGCCGTGAAAATAAAAAATCATTTTTTTCCTCAAAAATTATTCTTTAGCCCGCTATTTTTTTATTTTCCCAAGGGTAACAGGAGAAATTGGACCCCAAAAGTTGTTGTGCAATTTTTCCTGAGTACGCTGATACCCCATATGTGGGGTGAAACCACTGTTTGGGCTCATAGGAGTGCTTGGAAGGGAAGGAGTGCTATTTTGTAATGCAGACTTTGATGGAATGTTCTGCGGGCATCATGTTGTGTTTGCAGAGCCCTTGATGTGCCTAAACAGTAGAAACCCCCTGCAAGTGACACCATTTTGGAAATTAGACCCCCCAAGGAGCTTATCTAGATGTGTGTTGAGCACTTTGAACCCCCAAGTGCTTCACAGAAAATTATAAACGCAGAGCCGTGAAAATAAAAAATCATTTTTTTCCTCAAAAATGATTTTTTTAGCCAGCTATTTTTTATTTTCCCAAGGGTAACAGGACAAATTGCACACCAATTTTGGGGTTCTATTTTCTCCTGAGTACGCTAATACCCCACATGTGGGGGTAAACCACTGTTTGGGCGCACTGCAGGGCTCGGAAGGGAGGGAGCACCATTTGACTTTTTGAACCCCACGTTGTGTTTGGAGACCCCCTGATGTGTCTAAACAGTGGAAACCCCCCACAAGTGACCCCATTTTGGAAACTAGACCCCTTAAGGAACTTATATAGATGTGTGGTGAACACTTTGAACCCCCAAGTGTTTCACAAAAATTTATAAACGCAGAGCTGTGAAAATAAAAAATCATTTTTTTTCTCAAAAATGATTTTTTTAGCCAACTATTTTTTTATTTTCCCAAGGGTAACAGGAGAAATTAGAACCCCAAAATTGGTGTGCAATTTGTCCTGAGTACGCTGATACCCTATATGTTGGGGTAAACCACTGTTTTGGTGCACGGCAGGGCTTGTAAGGGAGGGAGCGCCATTTGACTTTTTGAACGCCACGTCGTGTTTGGAGACCCCCTGATGTGTCTAAACAGTGGAAACCCCCACAAGTGACCCCATTTTGGAAACTATACCCCTTAAGGAACTTATCTAGATGTGTGGTGAGCACTTTGAACCCCCAAGTATTTCACAGAAATTTATAAACGCAGAGCTGTGAAAATAAAAAATCATTTTTTTTCTCAAAAATGATTTTTTTTAGCCAGCTATTTTTTATTTTTTCAAGGGTAACAGGAGAAATTAGAACCCAAAATTGGTGTGCAATTTGTCCTGAGTACGCCGATACCCCATATGTTTGGGTAAACCACTGTTTGGGCGCACGGCAGGGCTCGGAAGGGAGGGAGCGCCATTTGACTTTTTGAACGCCACGTCTTGTTTGGAGACCCCCTGATGTGCCTAAATAGTGGAAACCCCTCAATTCTAGCTCCAACCCTAACCCCAACACACCCCTAACCCTAATCCTAACCTAAATCCCAACCCTAATTCCAACCCTAATTGTAACCCTAGCCTTAATTGTAACCCTAACTCTAATTGTAACCCTAACCCTAATTTTAACCCTAACCCTAATTGTAACCCTATCCCTAATTCTAACCCTAATTATAACCCTAACCCTAAGGCTAGGCTCATTTTGCGTTTTACCAGCCCGTTCAACACATAGCGTTGACGGGCTGGTAACGGTATATCATAACGCGATTGTGTTATGCTATACCCGCTAGCGCAGAGGAATCAGCAGATGATTCATCTGCACTAGCGGTGACGGAGCCCAGACGCTGCAGCCCACGTCCGAGGCTCCGTGACTGAATGATGGCACGTCGCAAACGCATGACGCTTTACGGCATGCGTCGCGATGCGCCCTCAAATGGGGTGGATGGCAGCATTAACGGACTGCGTTACACCGCATTATACCGCGGTGTAACGCAGTTCGTCTAACGGACTGCCATAACGCAGTATGAACCCAGCCTAACCCTAATCCTAATTATAACCCTAGCCCTAATTATAACCCTAATTATAACCCTAACCCTAACGTGAAAATATGAAAATATAAAATTTTATAATTTTCTATATTATAATGTCCTAAACTAATGGGGTGAATAAATGGGGTTTAATGTACTGTTTTTTTTTTATTTTGATCACTGTGATAGTTTATCACAGTGATCAAAATGTACTTTCTGGAGAACGAATGAAAAAAATTTTGAATCTGCCGCCAAGCAGATCGGTGGGCGCACTGCGCATGCGCCCGCCATTTTTTTTTTCCAGGAAGGAGACCGGGAGGATCGGAGGCCAGGGGGACCTGAAGGAGGACACCGGCAGGTACAGGGGGGGTTTTGGGGGACCTGGGGACCCTAATTCTCTCCCCTCTGATGTGCGATCACATCAGAGGGGAGAGAAATCATTTTTTTTTTTTGTTGCGGTCACTGTTATGCTGTATAGCGGCGATCGCAACACCGGGATCATGACCCGGATCATGTTCTCTGGGGTCTCGGCTACCCCCGGTAGCCAAGACCCCAGAGAAAATTGCCCATCCCCCCAGCACATCGAGGCGGGCGCACTGAGCATGCGCCCACCATTTTCTCAATGGCGGTGGAACCGGGGGACACCGGAGGCCCGGGGGCCACATGGAGGGGATTGGGGGCCACATGGGGGTCTCGGGGACCCTTTTTCTCTGTGCTCTGATGTCATAGGACAGAGAAATTAAATGGCACAACATTTTTTTTTTGTTGCGATCGCCGTTATAGGGTTAATAACGGCGATCGCAACATCGGTGTCGGTAAAAACCGACCCGATTCATGTTCTCTGGGGTCTCGGCTACCCCCCGGTAGTCGAGACCCCGGAGAAAATGCACCTCTGGGGGGCGCTATTCACTTTTTTAAGTACCCTTAATGACCGCCGTTAAAAGGCGTATCGGCGGTCGTTAAGGGGTTAAGCAAGAGGCATCACTAACCAAACATCATGAAGACAAAGGTGATCTCCTCAACAGCTTTGTCCCTGACTTGTTTGAAGTACATCAGATTGGGATATCATACATATATATTAAAAAAAAAGAAAAAAAATATATATATTGTGACAGAGTCACTGGCATAGTATGTGAAGAGAGATGTGTGTCACTGTGCCTACTGCTGTCAGTGATGTAAAACCAGAGTGTTTTTTCCTTCAGCACACTAAGTGCTGAGAGGATTAATAGGAACGTATGTTATGGGCTAGTTTTAGTGGACCTTCATAGGTGGGCGGAGGTCCACTATGTCTCCACATGCAGAATCTTGCCAGGAGCTGTGTGAGGTCAAAGTCATGTGACCATCACATGGGTGTTAAATACCTGGCCATGAGATTCAGTGTGTTGTGTATTGGGAGAGCAAGACATCCCACATAGCTCCCGGAGGAGCTAAAGGGCTGTGCGGGCTAACTGCATGTAAACCCTGCAGGGAATGGACTCATAAGGACTGTGTTTTTGTTTGTTTTTAGGTATGTTTCCACAGTCAATAAACGCTGCGGGTTTGACGCTGCGTACATCCGCAGCGTCAAACTCACAGTGTCCAGATGTTACAGCATACTGGATGGGATTTCATGAAATCTCCACTATGCATTCAAAGATGCAGGTGGCAGACCTGTGTAAAAGAACATATGGCGTGTCTTTCCAGCCCGCAGCATGTCTATTTACGATGCGGAGATGATCAGTCCCTGCAGCGTAAATTTCCCATAGACTATCATTAGATGCGGTAAAACCGCATGTAATTATTAGTCACATGCGTAACAAATGCGGGATCGCAGCTTACTACGCATGTGTACTAATTTAAATAATGTCTTACCTTGTGACACCGCTGGAAGTTCGCGTCCACTGCAGCTCTCGCGATGACTGAGCTGACCGCGAGAACTGCCGAGCACATGACCGCAGGGGTTATATCCGGTCACTAGGTTAGTTCTCACTGTCAGCTGACTGTGAGGACTGCAGAGCAGGTGACTACCGGAGACTGAGTTATCTCCGGTGATCATATACAAGCTCTGGTCTGTTTTGATGTCAGGCTGAGCCAGGCATCCAGATGTAGCAGAGCTGGAGTCGGCGTGGGACACTCGTTATTTAGAAACTATGTTGGACAAGAAGTATTTGTGTTGGTTTTTTTATTTTTATTTTTTCAGGAGATCGAGGGCATCGCATGGATTAGGTGTATAATAAAAAGGGAAAAGTGCGTTGTGTTTTATTTCAGTAAAAGACTTTATTCTGGCTCTGTCTTTATTTACCATGTAACTATAGGATTAGTAATGGAGAGGTGTCTTATTGACACCTCTCCATTACTAAGCCATGGGCTTGATGTCACCGGACAAAACACAGGAGACATCAAACCCACAAATATGAACCCCACTTGCCACCGCTACAGGACAAGTGCAAAAATTGGCGCATCTTTGGATGTGCCAATTGTGGGGCTGCTGGGGGCTGTTATTTTTAGGCTGGTGACGGTCAAAATCCATGGGCCTCGCCAGTCTGAGAATCTCAGGCCACAGCAGTCTGCTTTTTACTTGGCTTTGTTAACAAAAATAGGGGGACCCCACAGTATTTTTTTTCGAGGGGATCCCACTATTTTTGCTAACCATCCAAGGTAAGCAGACTGCTGCAGCCTGGTATTATCAGGCTGCTAACGTTCATGGATATTGGAACCTGAAATACCAGTCCCAGTAGTCTGCTTTACTCTGGCTTTTTAACAAATATAGGGGAACCTCACGCCATTTTTTTTAAAAATGTTATTTAGTAAAAGGAAAAAAAAGGAAACCTCTCTCTGCTTTCAGGAACTTCATGTGAGGCCAGTGTCACACTTGTGAGTGTGATGCGAGAAACTCGCACAAGTGTCTCGCATCAACACTCAACACTGCCGCTGGCACTCAGGACCTGAGTGTGCGGCTGCATGTATTTCTATGCAGCCGCACACGATGGTCCAAGTGCTGACGGCAGTGCCGGGTATTGATGCGCAAGACTGGCGCGAGTTTCTCGCATCACACTCGTAAGTGTGACATCGGCCTGTCATGTACTTCCGGATGTCACACAAGTTTCAACATATGTAAATTAGTACACATGCGTAGTAAGCTGTGTTCCCGCAATTATATGCATGTGACTAGGCAGATAATGCGGTTTTACCGCATCTAATGAAAGTGTATGGCCAGGGTCACACTTGCGAGTGTGATGCGAGAAACTCGCATCAATACCCAGCACTGCCACTGGCACTGGGACCGGAGTGTGCGGCTGCATATAAATATATGCAGCCGCACACTCCGGTCCGAGTGCCGGTGGCATTGCCGGATATTGATGCGAGAGTCTCGCTCGAGTTTTTCGCATCACACTCGCAAGTGTATCCCCGGCCTATAGGTAATTTACGCAGCAGAGATGGAGCATCTCCACTACATGAATTGAGATGCTGCGGTCTGGAAAGACGCGCCGCATGTCTATCTCTGCGGGTGAGCCGCAGTCATCGGTCACCCATAGTGGGCATGGGATTTCTTGAAATCCCATCCACTATGCTGTAACAGCTGGATGCTGCGGTTGGATGCTTCAGATATACGCAGCGTCCAAGCCGCAGTGTTTGCTGACCGTAGGAACATACCCCAATATATCTGCAAACAGGAATTCACTTTTTTCCTTCCCAGAAGCCAACATTCAATTAGCTTTATTTCAAGAGACAAAAAAAGCATGCAATGAAAAAACGCATTAAAAACGCAAGCGGAATAAACGCATCAAAAACGCATCAAAAACACAGGTGACCTGCCACTGACCTCAGGTGCAGATTTCACCTACGTCAAATCCTGAGCAAATACTGAACTATTCCTGACCGTGGAAACATACCCTTACCATTATGCCAGCAAGGCTCGGTTTATTTTGCTGAACCCTGCCAAGGTTTATGCTATCCACAATAAACCAGCAGGTGATTCTCTGCCAGAACTGTTCCTGTGTCTACCTGTGCCTCCATGTGCACCATCAGTCACCTCCTCTATATGGAACATCAAGCTGTATGCGAAAAACGAACGAGACATCAATTCAGCAAAGACATCTGGATGTCCTTCGGACTGAAAAAGTGCAGCCGGTTGATAATAAAGAGAGGCAAGGTAGTCAAGACTGATGTAATAGAATTACCAGCAGGCCACATAACAGATGTACAGACATGCTACAAGTACCTCGGCATCCCAAAGGGATATGGTAACCATGATGAGGAGGCAAGGAAAGCAGCTACATCCAAATACCATCAAAGGGTAAGACAGGTCCTGAAGAGCCAGCTCAATGGGAAGAATAAAATCTGCGCCATCAATACATATGCCCTGCCAGTTATCAGATACCTGCTGGCATAGTGTGTTGGTCAAAAGAAGAGATGGAAGCTGCAGATGTGAAGACACGAAAGCTCCTCACAATGCATGGAGGTCTCCAGTCTAAGTCTAGCACCCAAAGATTGTATACCAACAGAAAGGAGGATGGGCGAGGCTTGATAAGCTTCCAAGACACCATCACGGATGAAACAATGAGTATCCAGGAACACATCAGAAAAATGGCACCAAAAGATGAGATACTGAGAGAATGCTTAAGGCAGCAACAGATCTGGAAGGAAGAACAAGGAACATAAAGCGTCATGGAAAGGATAGCCGCTGCATGGGATGTACTGTAAGGGGTGTACTAGGACTGGTTTGTGAACCACTTCCCCTGCCCGTGTCCACGTCCCTGAGAATCTGGTACCTTTAATACGTTATACTGTGAAATGTAATGTATAGTTCTAATGCTGCTATATTACGTATGTCCGATGTGTGCTATGTGTATTGTAAATGTATATGTATTGTATGCATATAGGGAAAGTGTAGTAATTAGATTAGCCCACTAGAGGGGGCACAATAGCATACAGTAGGATAAGATAGACTCATAGGATTGTTAGTTAAGTTATGAGGGGCCAACTGGGATAAGTTACAAACAGCTCCCTGGGTTTAGTATGTAGGGCCTGGGAGCTCGGACAGAGCAGTTGTGCCAAGCAATGTTAAAGTAGAAGAACCCAGCTCGTCCAGAGGCTAGGAACTATGGTCACTTGGGAGGTGAGGGAATACAGGGCAGCTTCAACATGGTGGCAGTAAACTACGCAGGAAGACGCTAAATGTCCAGGGTGAAACAGACAGGGAACTCCTGAAGATAGTTAGGCTGGCCAGACAGAGTGCTGGGGTACCAAAGGCAATAGTGCAACCCTGAGATTTTCCTGAAGAAGGTAGGGACAGCACAGGGAAAGGAAATGCTATGCTTTATGAAGTAACTTGTGCTGTACCTGTGACTGTACAGGACGAGCTGAGTAAAGTTGATTGTTTAAAATTGGATTTGGACTCTGCCTGTCTTTGCCTGATACTTGAAAGAAGAAACCTCCGGCAGACCAGAGAGGACCCTGATAGACAGAAGAGAGGACTAAAAGGTACGCTACAGCAGGGCAAATGTATTTATGTGGCAGGAGGCCAGGGTGTAACAGAGCATCTATTGAGAACCATGACTACCCCCTGGCACCCATTACAGTACCATCGACAAATAATGGAGGTGGCTGACATGGAGAAATCCTACCAAAAGCTGGACTCCGAGACAGCACAAGGCACTAATAAAAGCGGCACAAGAGCAAGCGCTAAGTACCAGATCCATAGAAGCAGGAATATACCATACATGACAAGACCCAAGGTACAGAATATGCAAAGAAACCTCAGACACAGTCCAACACATAGTGGCAGGATGCAAAATGCAAGCAGGAACAGCATATACTGAATGCCACAACCAAGTAGTGGGAGTTGTATACAGGAACATCTGCACAGCATATGGGTCTATGTCCCCCTAAGTCCAGGTGGGAGACTCCAGAAAAAGTGGTGAAGATTGAAAGGGCTTAAATCCTGTGGGACTTCAAGATCCAGATGGATAAGTAGGTGTTGGCTAACCAACCAGACATTGTGATAGTAGACAAGGATCAGAAGACAGAAATGATAATAGATGTGGCAGTGTGTAAGGTTCTATGTATATATTCCTGAAACTCAGTTTGTTCGTCAGCCATTTTACTTTCTGTCTTGCTGCAGCTATCTTGCCCTCAGTCAAAATGGAGTTTCCAGCTTGCATGTTCCCGCCCTGATTCTCTCCTTTGCTTCTTAAGCAGCCACAGCTGAGCAATCAGTGCTTCAGAATCTAGCCTGCAGTGAACCTGTGACTTGACTCCTGTAAGCCTTGGACCTTGTACTCCAGCTATTCCTACTGAGGAACTCTGAAGCACTTGTGGACTCTGAACCCTGCTCTTTGAAAGACCCACGTTTGCATGGACTTACGGTAACAGAGAAGAAGATCCTGAATCTGTATTGGAGAGTGATTGCTGAGCTTGGATTGCTCTGGCCTGCTGTGTCTCCTGTTTCTGTGTCTGCAAACTGTGTGACTATTTCTGCCAACTTGTATGAAGTAATACAGGACTTTTCTATATCAAACCTGTGTCTCATGTATGTTCATCGCACCCAAGCACAAGACGCTATATGAACTGTACTACATACATTACAAGATTCTGAAGCCAAAACGTTAGTGTCTGCTGGGTCTGGAAGGCTGTGTCTGCTGTACTGTGGATATCAGACATCCGGTTGTACTTTCTGTGATGACAGTGGTTGTGACTTCTCACAACCATTCCAGGTGAGCAATTCCCTTAATTTTTTTCTTTTTGCAGTGTTACCACAGGTAAACACTATTGTTTTTTTTTTTTTCCTTTCTTTTCTCTTTTTTGTCTGCTGTAACTCTGGATATCAGATGTCTGGTTGAAACTTGCTGTGATGATAGTAGTTGTGACTTCTCACAACCATTCCAGGTGAGCAGTTCCCTTAATTTTTTTTTCTCTCTGCAGTGTTGCCACAGGCGAACACTATTGTTTTTTTTTTTCTCTCCTCTTCTTCCAGTAATCCTGTCTTAAAAGATCTGGAAAATGGAGGCCCGCATAAAGGAACTTTGCGGAGTGACTGATAATATCCTTGCAGATTTGCAGAATATAAAGACCCGTTTTACAAATCTACAGGACCTCAATAATCACAATTTGCAAGTGGTTGGACAGACTACCCAGGTTCTAGAGGGGCGAGTCCAGGCTCCTGCCGTAGCCCCGAGTGCTGGGATTCCCAAGTTGCCCCCTTTTCGTTTTGGCGGTGAACGTGAGAAATTCAGGGGATTTATTAATCAATGCAATCTTTTTTTTTCTGCACATGCTTCACAATTTCCCACTGAATGATCTAAGGTGCTTACTATAATTATGTTGCTTACCAACAAGGCTTTAATGTGGGCAAACCCTCTGATTGAGACTGAGGATGATTGTTTGAATCACCTTGATGATTTTATTTCAGCCATGGGGCAGGTGTTTGATGACCCCAATCGAGGTGCAACAGCTGAAGCAGCCATGTTAGCTTTGCGCCAAGGTAAGCACTCGGTAGCTGAATATGCCTTGGATTTCAGGAGATGGGCCCTTGATACCACCTGGGACAGTTCCGCCAAAAAATCTATTTTTCGAAAGGGGTTATCTCCACTGATTAAGGATGAACTTGCTCGTGCCGACCCTCCCACTGCGTTAGGTGACTTTATTAACTACTGCATCCGTATTGATACTCGTCTGACTGAACGCAGGCAAGAGAGATGGTTCGAAAGCAATCGTACTAACCTTTTCCTACCTTCCTCTCCAGCTAAGGAACCTTTGAGTAGGATTACACGGGAACCTGAACCTGAACCCATGCAGGTAGACTCTTTACAACGACGGGTTAGTGATGCACGCAAGGAACATCGTTTTAAGGAGAATCTATGTTTCTATTGTGGTAAGTCAGGGCACTTCATTATAAACTGCCCCAGCCGTTCTCGTAAGACTACTGCAGCACTCATTCATTGTGAGTGTTGCGAGAGGGGATCTGTCAGGTCCGAGCCTCAGGCTCCAGAGAGATCTGCAGCAACAGATCTTGATTTCTCGGACTTAAACTCCGTTACCTCTGAGGACGTTGACTGTGTAAACGCTGCCATTTTTCAAGTTTCCTCAGCGGTGTCCCAGCTGAGTTGTAAGAAAAACAATTCTCATTGCTTTCTTTCCATCAAACTCTGGGTTGACTCAGCTTGGGTGTCTAGCTCTGCTATGATCGACTCAGGGGCAAGTGGAAATTTTATGGATGTCTCCTTTGCTCTGAAACAGGGAATACGTTCAGTGAAGAAGGCTACTCCAGTACAGATGGAAACTGTGGATGGCTCCCTGCTGACCTCTGGACCAGTGGATCAGGAAACAGAGCCTTTGAGGGTTCTTATGGGTAAAGATCATCAAGAGAAACTGTCCTTTATGCTTATCTCTTCTCCCCACTTTCCCATTATTCTAGGGCTACCATGGCTGCAGGCTCAGAATCCTACCATTAACTGGGAGACCAAGGAATTACACTTTCCAGAGAAACAGATGAGTCCAAAAGTTTCAGCTTGCTCTGTTCCTAAAGGAATCATGTCAGTCCCTGAACTACCAGCTGTATACCAGGACTATGTGGATTTATGTGACAAGAAGAACGCTGACCAGCTTCCTCCTCACCGTCCATATGATTGTCCAATTGAATTATTGCCTGGAGCAGAGATACCTTTTGGTAAGATCTACCCCCTGGCGGGGCCCGAGCTAAAGGCTTTAAAGGATTACATAGATGAAAATCTAGCCAAGGGCTTCATACACCCCTCTTCATCTCCTGCAGGTGCACCCATCTTCTTTGTAAAGAAGAAAGATGGATCTCTGAGACCATGCGTAGACTATAGGGAACTCAATAAGGTTACTATTAGAAACCGTTATCCATTGCCTTTAATCCCTGAGTTATTGGAGAGAGTGCGACATACCAAAATTTTTTCTAAACTAGATCTTCGTGGGGCCTATAACTTAGTCCGTATTAGACCTGGGGATGAATGGAAGACTGCATTCAGGTCACGCTATGGACACTTTGAATATCTAGTTATGCCTTTTGGTCTGAGTACCGCCCCAGCCACTTTCCAACACTTGGTGAATGACATCTTCAGGGATCTCCTAGATACATTCGTGGTAATTTATTTGGATGATATTCTAATTTTTTCTAACTCCACAGAGGAACATCATGGACATGTGAGAATGGTCTTGGAACGTCTAAGACAAAATCATCTTTACATCAAACTTGAAAAGTGTGAATTCCATAGGACCGAGATTCAATTTCTGGGGTATGTACTGTCTACACAAGGAATTAGTATGGATGGAAGCAAAACCCAAGCCATCAAGGATTGGCCAAGTCCTAGAAATGTGAAGGAGGTACAGCGCTTCATCGGGTTTGCCAACTTCTATAGACGTTTCATTAGAAATTTCTCTGAGGTAGTGTCACCTATCACTCAACTTACCCGGAAAGAGTCTAGGTTTTCCTGGACTCCCCAAGCCCAGGAAGCATTTTCCCGTCTAAAAGATAAATTTACCACTGCACCTATCCTAGTACATCCCAACCCCGAGCTTGCCTTCATAATAGAGGTGGATGCTTCAGACTGTGCCGTTGGAGCTATACTCTCTCAGAGAACAGGTGAGAAGAATGTCTTGCATCCCTGTGCCTTCTTTTCCCAGCAGTTGTCTTCGGCTGAGAGGAACTACGATGTGGGCAATAGAGAGTTGTTGGCCATTATTGCCGCCTTCAAAGAATGGAGACACTTTCTTCAGGGAGCTGCACAGCAAATAGTCGTCCTGACAGACCATCGTAACCTTGAGTTTATCAGGTCGGCTAAGTGCCTGACTCCTCGCCAGGCTCGCTGGAATCTTTTCTTAAACCAATTTAATTTTATCATCTCTTATAGACCAGGATCGCGCAATGGAAAGGCTGATGCACTCTCTAGGATTTACTCAGCAGAGACACGTCCAATTACTCCTCCTAAGACTATTCTTCCTGACTCTAGATTCCTAGGAGTAATTCATAATCAAGACCTACTTAAGGACATCAAGGAAGCATACCATGCGGATTCCTTTTTGGCACAACCCCCAAGGGACGTAAGTCTTGTCTTTAAGAATGGTGTGTGGATTCAGGGACAACGCCTGTATATTCCTGAAACAGTCAGATTGAGAGTATTGCAACTCATTCACGATTCCAAGATAGCTGGGCATAGAGGAATTCTAAAGACACAGGAATTTCTTCCTCGTTTCTTTTGGTGGCCCACTTGCAGGAAGGATGTTTTGAATTATGTCACTTCATGTGAGGTCTGTGCAAGATGCAAAACACCTCGCTCCTCACCAACTGGTCTGTTACAGCCTCTTCCCACCCCGTCCCGCCCGTGGGGATCCATTTCTATGGACTTCATTGTGGAGTTACCAACCTCTCAGGGGAAGAACACCATTCTAGTGGTGGTTGACCGTCTAACAAAGGCAGCTCATTTTATCCCTTGTGTCGGCTTACCCACTGCAAAACAGACATCAGATTTGATGATTAAAGATGTGTTTCGCTTACATGGAGTACCGGATGAGGTTATTTCGGATCGAGGGGTGCAATTCACTTCTAGGTTTTGGCAAAATTTCTGTGCAGCATTGGACATTAAAGTAAACCTTTCTTCTGCTTTTCATCCCCAGACTAATGGACAGACCGAACGAACCAATCAAACCCTGGAGCAGTATCTCCCACTGCTTTATCTGCCACCTACAGGATGATTGGGTGGATCTACTTCCATTAGCTGAGTTCTCGTATAACAACTCTCAGAGTGCCTCCACTAAACAGTCTCCTTTTTACTCTAATCTAGGTTATCATCCTAACATTCTACCACGATTTCCCATAGAAACGCCTTTACCAGCAGTAGCTGAAAGAATCACGTCTTTACAGAAGAATATGGATCTTCTAAAGGAAAATCTGGAATCGGCTCAAGAAAGGTACAAGAAAGCAGCAGATAAATTTCGTAAACCTGCACCAGCTTTCAAGGTAGGAGACTTGGTCTGGCTGTCAACCAGAAATCTTAAGTTAAGGATTCCATCGTCTAAGTTGGGACATAAGTACATTGGACCCTATAAAATCAGTAAAATTATAAGTGCCGTTGCTTGTCGTCTTCAACTGCCCAGAACTATGAGAATCCACCCTGTCTTTCATGTATCCCTACTAAAGGCTGCGACACCCAATACGTTTCCTGGACGTTCCTCTCCTTGCCCTGACCCAGTGCTAGTCGATGGTCAGGAAGAATTTGTGGTGGAAAGGATTTTAGATTCCAGGTTGTATAGAAATCAGTTACAATATCTGATTAAATGGCAGGGCTACCCAGTGGAGGACAACTCATGGGAACCGGTCAATAACGTTAATGCTCCTCGCTTGCTCCGTCAGTTTCATCAGAGGTACTCACACAAGCCTGGTCTGAGGTCATCCGGAGGTTGTCCTTAAGGGGGGAGTAATGTAAGGTTCTATGTATATATTCCTGAAACTCAGTTTGTTCGTCAGCCATTTTACTTTCTGTCTTGCTGCAGCTATCTTGCCCTCAGTCAAAATGGAGTTTCCAGCTTGCATGTTCCCGCCCTGATTCTCTCCTTTGCTTCTTAAGCAGCCACAGCTGAGCAATCAGTGCTTCAGAATCTAGCCTGCAGTGAACCTGTGACTTGACTCCTGTAAGCCTTGGACCTTGTACTCCAGCTATTCCTACTGAGGAACTCTGAAGCACTTGTGGACTCTGAACCCTGCTCTTTGAAAGACCCACGTTTGCATGGACTTACGGTAACAGAGAAGAAGATCCTGAATCTGTATTGGAGAGTGATTGCTGAGCTTGGATTGCTCTGGCCTGCTGTGTCTCCTGTTTCTGTGTCTGCAAACTGTGTGACTATTTCTGCCAACTTGTATGAAGTAATACAGGACTTTTCTATATCAAACCTGTGTCTCATGTATGTTCATCGCACCCAAGCACAAGACGCTATATGAACTGTACTACATACATTACACAGTGCCAAGTGACAGCAACATCAGAAAGAAGGAAAGAATGGCTATAAAAGATCCCAGGAGCAACATCTGAACTCTCTGTCCAGAAAAGCGCAATGCTGGGAACAACTAAGATCCTGCGCAGAACTCTCAAACTCCCAGGCCTCTGGTAGAGGACCCAAGAATGAGGAAGAACAAAAAAAAGACCACCTCCATTGGGGGGTGAGAAGGAAGCCCAACCCTGACTTGATCTCCCAGAGCACCATCAAATCCATTATCATCAAATGGAAAGGACATTGTACCACAACAAACCAGTCAAAAGAGGGCCATCCACCAAAACTCTCAGCCTGGGCAAGGAGAGCATTAATCAGAGAGGCAGCACAGAGGCCAAAGGTAACCCTGAGGGAGCTGCAGAGACTGGAATATCTGTCCAGACGACCACAATAAGCCATACACTCCATAGATGAGGCCTTTAAGGAACAGTAGACAGAAAAAAAAAACTTTACTTACACAATTTGTAAGACTCGTTTTCAGTTTGCCAAAAGAACTGTGAGAGACTCCCCAAATGTATGGAGGAAGATGTTGTGGTCAAATGAGACCAAAATTGACTTTTTTGGCTAGCAAGTTAAACGTTGGGTCTGACTCCAAATCAACACAGCTCATCACCCCAAGAACACCATCCCCACAGTGAAACAAGGTGGTGGCAGGATCTTGCTGTGGTGATGTTTTGGGTACAGGCAAGATGGATGATGCAAAATACAGGGATATTCTTGAGCAAAACCTATTTCAGTCTGTCAGTGATTTCAGACCTGGTCATTGTCTTGTTGAAAGGTAAACCTCCTTCCCAAAGCATACTGCTAATGAAAATGTCTAAATGTTTTGGAGTTGCCTAGTCAAAGCCCAGACCTTAATGCAATTGAGAATCTGTGGTCAGACTTGAAGATTGCTGTTCTCCAGGGGAAACCATCTAACTTGAAGGAGCTGGAGCAGTTTTGCCTTGGAAAAAAATCCCAGTGGTAAGATGTGGAAAGCTCAGAGACTTATTGAAAGCAACTTGCAGCTGCAATTGCAGCAAAAGGAGGCTCCACAAAGTACTAAATAGATCAGTGTACATTTCAGTTATTTTGTTATATCTGTTGCTTGCTTCACAAAAGAAAACCAAATGTTCAGTTTTAGACATGTTCTTTACATGAACTGATGCAAATCCTTAAAAAAAACAGTTAAATACCAGATTGTGAAGTAGCAAAACACAAAAAATCCAGGGGTGGGGACTCACAAGCCACTGTAAAAAACAATTAAACATATAATTTATCTATAATTGGATCTGTTTAGTTTCCATTTGGATATCTGCCAAAAGCTGGACACCTTAAAGGGAATCTGTCACCCTAAATTGGCAGGATATTTAAATGATGGCAGTCAGGTCAGATGGGCAGTGTTTTGGGTACTTGCCTTAACATGTTGTTCGCCGCTGTCTCCATTATTTCTGGGAATTGTAGTCATTGCCCTCCATATAACGCACCTGCGCATTGCAATCTGCGGGCAAAGCATACTGCGCGTGCGCAATTCAAGATTGCAATGCACAGGCGCGTTATATGGAGGGCAACGACTACAATTCCCAGAAATAATGGAGACAGCGGCGAACAACATGTTAAGGCAAGTACCCAAAACACCGCCCATCTGACCTGACTGCCATCATTTAAATATCCCGCCAATTTAGGGTGACAGATTCCCTTTAATTGAAACCAAACAGACTGCATTATAGTTAAAATATTAGTTTCCAAGACCATCCTTTGGTCTGTTACATATGAATATCATGATTTCTCCCTCCTATTGTGCTAATAGTCCACAAACACTGAATAATTCTATATCTGACTATGAAAACGCATCCCCTGTTGAGGTTCACCCCTACAATACTTTCTTTTTTTAACTTTTGATGGTGTTTTGGGGTAAGAAGGCAGCAATCTTGGTGGACTTGTTAACTTATTCTGACTCATTCCTTTACTTGGTACGATGAGGGTCCATCGGGATTGGGGGACACCATCAGCTTTATCTGCCAGTCATTGTTTTAATGCATTGGAGGCATATAAAGTACTCTTATTAGTAATAATCTAAATAACCTAGTTTTCTGGTTTCCAAATCCAAGCACAGAGTTAAAATGATAAAATCTGATTTGGCAAAGCAGGGAATACAATGTAGATGGCATGAGCAACGAAGCCCAGCGATTAGCTGCCAGCAGTAAAGTGTACAATAGTGTTGACGTCACCTCTGAAACCAGTGCGCAGAGACTGAAGCAGTGGTGGAGAGGCAGCGTTGAACTGGGTGATGCTCCAGTCTGTTTACTGGTTGCGGTGGTGATGTCAACACTATTGTACGCTTTACTACTGCAGCTAATCGCTGGGCCTGGCGGCTCATGCCATCTACATTGGCAAAGCTGCTTAGCACACTGAATGTTGTGATCTGCACTAGTTATGTCACCACTGCAATCGAGAGGCAGCATCGGATTGTGGGAGGATGATTAACATCTGACAGTGTTACTTTATCTAAGTGCTTGCCATCAGAGGGCAGAAAGGTTTAAGTTGGAAAACCTGTTCAGTCCTATCTACTCATGGCACTTGTGCTTAATAGCTTTTCAACTGCAGGGTAGCATGTGAGAAAACCACCCTTTTGTCTTTCCCATTACTTTATGTGAACTCCAAAATTTGAGAACCTAAAACAGTTTATCAGGTTTTGTTATTCCCAAAGTGAAAGACGGAAAGATAAGAGCAGTCCCAAGTAATTTCAGCATACTCAATTGTGCCCTCAAGGCTTGCAGATAGCAAGTTACCACAACCACTTTTTGCTAATCTACAGATTTACTCTGAACCTGCAAAACAAATTTAATTCCCTGGTTTAATCATTTAAAGTCGTTGTCCAGGCTTGAGGCAAAAGTAGGCCACGTGTGCACGTTCAGTATTTGGTGAGTTTTTTACCTCAGTAAATGTAAGTGTGTCGACCCGCCACCACAATTGTGGATTACCAGGGCAATGGGGTACTCAGAGCCGAGCCCATGGAAGTCTATGGGGTTTGTCACAGGTAGCGGTGGCTCGGTCTGTGGCCCTGGCGGTCTGGCGTATGTTGGGGGAAATATTTACAGGGGATAGATATATTTACAGTTCGTGACGCCACCTGTAGTTCTCTGGTAATTTGTACCAGCGCTGCTGTTGAGCTCTGAGGGGATGGTGAGGCAGCTAGATGTCGGGTCCCCTACAGGTGAGACTCTTCCCTCAGGTCGATGGTTATGGTGGGGATGTGCAGGGATGCAATCAAATAACACAGTCTCACACATCAGCGTCTTTCCATACCTTTTTACTTGCAAGATGGTTATGCAGGTCCCAGGGAGGCCGATCCAATGGAGGATGTGCTTCAAGATAGCAGCTGGACAAGTTAGGGGCCTCCTTTACTTTCACAAAGATGAGTCCAACCAGCATAAAGCGTAGTTCCCTCTATAAACTCCAGCTTCTCCAAGCTGTACTGCCCGGTCAGTTTTGTGGTCGGAGCCTTCCTGTGATGAAACTAGGTTCTTCTCTGCTTGGCCTAGCTCAAAGTTCCTATTCCACCTGACCCCAGTTACGTACTGACACTCCAGGGGCTGCTTGCCGTTACCTGAGGTCCGTAAGCCTCTGGGTTTTCTACCACCATGCGTGAAGCTATGGTGATGCTTCGGTCTCCAGTGACCGGTGACAACGTGCAGGACTTCTCCAATCCTATTGCACTCAGAATTCCTACCACTGTGCCTTTCGCCTTGTCCACGCTTGTAGCATAAGCATTCCTCACTTCACAGGTTAATAAAGTCAGTCCCTTTCTTAACTTCTCTCTTGAGCTTGTTGCCAGACTCTCAGTAATCTTCTAGGCAGGAGCACGTCTCTGAACCTTCACTGTCCTTGAGACAGGAGACTGAAGTATATCTGCAACTCACTTCTCTCTCTTACTGCACAGACTGCACTTCCTGACTCCTTCGAGTCACTGACTGAACTCACTGTCCGAGGACAGGAAACTGACTGAATGAATGCTGCATGTGACTAGACTTTATATACCTGTGGGTGTGTCTAAGTGTGTGTTGGAATGAATGTTCATTGAGCATTAAACTGCTATCTCTCCACACATCCTCCAGGGTACTGCGTGTGCCTTTACACCAGGGCTACACATTCCCCCATGGTAAACGACAGCACTCCCGGGCTGTGAAATACAAAGAGACAGAAATTTTTGTTTATGCATTAAACATTAACATTAACTCTTCCCATCCGGGAGGTAAGGATTTCTTGAACGTTGCAAACAAAACAATAAATATAGAAACATACAAAATATTAAATATACATGTTCATATATAGACGACAATATTCTTGTGAAGGACCCGCACCAAACCTTCAACGTGGGTCCTGGGTGGGCTGCAGGACATAGGAAGGCAGACCTCACTCAGTGCCACACCACACGGGTTTTATTATTCAGAGGTAGTTGTGGTGGTTTTATGTAAAACCAAGATAATGCACAAGGTGCAACTATTTACAAGATACAGTTCTGGGCTGGCACAGTCCTCAGCCTCTGAGTCCATAATAAGAAAAAGACACATTATATCAAATCACATCACAATAAAGTGCAAAAACTTTTTATCTGATTACCCAGCCGGGCATTCTATTCAATATATATAAACATTATATACTCATATTAACTGTGTAAACCATTTTCACTTTTATAAAAACTTATGTACATCTTCTTAGTTGCGGTAAACCCTGTCTGGGTCCTACCGTTCTTCACATTTCTTTGTTAACTTTGGTTACACTTTCCATCCCGGGGGCTGGAACAATGCGATGCTCGCACAGGACCGTTCCTATTCCTGGGCCCAGTGCCCAGCACCAAGATCATCGACTCCACCATCGGGGTCTGTGTGGCTGGTGTGCACTGGGCTGGTGGGGACGTCGGGGGTTCCAGCAGGGTGTCATCATCGCTGGTTACCTGCAGGGCCGGTTCACTCCGGTCCTCTAGGCCGCAAGGCCCGTCCTCCTCTGGGGACGCTACTGCAGCATAAGATACTGGGCCAAAAGCAGGCTTTTGTAGTGGCTCAATTGAGATCGCGTCAGACTTTTGCGATGCAGAAATGGTCGCAGGTGGCGATGCGGAATAGGTCGCACAATGCTGGTGTGATGCAGAGCAGGAAGCAGGTGTGCGCAATGGCTCAATTGGGGACGCACTAACCTGCTGCTGTCGCTGCCGGTTACGCTGAGCTTCCCGCTCTTCTTCCTGCTGGCGTTGCTGTTTCTCCTCGCGACGCTGCCACTCACATTCCCACTGGGCGGTATAGGCGACGTCATCCAGGCGCGCCATCTCGTCCCAGTCCACGTCTGGTAACGACGGACAGGACCCCTCCGGTGTCCCTACCGGGGATCGATCATCTGCTGCGGCCTCCTGGCCGGGCGGGCGTTCCGGAACTGGCGGTACCTCCTCAACCTCCTTCGCCTCCACCGCTTCGCCGGTGGGATCAGGATCGGTACTTTCGGGGGCAGCCTCCGGTTGCTCCTTTGCCTTGGGCAGCAGAAGTTTTGGTAACTCCAGACGTAGGGGGTCATCGAAGGGAGAGATCACCGCGTCCCACAGCCGCCGCTGCTCCAAGGTACGCCGGCGTCTCTCGATCTCCTCAAATCCAGGTTGTGGCAAAATCATCTTTTTCAGTCGTGCATTTTCTTCTTTGACTTCCAGCAATGCTTGCTGCAGGTGCAGGACCACGGATGGTTCCGGTGCTGGTGGCAACTTGGCTGGGGAACGGGGCCTGCCTTCCTCCGCTTCCCTGCTTGGCTGCACACGTCCTGCTTCCATGATGTTCCAGAGCGTTCTCTCATCTTCCTCCAGAGACGTCCGGTCTCTTCCGTGGAGGCGGGGTTTGCGTCTCCTCCTCTTTGCAGGAAAGGTGAAGAGGAAGCGGACCTCCTTTGCTGTGGGGCAGGATCGCATGTTGTAATAGCACTTTGAGAGGGCAGGCATTTTCTTCGCGCCACAGGGGGGTACACGCCCACGAAGGTACGCCCACCTTCTTCTCCAGCGCCTGAGGGCGCGAATATGGCGACAAAGATGGCGATTTTTGGCGCCAAAAGTGCAAACAGTTCTTTTTCACAAAAACAATTCCATAGGCACACAGGGCTCGCAATTTTGCGAGTTTCGCATCCTGTTCGTGACGCCAATTTTGTCTCGACCACGCACCACAATTGTGGGTTACCAGGGCAATGGGGTACTCAGAGCCGAGCCCGTAGAAGTCTATGGGGTTGTCACAGGTAGCGGTGGCTCGGTCTGTGGCCCTGGCGGTCAGGCGTATGTTGGGGGGTATATTTACAGGGGATAGATATATTTACAGTTCGTGACGCCACCTGTAGTTCTCTGGTAATTTGTACCAGCGCTGCTGTAGAGCTCTGAGGGGATGGTGAGGCAGCTAGATGTCGGGTCCCCTACAGGTGAGACTCTTCCCTCAGGTCGATGGTTATGGTGGGGATGTGCAGGGATGCAATCAAATAACACAGTCTCACACATCAGCGTCTTTCCATACCTTTTTACTTGCAAGATGGTTATGCAGGTCCCAGGGAGGCCGATCCAATGGAGGATGTGTTTCAAGATAGGAGCTGGACAAGTTAGGGGCCTCCTTTACTTTCACAAAGATGAGTCCAACCAGCATAAAGCGTAGTTCCCTCTATAAACTCCAGCTTCTCCAAGCTGTACTGCCCGGTCAGTTTTGTGGTCGGAGCCTTCCTGTGATGAAACTAGGTTCTTCTCTGCTTGGCCTAGCTCAAAGTTCCTATTCCACCTGACCCCAGTTACGTACTGACACTCCAGGGGCTGCTTGCCGTTACCTGAGGTCCGGTAAGCCTCTGGGTTTTCTACCACCATGCGTGAAGCTATGGTGATGCTTCGGTCTCCAGTGACCGGTGACAACGTGCAGGACTTCTCCAATCCTATTGCACTCAGAATTCCTACCACTGTGCCTTTCGCCTTGTCCACGCTTGTAGCATAAGCATTCCTCACTTCACAGGTTAATAAAGTCAGTCCCTTTCTTAACTTCTCTCTTGAGCTTGTTGCCAGACTCTCAGTAATCTTCTAGGCAGGAGCACGTCTCTGAACCTTCACTGTCCTTGAGACAGGAGACTGAAGTATATCTGCAACTCACTTCTCTCTCTTACTGCACAGACTGCACTTCCTGACTCCTTCGAGTCACTGACTGAACTCACTGTCCGAGGACAGGAAACTGACTGAATGAATGCTGCATGTGACTAGACTTTATATACCTGTGGGTGTGTCTAAGTGTGTGTTGGAATGAATGTTCATTGAGCATTAAACTGCTATCTCTCCACACATCCTCCAGGGTACTGCGTGTGCCTTCACACCAGGGCTACACATAAGCCAGGACCAGGAGTGGGTAATAAATACAGAAGTGGTGACGTGTTTCTATTATACTTTTCCTCTGATTGTTCCACTCCTGGTTTTGGCTTAGGCCTTTTTCACACTTCAGTCGTGCGACGTCAGTCAAAATCCGCCAAAGTGTGAAAAAAACGGATCTGCCATTTTTTTTGTCAGATCCGCTTTTTTCCCATTGACTTGCATTAGTGACGGATTTTGACAGATGGTCGTCCGTTGGAACCATTTTTTGACAGATCCGCCATAAATGTGGCGTCCGCTTTTTTTAAAAAACGTCAAATGCAACGTTTTTTGTGTCCGCCAAAATGGCGGACTATGACGGATCCGCCTCGTCCGACATTTTGTATAATGGCCGCCTATGGGTGGCGGATCCGTTTTTGACGGAATCCGCCAGCGGATCCGTTCCTCCCATGGAAAATAGCCAGAACACTGTCCAGGGTCTCTCTCTCTCTCCTCCGTGCCAGACATGCGTATCTGCATTTTCGGGTTGAAAAGTTCATGATGGATCCATCTGAAAATGGATCCGTTTGCATCCATTTTTGCACTTTTCTGGCGGATCCGCTATTTTCACACTTTGGCGGAGTTTAGCTGACGCCAAACAACTGAAGTATGAAAGAGGCCTTACAAATAAGGATGTAACATACTGACCAAATACTGAATGTGTGAACGTGGCCTTGTAGAGTGACTGCGGACTGCTGAATCATGACAGCATGAGTCACTATTCCTCTGTATTTCTGGTGCAAGTAGGTGCTCAAGACATCGCATGTATATGACTGGAATATTGGCAGTCACGTTACGACTAACGCTGACTAGCTATTTACAATTTCTTTCCTTCTAGTGAGACAAGTGAATTGCACGTGACTGTTCACTCGCACTGTTAATACCAGTAAAGCTTGTCACGATTCAGCAGCGTGCAGACTTTGGTCCCAAGCCTTGACAAACCTTTAAGGCAAGGAGTGAACACACAGCAATAATCTAATCTACATTCATCAATCATTTTGGCTTTCCCTTGTCTATAAATTCAGACATGTCAAGGACCCACCCAGAAGAAGCTGCGTTATTAACATGCTGTTCATAAGTAATCCACTGTATCTTGCTTTCTGGGCAAGCGAGTGCTGTCAATTAACATAAGGGCAGGTGCGTGACATAATAATTCATATGATGGGCTGCATAATGAGCACTTGGACATGTTATGGTTGCGCTGGAACTCTCATTTGCATAAGAAAACACTGTGAATAAATTAGCAAGTGAAAAATACTGTACAATAATTATTTTATATGAGGCCAAGTCCCTTGTATGACTGTTGAAGTAGCTTGACTTGAGCTTTGCAGAGACAGACTACGTTTTTAATATCAAGGCATCAAAAGTAACCATTATAATCTGTGCATACTGCAGAGGATTTTAATGGTACATTCATTTGTCCACTTAACTTGCACGTATTCTGTGTTTTTCATTGCCATAACTTAGTTTGCTGACCAATGGTGTCCACTGAAAAACAAAAATGTCCTACCTTCGGGAAAACGCTGCAGGTCGGACAAACAAATCCTCAAATGGCATGCATGTGTCACACAGCTTCAAGACTGATGGGAAAAACAAATCCAGCATACTGAGAACAGTACATATTTTTTATTTTTCTTCCATTGTAAAAAGACAGGGACATCTATTTGGCTTAAAAGTGGATATAAATGTCTAGTAAGGCCCGTACAATGACCCAAAGGGACTAGAGGTAGAACCCCATGACTATGATGCCTGCCTAGGCCGTAGGTTGGTTTTTATCTTGAGGCCATTTTATGAGGGGGACATGGCATGAGGGTTCCTAAGACGGCGTTTGTTATGGAAAAGGGGGCGGGGTTACAGGCAGGGGAGAGGGACAGAGAGGGTGTGACTAAAACATGGTCTTACCTGATTGGAGATAAAGCTTGAGCATATAAATTGACCAGGAATGGTTAGGGGCAGTCCGTAAGTGGAGTAGCGTCAGGACAACTTCAGACACTATGGAGGCCCTTTTCAGCAGTGTGAAGTTCTTGGCAGATGAAAAGGGTCAAAGTTGGCTTCTGGAGCAGTTACAAATGTTGAGCAGCCACAGCCACCTCTTTTACCCAGGTGCCTCCCAAGCACTCAAGAAGGTTGTGACCTCCTGAGTGTGAGTCCAGAGGTGACCAACACATGGTTCAGCAGTGACAAAGAAGACCCACCACAGACCATCCGGTGGCTTACTCATGCCGTGCAAGCCAGCCAGCCGCTCAGAGGTCCAGGAGTAATTCACGCCGGCCCAGTGGTGAGTGGTCATCAACATGCTGATGTCACCGCATGCCGACGTGATGACAGCAATGGGAGCCAATGGCTCAATATCATCAGTGAAGGTAGCCACAGCACAGGCTGGCCCAGAGGAATACCACTTGGGTAGCAGGGAGCGGGAAGGATCCATAACATATGCATCTATGTCCAGTGGCAAGCGGAGGGAGAAGAGGCCAACAGAAATGGGACAGTCTACAAAAAGAGGGGGCATGGAGGAGGGAGTAGGCTGGCTGCAGGCGTGCAGCTGAAGTACTATCACCCTCTTCAGCTACCTTTTACGCTCAGCAGCGGCTGGAGATGTATGGTGGGGATGATGAACCAGTGGTTTCGGAAGAAAATAGATTGGTGTCATCAGGAATCTGACCGGCAGGGAATGCATGCAACGGCTGTGTCGCGCACTCCTCGCAGTCAGCCTGGTAAAGTCATGAGGTCCTTGTATGTCAGGGAATGCCAAGGTTGCACATCAGGTTGCACATGAGGTCTGTGTGGATGGCAATGCTGTGTCGCAGTTATTACAGGTGAAGAGGGAACTGATTGTCCCGGCAGGGTTGAGCCTGGCAGCGATATGGCAAGTACTCCGTGCCTGATGTGGATAGTCAGGTTGTTACGCAGGATACAGCAACAGTATTGTTAGGTGTTGCTATAGTGTCAACAGCGAGTAGCACGGCTATGGTACAGATGAAGGATGGAGGCCGAGGAAAGGTCTGTTTGTTTTGAAGAACCATTGGGGGCGCACTTAAAACAGGAAATAAAAGAAAAAATCTGGAAAGGCGAATACATAGATTTTTTTTTCTTTATTGCCACTGGAGAAGTTTAATTTTAGATCGGGTGAAGTCAGATGAGAGTAAGAAAGAAGAGTAAGAACAAAGGAGGTATTGTTTATTTCCTCGGACCTTCGCTAACTAGCTTCAGACTTTTGCAATTCTATCAAATGTAGTAGTTGAAAAGGCTCCAGAAAATTATTCGGCTTTGTTTTATTTAGACGGTATAGGAGAAGCATATTGTACCTATGGGGTATTGGTTTGTTGTGGTACAATGAAAAGTTTAGGAAAAGGAAAGTAGTTCAGCCTTATTTGTGTTTGGACCATAAAGAAATTGGCTTGTGGATGCGATTTGATGACAGCGCCACACGCCTCCTCACAGTCCTTTCCGGGGATTGCTGGAGGTTCATCCAGTGCAGGGGGAATCTTCGGTGGGTGCCCATAAGAAAGTGTGTTGGTGCTTCAATGAGAAGGAGCGTAATTTTGGAACATTGTATAGATTCAAACATAAGTGTTCAGGGTGCGGGGGAACTCATACCCTTTCCACGCTTAAAACATTAGGAATCACTAAGTCAATGGAAGCAGCAAGTAAGAGGGACAACTCCAGTGAAAGTAGAACAGATGGAACCACATCTAGATAGATACCCAGAACTTGTCACCCCCCCGGCCGTGGCGCCGGCGCTCTGGTATCAGTCCCCAGGCATGCATAGTGCGCGCTGCCCGGGAACTGTCAGAACGCTATAATGCCTGCATAGTTGCCTTTCACCTGATCCCTCCCCGCAGTGTGAATACATAATAACACACTGCGGGAAGGCAACGACGCTGGCGCTATAGCGTTCTGATAGTTCCCGGGCAGCGCGCACTGCGCATGCCCGGGGACTGATACAAGAGCAGCGGCGCCAGACAAAAATGAAAGGCAAGGAGGAGCCGCGGTGACGATAAAGGGGCATGATGGACGGCTGGGGGGTGATGAGTCCGGGGCAGAAGCCACACCTCCATGACTCAAATAAGGTATGGGGAATGATTTTTAAAACTGAATATTTCAGCGTTCCAGGGGCACAGAAGCAAAAGAGACACCTTCACAGAATGCAGCCTTAGTGCTGTGAAGGTGGATCTTTTACTTCAAAACGGCTGGGGGGTGACAAGTTCCCTTTAAGTCTGTTGTAATTTGTCCATCTGTGTTTTCTGAAAAGTTAGCAGAGGAAGTGACAGTTTTTTTCAGGGACTGTCCAATACTCCATTTAAGAATTTTCCTGCTGGATTTGGTTCTCAAGAAGAAGCCTAGCAAATTTGGTTTGATCCATTACTTATCATATCAAGAGGGGTCATCTGTGAATGACAGGATCATTTCTAAGTTGGTTTCAGTGTCATATATTTCTTATGATAGGGCAATTGAATGGGTTTGGAAAGGCATCCTTATTGACAAAAACTGACATTGAAGCAGCTTTTCGTTTACTACCTGTTCATCCAGACTGTTTTTACCTTTTTATGGCGCCATTTGGAAGGAAGTTCTTATGTTGACTGAACAATCCCATAGGCAAACACTCATGTGCGTATTTTGAAAAGCTTTTTGTTGAGTAGGTTGTCAGAGATAAAACTGGTTTAGAGTCTATTTCGACAATTTCCTTTGTATTGGACCGGCTGAGTTCCCCCATGTGTGCCGTTCTTTTACAGGTCACGGAACAAGTGACGTGCAATCTTGGGATTTTGCTAGCCCATAAAAAGAACTGTAGGCTCGACAACCGCCTTAAGTTTTTTGGGATTGAGTAGGACACTGTGTCAATGAAGTGTCGCCTGCCAGCAGACAAGTTGGAGGATCTTGAGGATTGCATTCACGAGGCCTGCATGATGCACTTGCATAAGCTATATTCATTACTAGACAATAGTGTTGAGCGATATTGCTCGATATCTAAAAGTATCGTATCGAAATTGTATCGCCGATAGCACTAAATATCGTCGATAATCGATTTCGATAGCGGAAGTCCCATGTAAGTCTATGGGAACAAAATATCGAAATTAAAAAAAACCATTCTTGCCTTGTTGGTTAATTGTACATGAAGGAAAACAACAAAAACTAATGTAGAATGTATTGGGGGAGGTTGAGGAGACAATAAAGGCATACATGTTTAACCCAATGCATTGGAATAGCATTAATATATTTTTTTTTGGAAATACGTTTGGATTGACTAACAAATTGACAATGTTGTTAACCTTTTTTCTATTTTGGCAAATATGTATGTTTCACAACTTCCATGCTCTTCACCTTTTTAACTTTTGCCAGTGCCACACTTTCTCCTTCATAATCTTCAGCAGCAGCATCATCTTTCTCATCAAATTATTCTTCATCTTCACCTTCTTAATCTTCTTCTTAAACTTCTTGCTATTCATGTTTTTGTTTACATTACTCATATTATTATTATTATTAAACTAATTAATCTTTTTCATATTCAAATTCTTCATCTTCTTCCTCTTCATCTTCTTCATCATATTCTTATTTGTGACAGAGATTCCTGTACTTGTAATCTGTAAAAGTATGAATTGTTCATCCTTCCGTTCTTGCTGTCACAAAAGATTTAAATTACAACAGTATTTGTCCGTGTTCAGTTTAGCCTGCAGCAACAGGCATTTTCCAGGGGCACCACGAGGAGGAACGGACTCACCCCCATACACTGCTTAGTCTTCTTCTGCTTAGAATTTAGAGCATATATTTTGCTCTTCATTTTGGTCTTATACTTCATGTTCTTCTGTTTTTTGATCTTTTGCTTATTGTTCTTCTGTCTCTTGTTCTGTATCTTGTAGTTTGTCTTAACCTTCTTTGTCCTGTTGGTGATCTTCTTCTGGGTAATCTTTTATTTTTTCTTTGTGATGGTGTTCAGGCTGGTTGGCTTCATGCTCGTCGTCCTTGTTGTCGTCATCTTCTTCTGGGTGGTCTTTAATGTCATCTAATTTCCGAGAAACAGCTGACGTTACTGGAACCCTGACGGGTATCAGATGGAGCAAGAGACAATGGAAGTAACGAGGACCAGCTGACTGTGCTGGACCCCGGACGGGTAGCAGAAGGAAAAGAGGCAATGTCACAACCGAGTACCAGCTGACGTTACTGTGACACGGTTACTAAGCAGGAGGTACCTGTGCTCCAAAGCACTACCAAGGACCAGCAGACGTTGCTGGAACTCGGATACGGAGATGGAGGCACCTAGGCCAAAGGCACTGGGGAGAACCACTTGACGGTACTGGACCCCGGATGGGTAGAAGAACGCACCCATGAAAATGTAAGTTGACAGGACGCAAGCCGTCCGCAGTTACCGAATCACACAGTCCTACAGTGGGTGCTTATCCTATTGTCACAATGGAAACCGCCTTTATTTACATATCCCACAGCACACATAGGAATCACCTAAACTGCAGGCACCATAGAGTCGGCTAACCCGAATGCAACACGACAGCACAACTTATTGGAGGATAATTGACGTTCACACTGCCAGGAAACAGCTGTCGTGCTGTAACCAGGCTGGCCAGGAGTCAGTACCCCTGCCAATTACTTACGAGCAACAAATGGCGGTGTTGTAGCCCAGGGAGTACAGTTCAGGTGGTAGAAAGATGAACATAACAGGAGACATGGAAAACGTTGCCAAACAGTTATTTAATCTGAAAACGGACAGGCAAATTCAGGTGAGATCCATGCCTTGTTCATTTTCAGAAAAGTAAGCCGGTCTACATTCTCTGAGGATAGTCGCATGCGACGGTCTGTTACTACACCACCTGCAGCACTAAAGACACGCTCAGATAATACACTGGCAGCAGGGCAAGCCAGCACCTCCAATGCATACTGGCTAAGCTCTGGCCATGTATCCAACTTAGAGACCCAAAATTTGAAAGGGGAAGAGGCATCTGGGAGTACACTTAGAGGGAAAGCCAAGTAGTCTGTCACCATCTTACGGAAACGTTTCTTCCTGGTGACTGGAGCAGTCTCGGATGGTGTAGACCTTGCTGGCGCTGTCACAAAACTTTGCCACATTTGTAACATACAGTTCTTGCCCTGTGCAGAGGCGCTGCTTCTGCTCCCTCTTGTTGTAGAGGTGTCTACACTGCCTCGACGCACAGAGCTGCTTTGTAAAGCAGCAGCAGTAGCAGCAGCAGCTCTCTCGGCTGGAATGTACAACAGTATGGATTGCACCAGTGTGTCTTGGTACTCCTGCATTTTACGGTCCCGGTTCACCGGTGTGATGAGGGTTTGTAAGTTGTCCCGGTAGCGAGGGTCTAGGAGGGTGTACACCCAATAATCTGACGTGCTGAGAATGTGGGCAATGCGGCGGTCGTTTCTCAGGCACTGAAGCATGAAATCAACCATGTGCTGCAGACTCCCAACTGGCCAACAAAGGCTGTCCTCTGGAAGAGGCGTCATCTCTGTCTCCTCTGCATCACCCCACCCTCGCTCTACATACTGAGTAGAGCGTTGTGTACCTCCCTCTGTAGGAATGTCTTCCTCCTCCATTGACTCCTCCTCCTCCTCATCCTCCTCACAAAGTGAGCCCTGCCCAGCCCTTTGTGAGGAACCACGTTGCGCTGACTGTCCTGAAGATAATTGAATTTGTGACTCCTCATCCTCCACCTCTTTCAAAACCTCTTCCTTTAGTGCTTTCATTGATTTCTGAAGCAGGCAGATAAGGGGTACAGTCATGCTGACTAGTGCATCATCTGCACTCGCCATCCGCGTTGAGACATCAAACGCACGCAAAACGTCGCAGATGTCGTTCATAGAGGCCCACTCAGTAGTGGTGAAGTGTGAACGGCGCAAATTGCGAGTTGATTGCGCCTGTTGCAGCTGATACTCCATTACTGCTGGCTGCTGCTCACACAACCGCTCCAACATATGTAACGTGGAATTCCACCTGGTGGGTACGTCACATATGATGCGATGTTCAGGAAGGCGAAATCTGACTTGCAGAGCTGCAATGCGCGATCTGGCCATGCTGGAACGTCGCAAGTGAGCGCACTCTAGGCGGACCTTGTGCAGCAGTGCATCAAGATCCGGATAGTCCCTCAAAAAACTCTGCACGACCAAGTTGAGCACATGTGCCAGACATGGTATGTGAGTGAGGTTGCCAAGGCCCAGAGCTGCCACCAGATTTCGGCCATTGTCACACACTACCAAGCCTGGCTGGAGATTAGCTGACAAAAACCACACATCGCTCTCCTGCTTGATGGCATCCCAGAGCTCCTGCGCTGTGTGGCTTCGATTCCCCATGGGAATTAATTTCAGTACGGCCTGTTAACGTTTGGCCACGGCTGTGCTCATATCGGTCGCAACAGGTAAGCGTTCACGGGTCCATGTGGAGGTATACCGTGACGGCTCGTGCAGCGATGATTCTGAGGAACTGGAGTAGGAGGAGGAATCAATGTGCACAGACTGGATTCCTGCAATCCTTGGAGTTGGCAGAACACGTACAGCGCCACTGGCAAGATCTGTACCCGGCTCCACAACATTGACCCAATGGGCAGTGAGGGAAAGGTATCGTCCCTGGCCATGGGTACTGGTCCACGCATCGGTGGTCAGGTGGACCCTGCTACTGACGGCGTTTAGTAGCGCATGTTTAATGTTTCCCTCGACATGTTTTTGCAGAGCAGGGACAGCTTGCCTGCTGAAATAAAATCGGCTTGGCACATTATATTGTGGGACTGCCAATGCCATAAAGTTCCTGAAACTGTCAGTCTCCACCAGCCTGAATGACAGCATTTCAAGGGACAGGAGTTTTGCAAGGCCAGCATTCAGAGCCTGTGCTCGTGGATGGTTTGCTGAGTATGGCCGTCTTTTATCCCATGCCTGTGTTACCGATGGCTGTTTTTTGTTCTGGGAGTGTGACGATGACTGTGAACTTGCTGCAGTGGGTGGAATAACAGTTTCTCTATGGACAACAGTGACCGAGGTTCTTCCATGGAGATCCTGTGAGGAAGCCGAAACAGGTGTGTGAGAGCTGGAGGTAGAGGCTCGAACATGACCTAAAGATGTAGGTGCTGCTGTAGGTTGGCCTACATCTCCAGTGTGTCTTTGGAACTCAGCTACGTGCTTTGTCCGTACATGTGTCCACATATTTGTGGTATTCAGGTTCCTGATATTTTTACCTCTTTTAACTTTTTGCTTACACAGCTTGCATTGAACATAGTGTAATGTATGTAGTACAGTTCATATAGCGTCTTGTGCTTGGGTGCGATGAAAATACATGAGACACAGGTTTGATATAGAAGGTCTTGTATTACTTCATACAAGTTGGCAAAAATAGTCACACAGTTTGCAGATACAGAAGCAGGATACACAGCAGGCCAGAATAACTTAAGCTCAGCAATCACTCTTCACAACAGGTTCAGGATCTTCTTCTCTGTTACCGTAAGTCCATACAAATGTGAGTCTTTCAAAGAGCAGGGTTCCAGAGTCCACACAAAAGTTCCAGAGTTCCTCAGTAGGAATAGCTGGAGTACAAAATCCAAGGCTTCCAGGAGTCAGGTCACAGGTTCACTGCAGGCTAGATTCAGAAGCACTGATTGCTCAGCTGTGGCTGCTTAAGAAGCAAGAGGAAGAGAATCAGGGCGGGAACATGAAAGCTGAAAACTCCATATTGACTGAGGGCAAAATAGCTGCAGCAAGACAGAAAGCAAAATGGCTGACGGAAAAACTGAGTTTCAAGAACATGTACAAAGAACCTTACACATAGCAAATATCATGTACAAGTCTGTCAAAAAAGGACCACGCACTGCAAGTCATGGGAGCGCCAATTTTGACAGTTCTAAGAGAACTGCTCCCAACAGGTGCCAAACTGGAGGCTACAGGCAAGCGAGTCTGCAGCCTACCTCTCCCTCCTCTTTGTACCGTTGGGACAATCTCTTCCTCAGAGCTGCTCCCACCACCTTCCTGTTGCTCACGCCATGTTGGGTCTCGGACTTCATCATCTCCACTACCCTCTTCCAACACCTGCTGCTGTTGGATGGTCTGGGCAGCACCATGCTCCACAAAACCTGGCACCTGAGTCTCATCATCATCATAAGATGCGTTCTGCGGTGTGCTGTCCATCGGCACTGGCTCACCCGCCTCTTCAGATTGAGAGAGACACAGCTGTTGCGCATCACTGCATACTCCCTCTTCTTCAAATTGCAGAATGCTGCTTGCCTGTGCCCGTGTTTGCGAGCCAACAGATTCTGAGAACAGAAGCAGAGACTCAGCTGGCTCCTGTACAGAACTCTCTGACTGCCTTGGCAATTTGACAGGCGGTGAACACACAGATGGTTGCTCAACAGTGTTGTGTTCCTGAGAGGAGGTGGAAGGAATTGAAGTCGATGCATTGGCTGCCATCCAACCAACAACGGCTTCAATTTGTTCTTTCCGCAGCAGGGGGGCACGCCAAGCTCTACCAAAGTG
>JARQOD010000003.1:188034675-188061277 GCA_033576555.1 Oophaga sylvatica | reverse complement strand
AGTGATCAAGAAGAAGACTATGGCCAGCCACAGCACTCAATTCCTCTTGATAATTTATGAATCCAAAGGTGGGGCCAGTGGCGCCAGTACTTATTGGTCTCAGTGCTTGCATGTCCTAACACTCACATGACCCCAAGGAGAGTGAGTGCAGACAGTGCTGGCATGGGAGGAGAGTATAATTGTGTGTCTTGTTTTTTTTTTTTTAATGGGTGGGGGGGACATTCAGGGTGAGAAAGGGCTGTCCTAGTAGTGGACAACCTGTTTAATGCCTTGACTCTTGTACTATACTGTAGGAATCTCTAAAACTGTTCAACTAAATGTTATTTGTCATCTTGGTTGGTTTCTATATTTTATTGTAAGAAAGACTGCTTCCCCCACCCCCGTGTACAAATGAGGGCGTTTTTGGGGTGTGATCAATCCTAAGTGCACCACTCGGCACCTGGACAAGAACACTGCAGCTGAGCTCACATGGTGTCATTGTGCATTTTCATCACGGTCTTCTGTCTGTAGTACAGTACTGAGCGGTGTCCATAGTTGAGCCATTGATGAGAACCCATAATGACACTCTATGAGTGCAACATCTGTGTCTTTGCAGAGGTGAAGAGCTACTTGATTGTCTTCAGCACTGTTAAGATATGACAAGCGGTTCTGCACGAAAGTCACATTCTCTCATAGGGTGATTGTGGGAGCTCATTGATGGCTCCTGTCTGTAGCCACTGCTTGGTATTATATTTCAAACATGAGATAGCAATGACACTAAGAATGACTTTGATAATGACTAGGCTACAGTGTCCATGCACCGGTGCTGATTGAGTTTGGGCGTTGTCAATTAAGTTATAACAAAGTGCTCAGTATGCCAATTGAGGGGGTGAAATGGTGCACTGAGCTTTGTCACTCAAAGGGTGCATCAAAGCCCCTGTTTGCATACGAAATAATGTTTTTTTTTAATGTCAACTCTACGATTATAATCTATATTACAGGTATGAATTGTATAGGGGGCTAAGTACCCTACATACCTATAATAATAATAATCTTTATATAGTGCCAACATATTCCGCAGCACTTTACAGTTTAACAGTTTCAAACACAACAGTCATAAGTAACAATGTTAACAATACAATAATTAAAGCAAAATAAGATGACCCTGCTCGTGAGAGCTTACAATCTACAATGAGGTGGGGGAGCTACAAAGTACAGGTGTGTATTTACAGTGATGGTCCAGCCATCTTGAGGGAGTGGGGGATAGACAGAGATAGTGAATGAGCTACACACACACACACACATAAAATGACTTTGATTAGGGAACATGATAGGCCACTCTGAACAAATGTGTTTTGAGGGAGCGCCTAAAACTATGCAAATTGTGGATGGTCCTAATTTCTTGGGGTAGAGCATTCCAGAGGATTGGCGCAGCGCGGGAGAAGTCTTGGAGTTGAGAGTGGGAGGTGCGGATTAGTGCAGACGTTAGTTGAAAATCTTTTGCAGAGCGCAGCGATCGGCTAGGCCGATAGACAGAAATGAGGGAGGAGATGTAAGGAGGTGCCGCACTGTGGAGAGCTTTGTGGGTGAGAACAAGTACTTTGAATTGGATCCTGTAGTGAATGGACAGCCAGTGTAATGACTGGCGAAAAGCGGACATGTCTGAGTACCGATTAGCTAGATGGACGACCCTGGATGCTGCAATAAGGATGAACTGGAGAGGGGAAAGTCGAGTGAGGGGGAGGCCAAATAATAGAGAGTAACAGTAGTCCAGGCGGGAGTGGATCAAGGCGACAGTGAGGGTTTTTGTTGTTTCCATGGTGAGAAAATGGCGGATTCTAGAGATGTTCTTTAGGTGTAAGAGCTGGCAAGGTGTAAGAGCTGGCAAGAGATTGTATATGGGAGGTGAAGGAGAGATTGGTGTCAAATGTAACACCCAGAAAGCGCGCCTGCTGCTGGGGTGTTATTATGGTGCCACCCACAGAGAAGGCAATGTCAGATTTAGGGAGGTTAGTGGACGGCGGGAGACGAAAAAGTTCAGTTTTGGCGAGGTTGAGTTTCAGATAGAGGGCGGACATGATGTATAAGTGGTTTAACTAGCATGTTGGGGGTCACCAGCTTAATAGTATTACTACCTCATAGTATTATCTGTCTTACGTTTTAGAGAAAATTTTAAAATGTGATTTCTGCTCTCAATTTTTCCCTCAACACTTTCATACATGCCAAAGCAGGATAGACAATGCACTGATCAAGGTGAGACGCAACAGTCATTGCACATCATTTTTCATCTCATTCTATGTTCAGTTTCTTATGATGCACTTTGCCGAGTCATACTTAAAGTTTAGGAAGGTAGATACTGCATACAAGACACTCCTAACATCAGTCATAGTTTTCATACAACACGAGTCATAGTTTTCGTGAACATGCAATGCAATCAAAATCATTGAAAATGTGACTTGAACACAAACAGCCAGATACATAATGTAAGTTTATTGCTCTTTTAATTACAGTAATTAAAGTACATTCAATTCTATGACAGGTGGGAAATAACACAGCTACTCCCATCATTGCATAACTAGTTGTGCATGAACAAATGCCAATGACTTTTTAAAGTATATGGGAATAATGAAAAGGTTTTTTTTTATTTTTTTTAACTTGCTCCTACATATGCTGGGGTGGCAAGTACCACCAGTAACACTGACTCTGGGGCCCACTGTTTAGCTGCATGCAAATATTACATTACCCTCACTCACAAATTTACCTATGCGTCTATACATTGGGTAGTTTGTGAAATGTATCTTGAGATGCTGAATTTGTCTGTACATGGTGAATCAAACAAATGTGTTGGGCCAACGACTGCTCTTGTTGGGGTGGGAGGGGTTTTAAGTTGCTTATTCCTCTACCGGTTCCCTTGTGGGCCAATATGAGCCTGTCTGCAAGTTAACAAACATTAACAATTTTTGTAAGAACCTACCCTGAACCTTAGGGTGGATTTTTAATCTGAAAAACCATAATGATCAGGAGAGCAATGGGAATAAAATAAGAGCGTATTGGTTACTTTTTAACCTGATGACAGGTACACTTTAAGGCTGGTCTGCCTGGCACAACAGGCTCCTCATCGCACTCATAAACCCAAATAGGGCCAAACTCTTCTCTGCTCCCACCTAAAAATATTGTAGTGCAATATCTTAATGCCACAACGTTCATCATGTCAAAGTTGAGCTTAGTACTACGACCCCCCATTGACTAGCACTTTGCCCTTCTGGAAGCTGACATTCAAGAAACTGTTTTTCCTGATGCCTACTGCTTTGACAGTATACAGTGGCACTGATGTGTGGCGTGTTCTGCCAGCCCTTGACAAACATGGTTCATGATCTCCATGGGGCATATAATCATGTAGTACAAACACATGGCAACAATAATTTCTTACAGACTCAATATTAATGATTAACTCCAATTTTTATTTATTTTCTTAATTTCAAATCATAGTAGTCCTCCAGAAGTGCTTTAGATTGCTGGTGATCAGGGTAGTGAGACCCTGACAGATTGCGTACGACATCATGCAGAAGCATTCAACTCTTCTGCATCGGCCTATCATATAGCTGAACTGTGCATGCAGCTAATCAAGAAGCTCAGGACGAAGTCGGCCGACCTACGGAAAAGGTCAAGTCGGAGTCGAAAATCCATCCCCGATGGATTTGACCGTAATACAAAGAGCAGATATTCGGTACTGTCTCAGAAGCGTACAGCTGTATACGGTGTAGGGGAAAATTTCAATCTCTGTATATATTTGCGGAGTCACACACAGATAGTCAGCATGTATTTGTCCGTGATACCAGCCGGTACACGGTAGTGTGTGAGGAGCGTACAGTGTTATGTTACGGTAGCTGAGGAGTGCAGGTAAAAAGGAAATACACCAGAGCAGTTGGAATCTATGAGATTGCAGTACCCTGACTAACCACCGCAACTAGAGGCAGCCTTGGAGCGTTCCTACGTTGGTCCTAGACGCCTCGTCACAGCCTGAGAAACTAACTACACCTAAAGATAGAAATAGGAAAGCTATCTGCCCCGGAGCAGAACCCCAAAGATAATAGAAAGCCCCCAAACATGTAATGGCGGTTAGACAAGAGGAAATACTGACACAGAAAGAAAATAGTATGAGCAAACGCTGGGGCCCAAACTATCTAAACAGAAAAGGATAGGAAGGGTACTTACTGCAATCTCAGAAAACCCTGAAAAAACACCAACTCTACTAATTTCAAAATCACCTGAGATCACACGACCTCTACCACCTAAATTAGTTCTCTGGTGTAACAAAAACAAAACAGCAGCCACTGAAAAAAAACTGGAAAAAGCAAAAGTACAAAACACAGTGGCTGGACTAAACTGAGAGGGCAAAACCCCCGGAGGGGACCCCGAAGGCCCCCACAGAAGTGCAGGACAAAATGCAAAAATATAGCAAAAACACAAAACAAGAAATTGTCTCATCTGATAGCAGGAGATGCAGACACGACACAGCAGGCCACAAGGGAAACTGGAAAGAAGGATTCAGACCAGAACAATTGATCACCGGCAACCCTGATGGGAAAATGACTCCCTTATATAAGACCAATCAGTAACACCTGATTCCCAGTCCTCACAATCCTCACTAGTACCGCTTGTAACCACCAGAGGGAGCCTCTGCTCAGAACTCATCTCAAACCCATTCACAACAGTACCCCCCCCTTGAGGAGGGGTCACCGAACCCTCATTTGAGCAACCAGGTCGGTCAGGATGAGTTCTATGATACGCACGGATAAGTCTCCTAGCATGGATGTCCGAAGCAAACACCCAAGAATTGTCTTCCTGACCATAACCTCTCCATTTAACCAAATACTGGAGTCTTCGTCTAGAAAAACGAGAATCCAATATTTTCTCAACCACATACTCCAGATTGCCCTCAACCAAAACAGGGTCAGGAGGCACAGCAGCAGGAACCACTGGCTCAACAAACCTCTTCAACAAGGACTTGTGGAACACGTTATGGATCTTAAATGTCCCTGGAAGAAGCAAGCGAAAAGAAACAGGATTAATAATCTCCATGATCTTATAAGGTCCAATGAACCTAGGCTTAAATTTAGGAGATGCTACTCTCATAGGAATATTCTTTGAGGACAACCAGACCAAGTCCCCCACTTTAAACCGAGGACCATCAGTCCTATGCCGGTTAGCAAACCGCTGGGCCTTCTCCTGAGAGAGGGACAACCTCTCCACTACCTGGTCCCAAATCTGCTGCATACGCTCAACAACAGAGTCAACACCTGGACAGACAGAAGCCTCCGTCTGTCCTGAAGAAAATCGAGGGTGAAACCCAGAATTACAGAAAAACGGAGACATCAAAGTGGCAGAACTAGCCCTATTATTAAGAGCAAACTCAGCCAAAGGCAAAAAAGAGACCCAGTCATCCTGATCAGCAGACACAAAGCATCTTAGATAAGTCTCCAATGTCTGGTTTGTTCTCTCAGTTTGACCATTGGTCTGAGGATGAAATGCCGAGGAGAAAGACAATTGAACACCCAGTTTAGAACAAAAAGTCCTCCAAAATCTGGAAACAAACTGGACTCCTCTGTCAGACACAATGTTCTCAGGAATGCCGTGTAAACGAACCACGTGCTGAAGGAACAACGGCACCAATTCAGAGGAGGAAGGCAACTTAGGTAATGGCACAAGATGTATCATTTTGGAAAACCTATCACAAATTACCCAGATGGTGGTCATTCTCTGAGAAACAGGAAGATCGGAAATGAAATCCATAGAGATATGGGTCCATGGTCTCTTGGGCACAGGCAATGGCATCAACAAACCACTAGAGCGAGAGCAAGGCTTGGAGCGAGAGCAAGTCCCGCAGGACTGCACAAATTCCCTGACATCGCGAGACAAGGTAGGCCACCAAAAGGACCGACTAACCAAGTCTCTGGTACCAAAAATTCCGGGATGCCCAGCCAATGCGGAACAATGAATCTCAGACATCACACTCTTTTTCCATTGGTCCGGGACAAACAATTTTCCAACAGGGCAGCGCTCGGGCCTATCCTCCTGACACCCCTCCAGAGCAAGTCTCAAATTGGGCGAGATGGCGGAAAGAACTACACCCTCCTTCAAAATAACAGAGGGATCAGATAGCTCAGGAGAGTCCGCAAGGAAACTCCTCGAGAGGGCATCCGCCTTAACATTCTTAGTGCCAGGAAGAAAGGAAACCACAAAATTAAAACGTGTGAAAAACAAGGCCCACCTGGCCTGTCTAGGATTGAGTCGCTTGGCAGATTCCAGATAGACCAGATTCTTATGGTCCGTAAGGACCACCACCTGATGTTTGGCTCCCTCCAGCCAATGTCTCCACTCTTCAAAAGCCCACTTCATGGCCAATAACTCCCGATTACCCACGTCATAATTACGTTCAGTAGGAGAAAATTTTCGAGAGAAAAAGGCACAAGGGTTACTTTTAGAGGTCTCTGGATCTTTTTGGGACAAAACGGCACCTGCCCCAATTTCAGAGGCATCAACCTCCACCTGAAATGGCAGAGAAACATCAGGCTGCCGTAGAACAGGAGCAGAAGTGAATCTCTGCTTAAGTTCCTGAAACGCAGAGACTGCCTCAGGAGGCCAATTCACCACATCAGAACCCTTTCTGGTCAAATCAGTTAATTGTTTAACAATAACCGAGAAATTACCAATAAATTTACGATAAAAATTGGCAAAACCCAAAAATCTCTGAAGAGCCTTTAATGAAGTAGGTTGGACCCAATCACAGATGGCCTGAACCTTGACCGGGTCCATTTCAATAACAGATGGGGACAAAATGAATCCCAGAAATGAGATCTTCTGTACGCCAAAAAGACACTTTGATCCCTTCACATACAGAGCATTCTCTCTCAAAATCTGGAATACAGTTCGAACATGTTTCACATGAGAGTCCCAGTCATTAGAAAAAATCAAGATATCATCCAAATAAACAATCAGAAACTTGTCCACAAAATCCCTGAAAATGTCATTCATGAAGGACTGGAAGACGGAAGGAGCATTAGTGAGCCCAAAGGGCATCACAAGGTACTCAAAATGCCCTTCAGGGGTGTTAAATGCCGTCTTCCATTCATCCCCGTGCTTAATGCGAATAAGGTTATACGCCCCCCTGAGGTCAAGCTTGGTAAACCAAGTAGCGTTTTTCACCCTGGAAAACAGGTCAGAAATCAAGGGTAACGGGTATTGATATTTCACAGTAATATTGTTCAAGAGACGATAATCAATACACGGCCTTAATGAACCATCTTTTTTGGCCACAAAGAAAAAACCGGCACCTAAGGGTGAAGAGGATGGTCTGATATGACCCTTCTCCAATGATTCCTTGATATAAGACCGCATAGCGTCATGTTCAGGTACAGACAAGTTAAAAAGGCGACCTTTAGGGAATTTACTACCTGGCACTAATTCAATAGCGCAGTCATAGCTCCTATGGGGAGGTAAGGATGCAGATTTACTTTCGCTAAACACATCAGAAAAATCAAACAAAAAGTCAGGAACATCCTCAGCCTGGGGGGAGGCAGAAAAAACAGGAGTGTTGGTATTAACACATTGGCAGCCCCAACTGGTTACAGACACAGATTTCCAATCCAAAACAGGATTATGAGACTGTAACCAAGGGAAACCCAGCACTATAATGTCATGCAGATTATATAGAACCAAAAATTTGCAGCACTCCTGGTGATCAGGTTCAACCCTCATTATCACCTGAGTAGAAAACTGGGGTTTATTCTCAGCCAAAGGGGTAGAATCGATCCCCAGTAAAGAATAGACTTCTGTAGGGGTATCAAGGGAAACCCACAACGTTTAGCAAAATCATAATCCATCAGGTTAATAGCTGCTCCAGAATCAACGAAAGCCTGAGCAGAAAATGAGGACAGAGAGCATATCAGAGTGACAGTTAATAAAAACTTAGTCTGAACACTACCCAAGACAACTGAGCGTGCAAAATGTCTTCCCCGCTTAGGGCAGACTGAAATAGCATGAGAGGCATCACCACAGTAGAAACATAACCCATTGCGCTTTCGAAACTCATGACGCTGTGCCCCAGACACCACTCCATCACACTGCATGGGCTCAGCAGCTGGCTCACAAGGCAACACCACTCCACGCATACTTCTCCGCTCACGCAAACGTCTGTCAATTTGAATCGCTAATGACATAGAATCATTGAGACCAGAGGGGACAGGGAATCCCACCATAACATCCTTTACATTATCTGACAGACCCTTCCGGAAAAGGGCTGCCAAAGCGTCGTCATTCCATTTGGTCAGGACTGCCCACTACGGAATCTCTGACAGTATAACTCAGCGTCATCAAGCCCCTGATTTAAGGCCAACAAGGCTTTTTCAGCTTGATCAGTGACATTAGGCTCATCGTACAATAACCCCAAAGCCTGAAAAAATGCATCAACATCACTCAAAACAGGATCCCCAGGTATCAGGGAAAAAGCCCAATCCTGAGGATCGCCGCGCAGGAGAGAGATGAAATTTGAACCTGCTGCGCTGCGTTTCCTGAGGACTTAGATTTTAAGGCAAGAAACAATTTACAATTATTTTTGAAATTCTGAAACTTAGCTCGATCCCCTAAAAACAAATCTGGCATGGGGATCCTAGGTTCCACAACAGGCAACCTAGCAAGATATGCAGCAATACTCTGAACCTCAGTGGCAAGCTGATCCACACGGCCAGACAACTGTGCAAACTCCATTGGGAGAAAAGATCCTCCCCAGCACCCAGAGATACAGAGGGAAAAAAAAAAAAAATGCAACAAACAGAAAAATATCTCTGACAACTTTTCTTCCTTCAAAATATTTTTTCCCTTCTGTGAGTACCATACAATTTTTGTGGCCGGTGATACTGTTATGTTACGGTAGCTGAGGAGTGCAGGTAAAAAAGGAAATACACCAGAGCAGTTGGAATCTATGAGATTGCAGTACCCTGACTAACCACCGCAACTAGAGGCAGCCTTGGAGCGTTCCTACGTTGGTCCTAGACGCCTCGTCACAGCCTGAGAAACTAACTACACCTAAAGATAGAAATAGGAAAGCTATCTGCCCCGGAGCAGAACCCCAAAGATAATAGAAAGCCCCCAAACATGTAATGGCGGTTAGACAAGAGGAAATACTGACACAGAAAGAAAATAGTATGAGCAAACGCTGGGGCCCAAACTATCTAAACAGAAAAGGATAGGAAGGGTACTTACTGCAATCTCAGAAAACCCTGAAAAAACACCAACTCTACTAATTTCAAAATCACCTGAGATCACACGACCTCTACCACCTAAATTAGTTCTCTGGTGTAACAAAAACAAAACAGCAGCCACTGAAAAAAAACTGGAAAAAGCAAAAGTACAAAACACAGTGGCTGGACTAAACTGAGAGGGCAAAAGCCCCCGGAGGGGACCCCGAAGGCCCCCACAGAAGTGCAGGACAAAATGCAAAAATATAGCAAAAACACAAAACAAGAAATTGTCTCATCTGATAGCAGGAGATGCAGACACGACACAGCAGGCCACAAGGGAAACTGGAAAGAAGGATTCAGACCAGAACAATTGATCACCGGCAACCCTGATGGGAAAATGACTCCCTTATATAAGACCAATCAGTAACACCTGATTCCCAGTCCTCACTAGTACCGCTTGTAACCACCAGAGGGAGCCTCTGCTCAGAACTCATCTCAAACCCATTCACAACAGTACAGTGTACGGTGTGGCAAAAAATGAACGCTCGGTAACTGTGCAGAAAAAAAGAATAAAAGTATTAGTGCTGTGTGAAAAGCAGTCTGCACAGTGGTGTACACACAGCAATACAGCTATCAGGCAGCCTAATAACCAGCGCTGCTGCACACAAGAAAATCCTCCCCTGTCACTGGCAGGCAGCCTAATAACCAGTGCTGCTGCACACAAGAAAATCCTCCCCTGTCACTGCACACTAACTGTACAGTACAATTGCTATCAGCACAAGCACATAAGAACTTCTCTTTCCAGCCCTAAAGCCCCCATCACACTATGCGAGATTGCTAGTGAGATCGCTGAAGCGTCACCGATTTTGAGACACAACAGCGACCTAGCCAGTGATCTCGCTTAGTGTGACACGCAGCTGAGCCGCCCAGCCAGGGCTGTGGGGTACTCGGACCCGAGCCCGTTGATCTTTATGGGGGAAGGCACGGTGGCCACGGCTCGGTCCGTGGCCCTGGGTGCTCACCAAAAAGGGGATATTTACAGGGAATAAGTGTTCGTATAATGATTCGTGACGCCACCTGTAGTACCTGGTCAGGGTGACCAGCGCTGCTGTGCAGGTCATCTGGAAGGGATGATGTTGTGCAGCTAGATGATAAGCCTCCTACAGGTGAGGCTGTGTCCTTTCCAGGGCAGGTAGATGTGGTAATGCAGGAATGGTGCTTGTGATGTAGCAGAGAGTAGTGTGCGACGCTGGAATAATTCTAGGAGACAGTTCAAGTGCAGTTCAGGGTTTTTACTCACAGTCTGATGGGCGCCATACAGATGCCCGCTTGGCACTGTGTCCTCCGGGTGAGTGGTCCAGCAACCCCCAGGTAGATTGGTCGCACTTCCCAGGTCTCCCTCTCAGTATGTTCCTTTCTGGCCTTCACTCTCTGTGCTCTTTCTCCTTTCACTTCCTAGCACCTCACCAGGCAAACGCCCAGTTCCAGAAGCTGTGAGCCCTTTCAGTCAACAGATCAATCCTATGTCTGTGCGTACTTGACCCCGTTGTGCTGCCTTTCTGAAGAGATGCTGGTGGTGGTGGCAATGACCCATAAAGAGATCACCGCCGTCGGCTTACTAGCAGGGCGTGAAGCTTTCCCACTAGTCTAGGGGCCGCTCCCTGATGGCCTTGGTCCTTCCTTCTTCAGGATGGGGGCCACGGATGGATAAACCAAACTCTGTGCCTGTTCGGACCCTTTTGCTCGCTTCAGCAGTTCCCTGAGATGTACTCAGATGGAGACTCAGTCAGTGACTGGCTGCACTCTAATCTACCATGCAGCCTAAATGCTGCAGCTAACTCCACCCACCCATCTAGACACCCTTTGCTAACCAGGCTGAGTCAAACCATCCTCCCTAAGGGTCCGTCCGTATGCTCAGCTGGCATGGTGTGTTGGATGCAGGTGTGGAGTCCTAGGGGTGCTCCCTCCTTACCTGAAAGTCAGGTGTCACACCCTGGGTGAGATGCAACACCTCTGTGGTGACTGAACCCTCAGGGGTGCCACACAGCGACGACTAGCCCCCCTGCTGGGTATCGCTGATTGTCGTTGAATGCTCTGGACCATTTTTTCATCGCTGGTCTCCCGATGGCCAGCACGCTTCACTGCGTGTGACAGCGGGAGACCAACGATCAGCGAGCTGGTATCCAATTTACATATCGGGTAACTAAGCACCGCGCAGCACCTAGTTATCCGATATGTTCCCTGGCTACCGGCTCCCAGCTTCTGCTATAGAGCGCTGAGAGCCGGTATCTAGGGTACACATTGGGTAACTAGGTGCCGCGTGGTGCTTAGTTACCCGATATGTACATTGGATACCGGATCTCAGCGCTCTAAGCAGAAGCTGAGCCGGTATCTAGGGTACATATTGGGTAACTAGGTGCCGCGCAATGCTTAGTTACACGATGTGTACATTGGATAGCAGCATGCTCGCTGTCCTGATCGCTGGTGAGTCTGCCCATGTGACAGCTCATCAGCGATCAGCTAACGATGTTCCAGCGATCCCATCCACGTCGTATCGTTGGTGGGATCGCTGGGACATTGAAGAGTGTGATGGGACCCTAACTCTATCCCTACTGATAAACAGCGTCAGCAACCTCTCCCTACTGTTAATATCGCTAGAAGTAAAATGGCGGTCGGCGGTCAGGGCTTTTATAGACACTATGACGCCCCCCAAAGCAAGCCAATCACTGCAATGCCCTTCTCTAAGATGGTGGTGGACGCTGCCCATGTCATCTCATTGCCCACAGTGTACGTCCTTGCTCATTGGCTGAAAAAAGGCGACTGAAAGCATTCTGGGAAATCCGACTTTGGCGCTCGTTTTGCCGACCGCATGGCGGACTGCACACTATGCGAAAGTTGGCGACTTTTGAATCTGACTGACCTGTTTCACTCACTCTAGTTTTGAACGATTGGTAGTGGTCTCCATCCCTTGACCGTCACCGACCTAGAGTTGTTCTGTAGGACTGAGTCCGAACCTACACTTTAACAATTTAGCCTTGCAGTCAGAACCAGAACAGAATGAAAAAGTAAATTAAGGCTATATATTGTAAAACACAGAGGAATATGAATGATGCACAACTAGTTTTATGTAAATTGTGGATACATGGCAAGAGGTTGTCTCTATCTCATTCATCATTCTCATTAACTTGTTAAGTTGGAAATGAAGGATGTTTTAATGTGCAAAATAGAAAAATAAATTCATGAAGGGGAAGATAAAAATGAATGATACTTGTAATAACATGATTTAGATATTGCTTAAATAAAATGAAAACTTCCAGATCATAGTTGTATTCTTGATCAACCTCTACAGACTGGAACAACTTTTATGCTGTCATTGCGTACGTAGATAAAACAAGCCAGCATCTACGATTTACGTACATTGGATCTTATCTTATTATCTTGCTCAAGTGGCAGTGTGATCACTCTTATTTTATAAAATAAAACTCTTGACTCTGAACTGACTAAAAATTATCACATCCATGGAACCTTACAAAGAAAGCTCAAATTGTTTGTATCCACAGGCTGCACTAACAACTGGGTTTTAATTGGTTCTTTAACCCTTTCCGACATCTGGCATAAATTTACGCCAATGTCTGACTCCTTTCCTTTCCCGGCAGTGAGCCCACATCTTTCCCAGCATGTCAGCTGTTTTGAACAGCTTACATGTGCCCGTAACAGATACAGGTAGAATCACGATCCACCTGAGGCTATTAACCCATTAAATGCCACTGTCAAACTGACAGCAGCATTTAGCATGTGCTTCCGGCAATCACAACGGAAATCCGCCCACCGGTGACCCACGTGCTATCGGGTCACCAATGGGTTGGAATGACAACTCAGAGGTCTCCAGACATCTATGGTTGTCACTGCCGGATTGCTATGAGCGCCGCCTGGTGGTCGGCACTCATAGCAAGTGAGAAATTCTGCTACATACAGGCAATCTGATCATCGCCTATATGTAAGAGAGCCAATGGGACAAGTGTAGCTTCTAGTCTCCCATGGAGATTATTGAAGGATGCAAAAAGTAAAACTAAAAATGTTGTAAAAAAATCTTAAAAAAATATAAGAGTTCAAATTACCCCCCTTTCGCCCCATTCAAAATGAAAAAAAAAATACACGTATTTGGTATCACTGCATTCAGAATTGCCCAATCTATCAATATAAAAAAAGAATTAACCCGATCGCTAAATGGCGTAATGAGAAAAAAATTCAAAAAGCCAGTATTACGTTTTTTTGGTCGCCACAACCTTGCATTAAAATGCAGTAACAGGCGATCAGAAGATCGCATCTGCACCAAAATAGCATCACTAAAAGCATCAGCTTGGTGTGCAAAAAATAAGCCCTCACCCAGCAGCAGGAAGTCAGGGAGCATAGTCCGGGCAGCCATGCCCTGGGCAAGAAGTGAATAGAGAGCAGAGACCGGGCAGCCATGCCCAGGGCAAGGAGTAAATAGAACCTGTGTTGCAGTGACAGGGTGAAAAGTTCGGCCAGGGAGGTAGTCGTGACTGAGGTAAATGGGCAAGGCCCGCCTCGGCCTCCCCTCACATACACATCACAGTTCTCTGTCATCATACCTGTTGCTTCATGCTTCACACCGTCAGGGCTTTCTCTAGTTCCACACAGTTTGCCTCATCCACTTTCCCTGTGCTTTCCCTGATATCCTTCAGCGGGTACCCGGGACGTCCCATACCGACCGGCATCACAGCGTCCTCCCTGTCCAGATTCACTATCTTCGGGAGTTCACCTGTTTGTTTCGCCCCAGACAAAAGGGCATCTACCCACATAGTACGCTGCCACATGATGAGCAACCTGTACTGCTGTCCTGCTGCCAGCTGTCTTGCTACGATCTGTCCTGTTGTAATCTGCCCTGTTGCAATCTGTGTTGCTGTCATCTGTGGCCCTCAGGCCCTGAACAACTGGGCTCTTATCGTCAAACGTTACCGGGCTGACTGCCTTGTCAGGGCCCTCTGGCCCAACTGACAAAAATGCCGGATGCTCCCCGGCTTACCCACAGTAAGCCCCTCCTACATTAACTATATACATTAGGAGCATTAACTATGTCCCCATCTAGTGGGCTGAATAGAGTACTACGCTTTCCCTAAATAAATATTATAATCAGTACAGTAGTAGTATTTAGCAACATGCAAAAATCATACATTAAACGTTAATAACATGAATAAAAGGCACATATATCAAGGCTTTAGACAACCCCTTACACTACGCCCTGTGCAAGGAGTAAATAGAAGCTGTGTTGCAGCGACAGGGCAAGAGTAGGAAGATTCCAGACCTCTGGGACCAGAGTCAGTGGTTGAGAGTATCATCCTGAGAACGCCCCGTAGAGGCAAAGCAACACTACAGAACAGTGTGGACCAGTGATGGTGTAAGCATGCTCAGACAAGAGGCCAGTACATATTGAGTCAATGGTCCACATGAGTACAAGAGTCCGGCAGCCTGAGACCAAGACAGGGCCAAGACATTGCACAGATTGGTGTACAAGAAGAGAGTCAGCAGCTGAGGCTGAGAACTGAATAGAGGTTGTGGAGAAGGGATAGAATTCATATCCGAGTAGCACAGCTTCCTAGGACAAGACTGGAGGCTCAGCAACTGGGATGGAGTGTGTGCTGAATGTAATCAGTGACCTGTCAGCAGTCTTCAGTATGAATACCTAATCAGAGCACCACATGCAGACCCCCCACAGACCGCCACGGGGCACGAGCATATCATTAACTCAAAACTGAAAATAAAGATTAAACAACAACCACAAGACGGGTTTCATCAACCAAGGTATCATTTTAATCAGTATAACGGTGCTCCCTGACACTGTAGATTACTGTGCACAATCTTGCTGACGTGTTCCCTTTAACCCCTTCACGACCTTGGGATTTTCCATTTTTGTGTGTTTGCTACCCTTCTTCCAGAGCCTTAACTTTTTTTATTTTTCCATCAATATGACCGCTTGAGGGCTTGTTTTTTGCATGACAAGTTGTACATTTTAACGACACCATTGATTTAAAAAAAAATCACCATTTTCAGATACTTGTAGAGTCTCCATTTTTGGGTATCTGAAAATCTGTGGCTGGGTGAGGACTTATTTTTTTGTGTACCAAGCTGACTTTTTTTATTGGTACCATATTGGAGTAGATCTGAGGTTTTGATTGCCTGTTATTGCATTTTATTGCAGTGTTGCAGCAACCAAAAACAATTATGGCGTGTTTTTTTGTTTGTTTGTTTTTCTTATGCCCTTTACTTATAAGATTAATTTAGTTTATATTTTGATTGGGCATTTCTGAAAGCTGAGATACCAAATATGTATATATTTTTTATTTTTTCGCTTTAATTTGGGGCAAAATGGGGTGTTTTGAACTTATTTGTTTTTCCATTTTTTTAGTATTTTTTTATGGTTTATACATTTTACTTGCTTCAACCCTGCTATGTATAGCCAAAGTCATCATTTGGCAGCATTTATACAGGTCAGCAATGACCAGCACGGGGTTTTTCTGCAGACGCCTGATTTTCATGCCAACCTTTGTGCCAGGGGCACCGATGGGCGGTGCTTGTGACACGCTTCTGGCGCGATCATGTTACAGTACATGCCGCTGTCCGAGATTGACAGCGGCATTTAACATATTAACAGCCGCATGTGGATTGTGATTCCACCTGTGGCTGTTAGGGGCACATGTTAGCTGATCAAATCAGCTGTCATGTGCTGAGAAAGATGCGGGCTCAGCGCCAGAGCCCCCATCTTTCTCAGCACATGACGACTGGGGGATACATAACCTATGATGTACCTAAAGGTCGTGAAGGATTTAAGTTCCCCACAGTGTGTAAAAAAAAAAAACCTCTGAATACTCGTATGAGTCCTTAAAGTAACACTGCAGACAAAACTAATTTAACAAGGTTCTGCTTATTGCAAGGTCTGATAGGTCTATTCATGACTGAGGCAAATCTTCTTTTAACTAGTACTGTGTCATTCATGGACCCCCCAAGTCCCCTATTAATTATAATAGTGTCTCTGTAGTGGCCATAATTTTTTTTTGAGCAGACCTACTCTGTATGTATATATGTATAGTATAACTGATCTTATGTAAAATGTTTTGGTTTCTTTTTTTTGTTGCTGTTGTGTAGCATTACAGCTGCAAAGCACCAATGTCCAGCAAAGCAAAAATGCATTGGCACACCGAACCAGTGAATTTATGAACAATAATCTCATTGTGAGGAGAGGTGAAGAATTCACTATTGAACTCACATTCAGCAGACCAGCGCAGTCTTCAGACAATATCAAATTAAACATGAAAACAGGTAAAAATTTAATTGTAGCTTTTTTGCAATGTATAATTCTGTAAAGTCATATGTTCATAATAAAATATCAGCTTTAAGACAAACATTAATTTTATAATGGGAACCATTGCCTTTAAATGGCTTGGGTCCATACTCTCAAAGTAATAAAATGAGTATTTATTCTGTAAGTTGAAGGTAATGACCTGGATATATTTATTAACAGTAGTGGGTTGGGTCTACACATAGAAAGTAATGGCCCATGTCAATAAATTTAGGGTTAGACAATGAAGGTAATGATCTACACATGGAGGCTAATGGCTTCTGTTCACACATTGAGGGTAATGGTTTAAGGTATATATACCCTTTTTTGAAGGTAATGGCTCATGTCAAAACATTGGACCTAGTGACCCTAATCTACTTACTGAAGGCAATAGCCCTAGTTTACACACTGGGCTAGGTATACAGTACAGGAAAGGGTATGGTTTAGATCTACACATTGAGGGTAATTGAGAACCTGTAGGAAACCCACAAAAACACGGGGAGAACATACAAACTCCTTGCAGATGTTGTCTTCGGTTGGATTTGAACCCAGGACCTCAATGCTGCAAGGCTGAATTGCTAATCACTGATCCGCCATGCTGCCTATGCTTTCAACTGCATGTGCAGATGCCGATACAGCTGAACTTGAGGTGGGGTTGTGTATGCGCTGCGTTAAAAGTAGCGTAGCTTCGGGTGGGCTCATCAGAGCACGGGACCCGTTGCGGCTGCTCTCTCTGCTCCCCCCCATAGCTATGTGAGGGTGGGCAAGTGCAGTAGTCATAGCCGAGAGCAGCCCCTGCAGCACACCCTGGCCGCCCTTCACATGCAAACAAAGTCCACTCATCTGCGTACCTGCGTCTTGGGTCTCTGCGGCGTCTGGGTCCACTCAGTGTATCCGTAGGCCTCTATTTGCCAGTACCGGACAAAGGGAGACACAGTCCAATTCAACTTTAACCAAAACAGCTTTACTTGTTTCTGTACGCAGCACATCCATTTTCTTTACAGTATAAACATCAAATTTTGCAGCACACACTTCTGCCTCTTTCGTTGCATTTCTGTTCCTGTGAACCATCCCATTCAGTTCCTCAGCGTCCTCCCTGGCCAAGCTTACGTTGTTTGAGAGTTCCCCAGCCATTTCGCCCCGGTTCTGAGGGCATCTGCTCACGCCATAAGCCGCCACATTTTGAAGTGACCTGCCCGTACTGCTTAGTCTTTCTTGTAGCAACTACAGTCCCACTTATACTGCACCGCTAGCCCTGCTGCACTGCTTCCACTACTGATGTTTCACCCAGATGACGGATGGCCGGGCCTTTACACTTAATGTACCGTTGCGTGACACGGCATTGCCCAGGGCTATCAAGCCCTCGTGAGCTCAACGGGCGCCCAGGCCCCTACTGAACACTATCAGGAAGTCTTTCCTGCCTTATCCACCGTGCCCCTCTTATATTTAACAATATTCAGTACTATGTAAACTCCCATCTATTACTAGGTAGACCAGAATTCCCCTATCTAGTGGCCTAACTAAAGTACTGCGCTTTCCCTATTAAACTGTATACAAAATGGTGCTAGATACAATACAGCAATAAATAGCCAATTTACATTAAGGAAGGGAGTGAAGTATCAGAAATACACAATTATACACACTATTACTAAACCGCACGTATCTTAACCCGGGACGTACCTAAAGGGGTTAGCAAGAGAGAAGTAATACTTTGGAACCCCTTTCATTTACATTACTGGAGGGCCAGGGTCTACACAAGTAGAAGCAATGGCTTGGATACACACACTGAAAATCTACACAATGAAGATAAAGCGTGGGTATGCACATAGAAGGCAATGGTTGCTTACATTATTTAAATCAAGCGAGTATGTTAGTTTATTAACTTAATCTTGCATTTTTCTCTAAACCTTTTTTTTTTAGGATCTATAAATATAGACTTGCCAATTATAATTCCAAGTCCTAGTAATGGAGCGCCCTGGAGTGCAAGCAGTACCCAGAAAACAAACACATTGACAGTCACCATCAACTCCCCCGTGAATGCAGTTATTGGATGTTATACCTTGACACTGAGTTTTTCTAGTGGAAGGAGTACCACTTCAGAAAGTCTAGGACATGTATATGTGCTTTTTAACCCTTGGGCTAAAGGTATTGTTATATCTGCAATATATTTAACAAAGCAATATAGTGAAATATATAATACATGGTATTAAGAGAACCTGTCAGCAGGTTTTAGACATCTGAAATCTGAAAGCGCTATAATGTAGCAGCAGAGACCCTGATTCCACGGATGTGTCACTTACTGGGCATTGTTTTGTGATTTCAATACAATCCGTGTTTTATCGACAGGAAATTATCACTACAGGACAAGCTGCCTCGTGCATCCTGGTCCAACCAAACCCCAGCACTATACTATATTCGTAGAATGCTGGGGTGTGGGGGAGGATATGCACAGCTCAATAACGGAGCAGCAAAGAAAACTGTGACTGAGTGACACATCGCTGGATTTGGGGTCTCTGTCACATTACATGGCAAAAAACTGCTCACAGATTCCGTTTTAAAGTTGCCTACAAATGTTTCTTCCTATAGTAAATTAAACAAAGTCCAGAATGATGGGGTTGCAGGCAGAATTGCACTGTAACTTGAGGTTACTGGAACTAGTAGCATAATCTGTAATGGGGTCTCTTACATTTTTACCAGTTATATACAGTATATGTTCCTGTTTGCAACCATAGATGTCCATTGCAAGGTTGCTATATATTGATATTCACTTGTAGTTTGGACTGTAGGTTGGAGGAGTCATCTCCTGTCCCCAAGTGTTCCTTGCTGTGGTCCCTGACTTTCAGATGTGAGCTTAGTCGAGTCCATCTTGGAAGGTGAGAGGCATCAGTAAGCAAGGTTATTTTAGGTTACTGAACAGTCTCACACTTTGCATTATGAAATAGTCTCTCATTTCTCTTAAAGCAATAAAGCCAGTTTTGCCAAGCCTTAAATTTACTGTGAATTTCATGCCAGGAGCTACAAGCAAATGCCAGCTTCTCACCAGGTATCATAAAGGGCAGGATAATGAATACAATATGTACTGCCAATGGGTAGTACTACTGCACATTAATTTTTAGGTGGAGATCCAAGTGACAGCATTTATACATAATTGCTTTTTAAGAAGAAAAATATGCTGATATATATTGTCAGATATGTGTTTGGCCAGGGATGTCGAACTCAAATACACAGGGAGACAAAATGAAAAAATTTGGACAAAGTCATGGGCCAACCTTTATATTTCTTAAAAAAAAAACCTCAACTCAAGTTTTTTCATATGATTAAATATGACGATAAACCTTTTCATATGGAAACAAACTTAAAGGGATTGTCCGAAGAAGAAGGTTCAATTTAATGAATACATCTGAGGGTATGTTTCCACGGTCATTAAACAGTCCGGATTTGCTGCGTGTTTGACGCTGTGCATTGGCGCAGCGTCAAACACGCAGCATCCAGATGTTACAGCATAGTGGAGGGGATTTCAAGAAATCCCGTCTCCACTATGCATAAAAACACGCAGGCGGAAGATCTGTGTTTCCGGACATGCGGTGCGTCTTTTTAGACCGCAGCATGTCCTATTCCCTTGCAGCGACGCTGCGTCGCCGCAAGGGAAATAACACAGGGCTATGTAGACCTGCGGTCATTCCGCATGTGTTCCGGATGTGTTCCATGAACACATCCGGAATGACCATGTGTAGCCCAGCTATTTAAGGCACACATAAAATCCAGGAGAGTGCACAGAAGGTAATCGCAAAAGCTTGTTATCATTCACTTCACTCACACTTTCAGACACACCCACTAGGGGTATAAGAGGGAGTGACACGTGGCAGAGCTGATTCTAGTTTCCTGTCTGAGAAGAGCTCAAGGCAGATAGTTTCCTGTCTGAGGACAGTGCAGTTCAGTCTCAGTCCAGTCTGGACTTGGAGGATACTGAGAGCTAGTCAGTGAGCTCTAGAAGAAAGCTGACATTACCATCGAAGCCACAAGTGCTTATGCTAAGAGCGAGAGCAGGGCGAAGGGCATAGTGGAGAAGACAGAGAGAGAAGTGCTTCAGGTATTGGATTGCCTGCACTAAATCACCGGACACCGAGTCCGAAGCGTTGCTAGTGTTTCAAGCATAGTAACAAGATAACCGGAGGCATCTGGACTACAGGTCGCAGAGAGCAGCCCTAAGTGTCGATACGTAATCGGAGTCAGGAGGAACAAGGACTTTTAGCAGGGCCCTGCATAGAAGTACTCTGTTCTCACCACTCAGAAGGCTCCACCACAATATTGGCCGGGCTTGTCAGCTATTGAGAAAGCTGGAGATTGCAGAGTTAACTTCGCTTCACGCAAGTTAGGACTCACATACATTTGAAGTTAAGGAGGCCTCTAACCTGCTCAGCGGTTACCCGAATGTGCATTCTCCACCCCGACCAGCTCCCCGGATCTTCCTGAAACACCTTCAAGTAAAAGGTATGAAAAGAAGCTATTTCGTGTGTGACTGAATTATTACCTACACCTTGCATCATCACCATAGACTTCCAGGGACCAGTCTCACCTGTGGGAGACCTACCACCCAGCTGCCCCCATAACATCCCCTGTGAAGATCATTATAGCAGCGCTGGTCCAATTAACCAGATACCACAGGTGGCGTCACGAACTACCTATCCTAATAATCCCCTGTAAATATCCCCCATCGCTTGACTGCCAGGGCCACGGACCGAGTCCCGCTGCCAGTGACAACTCCCATAGAAATCATTGGGCTCGGCTCCGAGTACCCCATAGCCCTGGTAACCACTTCAGTGTGGTGCGAGTCAACCACGCGTTCAGAAGGGGGCGGGGCTTTGGGCGGAGCGGACTTTCCACTCCGTCCAAAGCGCTGTGTTTCCTGAACGTGGAAACACAGCCTTAGAACAGAGTACACACAATCACAAATGAGGCATTCTGGAATAATATATAATGCTATGTAAGAGCAGTAAAAAGGATATGGCCTAATTTAAATATAATAATAACAAAGGATATAAAACCTTGAATTAATTGCTCAAGTATGATGCCAACAAGTGCCTCCTAAATGCAGTATGATGTCCCCACAGTGAATTCCTCCACATGCACTTTATGAATGCACTATACCCCTGACCAACAACGTGATCCCCACGTAGTCCTCCACATACTATAATGAGCCCCACATTAATAAAAAAAAAGTAATCCATTCTTCCCAGTCCCCCGCTGCTCTGATTTTGACAACGAGCGCACTGAAGCTCTTTACTGCTCTGCACAGTGGGCGCAAAAAATTGATATATCTCCTGCTGCACTGCGTTATCAGAAGGAGAATGATAAAGGAGGGAGTGGACAGCTTCCTTCCTTAGTCATTGCTTTCAATGGTATCAGCATCCAGGATGACTGTGCCAGTGTCAAGGTCCAAATTTATTTGCCTGGGGTCTAGATTTGGCTCACATGCCAGAGTTGGATGAGTGTTTTAGACATTGTGTTGAACACAAGCTGTTGCTGAATTTGTCCGTCCTCTTGTTATTGAACCCCTTTCTGTCATCTGATGTACTATCCCGTCCATGTGCCCTGGGACTTAATTCCCAAGGATGGGATAGTATGTCATAGGCGATCAGCTGCGCTCCCGGGGGGTACAGCTGATCATGGCTGGGTGTCAGCTGATTAGCACAGCTGACACCCGGCACTATGTGTCAGGAGTGGTCACGGACCTTATGGGATCTAGTTTCTAAAATGGGGTCACTTGTGGGGGTTTTCCACTGTTTAGGCACATCAGGGGCTATCCAAACGCGAAATGGTGTCTACTCTCGATTCCAGCCAATTTTGGTTTGAAAAAGTCAAATGGCACTCCCTCCCTTCCGAGCTCTGCCGTGCGCCCAAACAGTAGTTTCCCCCCACATATGGAGTATCAACGTACTCAGGGCAGATTGGACAACAACTTTTGTGGTCCAATTTCTCCTGTTACCCTTGGGAAAATAAAAAATTGGTGACTAAAAGATTTTTTTGTGGGAAAAATTAGGATTTTTTATTTTCATGCCCGGGCATTAAAACTTGCGTGAAGCACTTGGGGGTTTAAAGTGCTCACCACAGATCTAGATAAGTTTCTTAGGGGGTCTAGTTTCCAAAATGGGGTCACTTGTGGGGGGGGTTCTACTGTTTAGGCACATCAGGGGCTCTGCAAACTGAACATGACATCCATCAAAGTCTGCATTCCAAAACATCATTACTTACTTTCCGAGCCCTGCCATGAGCCCAAACAGTTTCCCCCCACATATGGGGTATCAGTGTACTCAGGACAAACTGGACAACAACTTTTGGGGTCCAATTTCCTTGGGAAAAATCAAAAATTGGGGACTAAAAAATCATTTTGTGGAAATTTTTTTTTCACACCCAGGAATTATAAACTTTATTGAAGCACTTGGGGGTTCAAAGTGCTCACAACATATCTAGATAAGTTCCTTAGGGGGTCTAGTTTCAAAAATGGTGTCACTTGTGGGGGGTTTCCACTGTTTAGGCACATCAGGGGCTCTCCAAACGCGACATGGCGTCCAATTTCAATTCCAGCCAATTTTGGTTTGAAAAAGTCAAACGGCGCTCCTTCCTTCCGAGCCCTGCCTTGCACCCAGACAGTGGTTTTCCCCCACATACGGGGTATCGGCGTACTCAGGAGAAATTGCACAACAATTTTGTCTGTCCATTATCTCCTTTTACCCTTGTGAAAATAAAAAAAAGTTTGTAAAAGATCATTTTTGTGACTAAATAGTTAAGTGTTCATTTTTTCCTTCCATGTTGCTTCAGCTCCTGTGAAGCACCTGAAGGGTTAATAAACTTCTTGAATGTGGTTTTGAGTACCTTGAGGGGTGCAGTTTTTAGAATGGTGTCACTTTTGGGTATTTTCTGCCATATAGACCACTCAAAGTGACTTCAAATGTGAGGTGGTCCCTAAAAAAAATGGCTTTGTACATTTTGTTGTAAAAATGAGAAATCGCTGGTCAACTTTTAACCCTTATAACTTCCAAACAAAAAAAATTTGGGCTCCAAAATTATGCTGATGTAAAGTAGACATGTGGGAAATGTTATTTATTAACTATTTTGTGTGACATATTTCTCTGTTTTAAGGAATAAAAATTCAAAGTTTGAAAATTGCAAAATTTTCAAAATTTTTGCCTTATTTTCATTTTTTTCATAAATAAACGCAAGTTATATCAAAGAAATTTAACCACTATCATGTACAATATGTCACAAGAACACATTCTCAGAATCACGAAGATCCGTTGAAGCGTTCCAAAGTTATAACCTCATAAAGAGACAGTGGTCAGAATTGTAAAAATTGGCCCGGTCATTAACGTGCAAAACACCTGTGGGGGTTAAGGAGATAAAGTGATCTTTTGAGGTACCAGAAAAGTCTGCATTCAGTATCTTCAGTCATGTCACCCTAAACATGATTGATGGTCCTCCAGGCTTCCATCCTCAGGAGCCGCTGTTAACAATGCATGGGACACTAGATTTTTTTTTGCAACAGTCAAACTTTTACTAAACAGTCAAAGTTCATCAGATAGGTACAGGTGGGATAGGGCACAGCAATTCACACTTCTTTCCTCCTTAGTACAACTCCTGTTCTGCCACCTGTTTGTTCTGGACTACCCCCCAAGCATACTGATTCTGTCAGTCTCAGGGATGTCTCATTGTGCATCCAGGACCAGCCACCTGCCTCCCATGTAATTCCATGTCCATAGCTCTGGCCCAAGCCCTAGGCTGTAAACGCTATAGGAATGTCCATCAGGGAACTCCATTTGGCCTCAGGCTGTCTTGAATGGTTGGTCCATGCTGGCCCTAGCAACAAACCCCACCTGAACTTGAACTTCACTGTGCACTGCACTAACTGACACTTAACTCCCACTAACCAGGAAGTGCCCACATTTTTATCTGCACTAGTGACCACCCACTGGGCTAATCCTATCCTTAACTATTTCCTATCTTACATGCTAAAACTTTTTATCCTTATTCTATATCCTGTGCTGTCCTAAGCTTATACTTATGCTATACTCTCAAGTTTCTTCTCCAGCATGAGCCATTGGGATACATTTGTTGCTCAATCTAATTCCAAGTCAAATATGAAAGTTTTAATTAAGTTTGTCCAACTGTTTGTATGAGGAGACTAAAAAAGTCTTGAAGGAAGAAAAAGGTGTTGTCCTAGGAATACATATATTAAGCAGCTGTAAAAATAGTCATGTGGATTCAAATACTGATGAGATTCAGATTTTTGATGTGCAAGGTTTTAATGTTTCTTCAGTGAATGCTCTCTTACATGGATACAGTGCATCTCTATATTGTTGTTGTGGAAAATTTCATTTAAAATGTTTTACAACCAACCCAGGCGATGCAGTGTACATGGAAAATGAAGACGAGAGGAGAGAATATGTTCTAAATGAAACTGGGATAATTTTCTACGGAAGTTCAAGCACTCCAAGACCAAGGCCTTGGGACTTTGGGCAGGTAAATTCTACCATGTTTTAGAACAGCAGATTTGTCATTGAAGGGGCCTGTCACCAAATAAAATGATACCGTGACTGACCGTGATGGATGAATAATAATAATAATACTTTTATTTCTATAGCGCCAACATATTCCGCAGCACTTTATGAATGCTTTTTATGATGCTGAATTTGGTCCTTTTACACATTGTATGGACATGGAATATACATATAGCATGGCTGGTATAAAAAGTTTTATTATACAAACCTATGGATTTGTCAGACTATGTGTCTATAAACATTGTGCAGAAGAAAGTAATTAATGAATAGCAGGGCCTCTGTGGTCATTTGGCATCAATACAGATTAGGTATCATCAAGAGGGGTACGGTCGTGGCCAAAAGTGTAGTTTTTTTTGTTTTTTTGGGGCGTTCAAGCTCTTTTAGTCAGATGTTTCTGGGGTGCCCGCCAGGGCCGGGGGGTACTCGGTGCCAGGCCGGTTCTTAAGGGGATGTGTCACAGCAGCAGTGACCCGGTCCATGGCCCTTGGCGTCCAATAAAAAAAATGTTAAATAAAGTTTATAGTGAATGGTAAATTTTATGAAAGATAGTTTGTGACGCCATCTGTGGTATTCGGCAAATAAGGTGTTAGCCGACGCTGCAGATTCAGTCCACTGGGGTAGTTGTTGATGGAGCAGAGTTGGTACAGCTCTCCACAGGCAGAGCTATTCCCCAGGGCAGTGTAAGTGTAAGTAATGATGATGGGGCATGTAGTGCAGAGCTGAGGTGATGCAGCAAATAAACAGGAGGACACAGCAGCGTGCAGTCTTCACAGGTTTTACTCACAATTCTGATGTTACAATCACCAGCTGGGGTGCTGTGTCCTCAGGGTCTGTGGTCCAGTCAGCTTTCAGGTAGCTTGGGGTGCACGTTGCCAGGCTCCCTTAGATGTTCCTTTCCTGGCCGTCTCACTACGCTGGCTACCTCCTCTCCTGCCCTGCGTCTTCACACACTGTGTCCTGAGCCAGTAGACTCGGATCTTGTTGGGCGACGTTGGTCAGACCCCTGGATCCTATATGTCGGCCTTTTCAGCGAATGTGTTGGATGTGGCTGCAGCACATGCAGATACTGCAGTCTCTGGTTTTCTAGCTGAGTCCTTAGTTTCTCCACTAGTTTTGGGGCCGTCCCCTAACTGCGACCTGGTCCCTCCACAGACCACGCCGGTGAATGTGGGCCCCACGGATGGATTCCTCACTATCCGTGTCCCTAGGACCTCTTCTGTCCTTCCACGAGCTTCCTTCTTTCTCTCTGTCATCTGGGGACAAGCTGCTCTAAGCTTCAGCCTCCCTGTAGACTCTTTCTATGCCTGTGTTTTCTTCAGGAGCTACTCTCTGCTCCTCTTTCCTCCTCTCCCTCCAGCAGACTCCTTCCAGAAGCTTCTCAGACCACTGTCACACTCTCTAACTTCTCCCTCTTCTCTTCCTTCCCCACACACTCCCCAACACCCTTTACTACCCAGCCTGGGATGAGGCCA
>JARQOD010000003.1:187985216-188034575 GCA_033576555.1 Oophaga sylvatica | reverse complement strand
TGGGATGAGGCCATCTTCCCAAAGGGTACACCCAGATGCACTGAACTGAACTGGTGTGTGGTGGGTGTGAATGTTAGAATCCTGGGTAGTGCCCCCTCCTTGCCTGAGAGTGGGATACCACACCTCTGGATGAGGTGCAGTACCTCTGTGGCGACTGGACCCTCTGGGGAGCCACATTTCTATGGTTATTGAGGTACATTGTTAAGCTTTTCATAAGGTTTTTACACTGTAAATATTAAAGCTTTGCAGTGTTGACCATTATTTTTTAAGACTTCAATTTGCCCTGAAAGAGAATTATCAGCTTCTGGGCCAAATCCTGACTGACAACCTATTCTTGTCTAACCAATGCTTGGAGTTTATCACAATTTTTTTAATTTTTTTGTCTACCTGCTCTTTGAGGATTTACCATAGGTTTTCAATGGCATTGAGAACTTTATCGATTTTGAAACATGTTGCTGTTATATTGCGGTCATAGCAAAAAAAATTGATGTTAGGCTGCAACATTGAAGTGAAGATTAGTATTTGAGGAAGAAAAAACAGAGTTATTCATGTTCTATACAGCAGTTGGAGGACTTTAGTTTGCAGAGAATTGATTGGCTGCAAATCAAATTTAATTTAAAAATTCATAGACTCTAGCGATTTTTGAAGTTTCACTCCAGTTTTACTCTTGTGAATGTGGTTTTCTGTATTTATATTTGATTTTCTCTCTTGTAATATTTGTTTTTATTTGCAGTTTCAAGACAAAATATTAGATATCACTTTAAAAATTTTAGACAATAGCACTGAACATAGAAGAGATCCTAACAAAGATGTGAATTTGAGAAATGACCCAGTCCATGTGGGAAGAATGCTAAGTGCCATGGTAAGGACTACTTTATATAAATACAGACATAACCTATATTGGTCAGAGCTACAAGTCTGAGGCCAAAAATCAAGTGATAAGATGATGTTAACACTTCAATATGCCTAATAATTTCCATACCATTATATTGGTGTCCTGAAAAAAAACCTTTCATAGGACTGTGCAATTATTTTTAGAACTTTTAATTGGCCTAATACAGTATATCTTAATTTCTCATTGTTCTTGTCTTTGACCATTACATTAATATGTTGCCCCATGCAACTGTCCACGTTCTGTTTAGGAGAAGAAAAAATTCTCCTTTACTATGCTCTATTTGGGGCACAAACTGGCCACTTTTGATCAGATGACTGGTCCTTTTTTATTCATTCTGTTCCCCTGAATATTCTGCTATTGTTTCTTTTACATTCATTAGTTGAAGAGATATTGGCCTTTTTTATTTTTGGGTGCTAATTTTTTATGGTCTTTAGTCTTTACCAAGAGAGCATGGTTCATAAGATTCTTTGGGCACGTATATATAGACATCTCTCCATTATTATCCTCTGAGCAAGGCCTCCTTGCTTGGTACAGACCACGAAAATTGACACCAAATTAAAAAGCCCATGTTTTTGGAACTATATAATGATTTAAAATGAAAGCAGAAAACAGATTGCTTCAGAGAGAGCAGATGCAGCAATAAAACAAAGTAAAAACAAGGCATTTTGACCTGGTCCTCTTTAATGTGTGTGCATTTACCATTCAAAACGTGCTATTTGCTTGTAAACCTTATAGTTATCTAATTAGACATCTATTGTTAGAGATGAGTGGATTGGTCTGCAATTGATTAAACACTGTCTAATTTCATGAAATTTGTGCTTCCCAGCTTGTGAGATCGACAAGCAATATTTTTTTTTAATTTATTTATTTTTTTACAATCTGTTTTTCCCTAGCCTGATATATGTTTAGGTTACTTGGATGCTAATAAGGCTGTGCTTGCCTGGGGAAAAATTTGGCTAAGCTGGCAAATTTGAATTTCAAAAGATTCACTTGTCAATAATTTTTATAAAACAAAATTAGAGATTTCCAAAGTCATGACATTATTGAACTCTTACAGTAATATAATTGTGGTATCTCACAGAGTGGCCATTTCTATATAGTGTGTTTTCATATAAATGCTGTGAATTTTTATGTGGACTGTGCATTTTAAATACATTGTGAGACCTGCTGACAGGCAGCACAAAAAGGGTTAATCTTCTCCTCCCAGGATTGATCAGGTGACCCAGCTCTGTTTTAATATGCAGAAGATTCTGGAAAAACGCCTCAGGGTAGTCAACCAATGACTGCAGCTCTACATTCACATAGAAGGGGGAGGAGCCAAGTCCTGGGGGATAGTTTTTGAAGTGGCAGTTGGTGGTCAGACATTTTGAGAAGAGGAAGCCATTTTGTAAGAGGAGGAATTACCTACTTTCCCCCTGCCAGCTTTGCTTAAAAAGGGGACTGGCACGATAAGGGGAGGGAGTTAATAGTCTTCATATGAGGAAGACTACCATTGCATGTCTCGGAGGAAGAATTACCTCAGGGCAGAAACAGAGCACAGTGCTGAAGAAGAAATATTCAGACTTAATAAAACCAGAGGTTTCTAAGATCTGCCTGTATGTAGGTACACCGCAATCATCAACCATGAGTGTAATTCTGTACCTCAATTTACTGTTTGTAAATAGTAAAAAGACTTCTGTTTCAAATTCTTATGGCTGCTTTATGACTGGGGCTCAAATGTACCAACTACTACCACCATCATCATCTTCTGCCTAGAGGCAGTTACTGTGCGAACATTGTATTGTGGAGATCCCTGTGTGAGTAATTTGAGAAGGAAAGATTCTTCTCCTGACAGAAACCTTGGCGACCGTAAGATACATCATATCCTGTCAGTAGTACAACCCTTAGCCATTCACCACATGAGATCGCCACATAATCTCAATGTTATATGTGATAGGAGCAAATGAACAAGCATATATCATGAGTTTTAGAAACTCAAATACATATATCATACATAAAAAAAACTCATTCAACCTCCCTATCTCGGATATCCTTTCAAATGATTTCAGTTATTTCCACCCTTGAAAACATGGTTTATTCCCATTCTAGAGAAGTTCCGTCTTATTCCCACTGCCATTTTCGCAGAGAGGTGAAAGGCTTTTGCCCTGATTCATTGAAACTGGCCCTTTTTTTCTGGTTGGTAACAGGTTGTGGTGGAGTCAGATGGAATCCTGAGTCATGAAGAGCTGTACTTCTCTTAATGAATCTGGAGTGTCTGACAAGTTCGCTGGAGTGTCTGACAAGTTCCGTACAAATCTGTTTGCCATTCCAGAAATCTTACTTCAGTCCCTATCTGGAGTGAGATTATTAGCATAAGGAATGACACAGACCCTCATGAATTGGCCAAGCCATGGTGTCAGACCAAAGATGTACTGTTACATCCATTTTGACAAAACTGGCATGAAAACCGCAAAAACCCATAATTTTATGCAACTCCAAGGTTGTGCCAAAATTTTTGCATGTGGTTTTGTTTTTTTTCCTTCCCCCAAAGCAATTTATTCCAGAGTTCTCGTGAAATTGCTTTGAAGAATTCGGGCCATTATCTGTCTGTTATTGGATCCAAATACTATATGCCACTTTTATGTACCTAGTCATGATGGATGAATCCACAATTCTGCTCTAGCCCATAGAGTGAACAATCACCTGTTCCGTTTGATGTGGAGGATCTGCTTCTTTGCTTATCCTACTTAACCGCACCCCTATCACTTTATAGACTACATAGAAATAAGAACCGGAGATCACTAGTTTACGTGCTTATTGTAAATCTTGTACACATATTTTTGTTTTAAGATTAATAGCCAAAATGATTCTGGAGTAGTTGTGGGGAACTGGAGCGCGGATTATTCCGGAGGAGAGAGACCAACGAAATGGAATGGAAGCGCTGATATCCTCTGCAAGTGGATGGAAAGTGGACCTGTACAATTTGGGCAATGTTGGGTCTTTGCTGGAGTTCTCTGTACAGGTCTGTAAAATACATTGCTGTGTTTATACTAACATCATGAAATCCTCCCAACATGTACCTTCATGGAAGGCTCAAAAGATATGTGAGCAGGAGAAGTGATAATTCTAGATCAAGTGCGTCCTGGAACCCACTGATCACCAAAATGGGTACATTTATCTTCATTAGAATGCAGTGCAGTTCAAGCTTAATCGATTCTCTATAGGACTGGCGAATGCTACAGTGGTCAAGCAGTGTCAAGCATGTACACTACTACTTCATTGTAACAGGATAAGTGCCTCGACTGCTGAACTGCTGTATTCTTAAATATCACAGATCTGTAGATGCCAGAGTATGCATTCATCAGAAATTGTGTGACAAATTTGATGCCACTTTTACCCATTTTTCCATGTGAAAATATAAACTAAGATCCTTAAACTATTTTTTAGGCAAATGTAATAACCGTAATTGTTCTTCATCATCCAATAGTATGAAAATTTGTGACACCTGTGATGTCAATATGATCACTGCACCCCTAAATTAATTCATTGAGAGGTGTAATTTGTAAAATGGGGTCATGTATGGGGGGGGGTTTCTGTTCTGGCAAACTATGACAACTAAATCTGCACTACAATATGGCACTCCTTCCCTTCTGAGCTTTCCACTCGCCTGAAAAGTTGTTCCCGATTATGTGCAGGGTATAGGTGCACTCAGGATAAATGGACCACAGTTTGTTGTGCAATATATTATATTAGCCCTTCTTAAAATTAAAAACCTGAGGCTAAGACATCATTTTAGTGGTTAAAAATGTAATTATTCATTTTTCAATGGTGTAAAATTCTGTGAGGCATATGTGGTGTCAATGTGCTGACTGCAACCTCCAGTTGTAAAGTGGGATTACTTATTGGCAGCCTACATTTCTGCCAATGTGATATGGAACCCTCTAACCATTACAGCAAAATCTGCTTCTTCCTTTCTGAGCTTTGCACTGTGCCTCAAAAGTAGTTTTCAACCACATATGGGGTATTGGTGTACCCAGGAGAAATTGCGCAACAAATTGTAACGTTGGTTTTCACCAATTGCCCCTTCTGAAAATTAAAAATTTGGGATCAAAGCACAAAAAACAAGCGGTCACATGACTGTCATCTGAAATATGGAAAAATTACAGCTTTCAAAATATGGCAATGCAAAAACTAGTTTTTATAATAAAAACACTCTTTTAGTGTGACGGCAGCCAAACCTAAACGCTACAAATCTGGTATCTCTGTAATCTCACCGACCAGAAGAATAAAGTCATCTAATCACTTATATCACACGAGGAATGGCGTAAAAAAATTAAATCCAATTCTTCACTGTTTTTTTTTTCTCATTCTGCCATTGAAAGATCGCAGTAAGGCTTGGCTCACATTTATCCTGCACTCTATGCTGAAAGCTTACATACGGTTTCTGTGTAAATGCTGTAAACGTGATTCAGATGGAAACTTCAGTGGAAGATTCCCTATAGTAAGGGAGATGGAGGCACTATGGATGCCGTGTGGCGGCCTATGATCCGGCGGAGTCCGTGCTTTTATTGCACGCCGGAAAAGACGGTCAACCACTGTTTTGTGTAACTTTGAAAGAGTGACATCACTGAACAGAGGCCAGAGAGAGTCCAGAGTAACTCTGCTGCTGCATTATAGTGAGAGGATCCCTTGGGGGTCTCATCTGAATCACGTCATTAGAAGATTTAGATGGAAACCCCAATATACAGTACAGACCAAAAGTTTGGACACACCTCATTTAAAGATTTTTCTATATTTTCATGACTATGAAAATTGTAAATTCACACTGGAGGCATCAAAACTATGAATTAACACATGTGGAATTATATACTTAACAAAAAAGTGTGAAACAACTGAAAATATGTCTTATATTCTAGGTTCTTCAAAGTAGCCACCTTTTGCTTTGATGACTGCTTTTCACACTCTTGGCATTCTCTTGATGAGCTTCAAGAGGTAGTCACCGGAAATGGTTTTCACTTCACAGGTGTGCCCTGTCAGGTTTAATAAGTGGGATTTCTAGCCATATAAATGGGGCCTTATATGTTAAATGGCCTTATATATTAACTCAGCAACATCCACTGCTACTTGTTTCTGGGAAAACACCCATGGAGTCAAAATCATCACTACACCTGTAGATAAAGTTCCAAAGGGGTAAAATTTCCAAAATGGGGTCACTTGAGGAGGGATTCTGCTCTTCTAGCGCTTGGGGAGGCTCTGTATATGGAGTCCACAAACTATTCTAGCAAAATCTGCGCTAAAGGAAGAAAATAGAGCTCAGTCCCTCCTGAGTCTCGCCGTATGGCTAAGCAATATACAGCCACATAAGGTATTTCCACATTCAGCAGAAATTGTGGGACAAATTTTGGTGCCATTTTTACCTATTTCCCCGTGTGAGAATTTAAAGTCTGGAGCTAAAACAAAACTTTGGTGGTAAAAATGTTATTTATTTTCTCTTCATTGCCCAATGGTATAAAATTCTGTGACAAACCCATGGTGTCAATATGATCACTGCACCTGTAAAAGAATTCATTGAGAGGTGTAGTTTGTAAAATGGGGTCACTGATGGGGGTTCTGCTATTTTGGCACCTCAGGGGTTCTACCAATGTGACATGGCACTCTCAAACCAGTCCAGCAAAATCTAAACTCCAATATAGCTCTTCTTCCCTTCTGAGCTTTGCACTGTACGTCAAAAGTAGTTTTTGACCTCACATGGGGTATTGTTGTTCTGAAATTGTACAACAAATTTTGGGGTCCATTTTCCCCTGTTAACCTTGTGAAAATAGGGTGCTCACCACACATCTAGATACATTTCTTGAGGGGCCTAGTTTCCAAAATGGGGTCACTTGTGGGGGGTTTCCACTGTTTAGGCATACCAGGACTCTCCAAACATGACATGACACCTGCAAAACATTCCATCAAAATCTTTGTTCCAAAATGTCACTCCATTCTTTGAGCCCTGCCGTGTGCCCAAAAAGTAGTTTCCTCTCACATATGGGGTATCTGCGTACTCAGGAAACAATAGACCCCAAAATTTGTTGCGCAAGTTCTCCTGTTACTCTTGCGAAAATGAGAAAAATGTAGGTGTTTAGTAAATTTTTGATGGAAAAATAAGTTAAATGTTAATTTGTCTCCTTCCACATTCCATTAATTCTTGTGAAGCACTTGAAGGGTTAATAAACTTATTGAATGTGGTTTTGAGCACCTTGAGGGGTGCAGTTTTTAGAATGGTGTTACTTTTGGGTATTTTCTGTCATATAGGCCCTCAAATTTACTTGAGGAATATCTGTATATACTAAAAAAAAAACTTCTGCAGGCAGGTGCCAGCCGTGCCGTAGCTGCTATCGGTGTCTGCTGCTGTGATCCGATAGCTGCTGCTGCGCATGCACTGGTGGCGCCATCTTACTGGAGAAGGAAAAAATTCCTCCTTCAAGATGGCGCCTCCCTCCCCTGCGTAGTAGCAGATTTCGGCGATCTCCGAGCTGCTGCTGCGCAGGTGCGGGTGGAGCCATCTTGGAGGCATTTTTTCTTTTTCTCCAGTAAGATGGCACCACCGGCACATGCGCAGTAGCAGCTATCGGATCACAGCAACAGACACCGATAACAGCTACTGCGTGGGCGCCATTTTCAAATTGATTTTTTTTTAAAGTATATACAAATATTCATTATGTAAACTAGGGGGCGAGTCACTGAGGGAGCAGTGACCTGTCAGCAGTCTGCATTATGAATACCTAATCAGAGCACCACATGCACCAACCCCGCCTTAGGGCACGAGCATATCATTAAAGCAAAACTGAAAATAAAGATTAAACAACAACCATAAGATGGATTTCATCAACCAAGGTATCATTTTAATCAGTATAACGGCGCCCATCTGACACTGTCTGTAGGTTACTGTGCAAAATCCTGCTGACAGGTTCCCTTTAACTATTTTGTATGACATAACTCTCTGATTTGAGGGCATAAAAATTAAGTGTTTGAAAATTTTGCAATTATCATATTATATGCTTATTTTGCCTTTCTAGTCAGCTAAATCTTTTCTCTACTCCTATGTAAAAACAGGAAGTCTCTTTTCCCTATATTTATCATTCCTTGGACATTTGCAGAGACTTATGACTGAAACAGGGAACATTGAGAACATTGGCTTCCTATTTCTACATAGCGCTTAGAAGAATTCAGCTAGTCTGTTTTTTAATTTTGTAATTTCATAGACCTAATGCAAAATATATGAATTAGCTTGGTAGAAGTGAAAAGGAGCAATTGTAGTACAGAGTGTTATATAATATGATTGTAATACATTGGGAGGATAAACATTTTGATGAAAGTAACTCATTTTGTTCATATTATAATTTATAGTTCTGAGATGCCTGGGTATACCTGCACGAGTCATCACTAATTTTTCCTCAGCCCATGATACAGATGAGAACCTCTTTGTTGACCGCTATTTTGATGAAGACGGAGTAGAAGCTGAAGAAACATATGACAGTATATGGTGAGAATTAAAGGGGGTATTCCCGATCTGATTTTAAGGATGAAGGGAATGCAAAGCTTCTGTGGCAATGTGTCCTCAAAAGTTTCTAAACTCCAGTCCCAGACTGGGACCAATCCAAATTGTTTTTTGCCTCAGGAGACACAGGAACGGGTGTGGAAATGTTGCACAAGGTCCTTTTTTTTTTTCTTTTTCTTTCCCAACCCGCGGTGCACTGACAGTTACTAATGATGAGCGAGTATGCTCATTGCTCGGGTTTTCCCGAGCAGGCTCAGGTGTTCTCCAAGTATTTGGGCATTCTCGGAGATTTAGTTTCTGTATACGCAGCTGCATGACTTGCGGCTACTTGACAGCCGGAATACATGTGGGGAATCCCTAACAAACAGGTAATTCCCACATGTATTCAGACTGTCTAGCAGCAGCAAATCATGCAGCTGTGGCGACACAAACTAAACCTCCGAGCTGCGTCCAAAGCGCTTCCGGTTATTGACCGTGTGGACGTAGCCTTGCAAGTGTACTCAGTCTGAGCATGGCAGAGGGGAGCAGAGAAGCTAACATGGGTGTACAAATAATTGCAATACCTACAGCTCAAAACTGCTACACTGTGCTTGGACAAGACAGTTGAAACAGCCAATATGGGAAAAATGGAATCCTTGTTTTTTTTCGCTTGAATAAGACGTCAGTCCAGCTTTGAAACACGTTGTGGAAAATTCATATTTGTCCTAAGGATTCTTTATTACAGCAGAGCAGTCTGATATTGTGTTATCGTCCAAATTGGTCAAATTTATCTAATTGGAGCACGCAATTCATGAATTTGACACAAAACCAAAAATGATTTCATTTTTATCCTTTCATGAAATGCTTTAGTGTCTTAAGGTGCCAGGTAAATACTCAAAAATACTCCAAAGGGGACAGAGGTTGCTAAATTTGGTGAAATTTCACATTTTAAAGTCACAATTGCTGAATAAAGTTTAGCAATTGCAGATGTTTTCGACACACAAAGCAGAAAAAAATATATGCAAGCACATAAAATAAACTTTCAAAAAGATGCAAATAAAATAGTTAATTGGGGAAAACAAAACAAAAACAAGTGCAAAGGCAATGATGAACTGAGGCCTATAGCTGCAACAAGAAGTACTATAATGGTATATGAAGATTATAGAAGGGATATTATTTCAGCTATGTGGGCTAAAATAAATTTTCCATGTAAGAACATTTCTGATATGTAGTCATGGACTGCCATATAGCAAGTTAGAAACTGATACAACTCTGAAAAACTGTTTTGACTTCATAGGAATTTTCACGTTTGGGTAGAAGCTTGGTTAGCCAGAAGTGACCTAGGCTCCTTTTATGATGGATGGCAGGTTTTGGACTCAACTCCACAGGAACTAAGTGAAGGTACAAAAATAAATGTATGTTGCTTAGATTACACAGGGTAAGGGGAATTGATCACTACTGATTTGGAGTGTGTTAGGCAGAGATCACACATGCGAGGAATACGGCCGAGTCTCGCATGTTAATACAGCCGCATAGCAATACATGCAACCACACGCTCTGCACCCGAGGCTGGCAGCAGTGCCCGGTATTAACATGCGAGACTCAGCCGTATTCTTCGCATGTGATCCTGGCCTTATAGAAGTCCTGGTAGAATAAGGTTGTGTTTAAAAGTCTAGGAGTATTACAGTGGCTTACAAAAGTATTCACCTCGCCCCTTCTTTTTATTTGACGCAAACAACAAATAGGACAAAATAACTGAAAACTTCAGTGTGCATGACTGTTCATCCTCCTTAAGTCAGAATTTGGTAGAGCCTCCTTTGGCGGCAATTACTGCAAGTCACTTTGGAGAAGTCTTTATGAGCTTTTCACATCTTGCCACTTTGATATTTACCCATGCCTCATGAAAAATCTGCTCCCGCTCCTTCAAGTTAGATGGTTTTCTATGGTGAACAGCAATCTTTAAGTCTGACCACAGATTCTCAATTGCATTAAGGTGTGGGCTTTAACTAGGCCACTCCATACATTTACACGTTTCCCCTTAAACAACTCAAATGTTGCTTTAGCAGCATGCTTTGGGTCATTGTCTTGTTGCAAGTTGAACCCCCATCACAGTCTCAAATGACTGACAGAATGAAAAAGGTTTTGGTCTAGAATATCCCTGTATTTCACACTATCCATCTTCCTCTTGACTCTGAGTATTTTTCTTGTCGCTGCTGCGGAAAAACATCCTCACAGTTTGATGCTGCCACGACCATGTTTCACTGTGGGGATGGTGATCTTGGGGTGATTAGCTGTTTTGTTTAGTCCACAGAGATAGTGTTTACCTTGGTGGCCAAAAAGTATAATTTATGTCTCGTGTGACCACAGCACCTTCCGCTATACATTTGGGGAGTCTCCCACATGTCTTTTGGCAAACTCACAACAAGCCTTACAATTTGTGTGTAAGTAAAGGCCTTTTTCTTCCCACTGTTCCATAAAGGCCACCTCTATGGAGTGTACGGCTTATTGTAGTCATTTGGACAGATACTCCAGTCTCTGCTTGGGAAATCTGCAGCTCCTTCAAGTTTACCGTTTGGTCTCTGTGCTGCCTCTTTGATTAATGCCCTCCTTTCCCGGGCTGCGAGTTTTATTGGGCAGTGGCCTCTCTTGGCATGTTTGTTATGTTAACATGTACTTTCCATTTCCATCAGCCTGACATCCAGACACAGCAGAGCTGCTTGCCTGAGGAGATTCCCCGGCGCTCACGTGACGTCGACTGGATTTCTCACGGCCAGCTGTCGCGAGAGTACAGCTGGCCGAGATTACCCAGTACCCGGCAGTCACGTGCACTTATCGTGAGAAGCTGCACGTGACCGCCAGGGAGAGGGTAATGGCCGGCCGAGAGAAATCCATCCACGACGTGACCACCGGGGATCCTCTGTAAGGTAAGTGCTGACTGACTCCTGACAGACCCGACCAACACTGTCACTGACTCTTTCGGGAAGTTCCTGCGTCACGTACTTCCTTCTGTGACACAGGAACTCCCCATATACTTTACAGGAAACTTCAGATTCCGGTATCCGATATGCAAAAAATATCGGAACTCAGAATCGGAATGCTCAACACTAGTCTTCATGGTGTCGTTTGGCTAGTAGTGCCTCTTCTGAAATTCCAGAGGCTGTAACACAATTAAACAGAAGGTGTGTGCATATACTGACTGACCATGTGACACTTGGATTTCACCCAGGTGGACTTCCTTTCACTAAGCATGTGCCTTCCAAAGGGAATTGCTTGCACCTGAATTTTTAAGGCCTTCATAGCAAAAGGGTGAATACATATGCACATGCTATTTTTTAGCTACTGTATTTTTTGGATTGTAAGACGCACCCCAAATTTTGAGGAAAAAAATAGGATTTTTTTCTTTAATAAAATTGTGGTGCTTCTTAAAATCAATGCGTCTTACTGCTTATCGGGGGTGGAGGCTGCGGTGAAGCGGAGTCCCAGGGTCACTGCTGGAGGAGGCGAGAGTGGAGTGATGCTACAGGCCATAGGCTGGGATGAGGGGGTGCTCCAATGTGCAGCACACCACTGCAGGTGTCTGGTGCTGCTGCGGTGTCCAGCGCTGCTGCTGGTGTCCGGCGCTGCGGGGGTGTCCGGTGCTGCTGCAGGTGTCTCTGGTGCTGCGGGTGCCCGGCAGTGCTACGGAGATGTCTGGCACTGTGGGGGTGTCCGGCGGTGCTGCCCGGTGCTGCTGTGGGTGCCCGGTGGTGCTATGGGTGCTTCGGGGGGCTCTACTGACATTTTGTGAAAGGTCGCTGAAATCTCATCTCCCGAGATCTTGGTGCCGAGATTTCCATCTGTGCATGCGCCGCCCCCGGTGGCCATTTTCCCGGAGTCCCCCGCAAGGAAACTATGGAACTGCGGGGGGCCTTTGGCCTTTCACAAAATGTCGACAGAGCCCACCGCAGCACCGGAGACACCCGCAGCAGCACCGCCGGACACCCTCGCAGCATTGGACACCCCTATAGTGCCACCGGGCACCGGAGCACCGTCGGACACCCCCTCATCCCAAAATTTTGGGGAAAAAAGTGCGTCTTATAATCCAAAAAATATGGTATTTGATCCCATAAATTAAATTTATGCCTATATTTTTCTCAATTTACCAACTTAGACTATTTAATGCTGATGCATCACACACAAATCGGATTACAAAAATATTTAAACAAAGATTGTAATGTAACAAAATGAGTAAAGTCAAAGGGGGTGAATATTTTTGTGAGTCACTGTATTTATACATTGACAGTTATTACATTGTTATATATGGAGCTGCTATGTGGCCACTTTATGCTGTCATTATTTGAGTGCTGTATGACTGTTTTACATTATGTAGCACTGCAACTTCGTACTACTAGCACTATATAGATAATAGTTTTGCAGTGAGTGGCAGACTTGTATAGCATTCTCATTTAGACATATTTTTTTTTTATTTTTTTTTTTAATTGTGTATATAGCCCCAACATATTCTGCAGTTGCATACAGAGCATTCACATCAACCATTGTCACCAATGGGCTCGTCACCTACTCTTCCTATTTCAGATACATACTGAGGTCAAATTAATTGCAAGTCACTTGACTTTCTAGTATATTGTCTATAGGGGAAAGTTGGCCAATGTGTGGCCTTATGGCTTTGTGACTTGGGCAGCATACTGTTTGGTACTTAAACATGCCCTACAATGCATAACTTTGTTCACTGTATGACTATACCCTACATTGCAGAGAGGGTCACCAATAAAAGATGGCACACAGAATATAATAATATAATTCATTGAAAGGCTGGTAACTATTTTTCATCTCCCTCATTAGCACTTTGAGAAGAATTAGTGGGCATAATTAAGTCTTAGTTCAGTCGCCATATTTGTTTTACTACCGCCTTCTTTCTAACTCTTCGATCTTATTTCTGTGATAGGGTTATATCGTCTTGGACCTTGCTCTGTGAAGGCTATTAAAGAGGGCGATGTGGACTTGGCCTATGATGCACCTTTTGTATTTGCCGAATTAAATGCCGACGTAAGCACCTGGTTGATCTCTGCTGATGAGTCCAAGAAAAAAATTAAATTAAGCACAAGCACAGTAGGAAAATTTACTAGCACCAAGGCTATTAATTCAGACGAGCGTGTTGATGTCACCAACAATTACAAATATCCTGAAGGTAAAGACTTCTTTCTTTTTACATCAAAACAACAAAAAAGGTTTAAAATGTGGACATTTCCTTTGGTAGGAAGGTTCTTTACAGATGAATATACAGAATAATGAGCCCCATATATTGCTCTATATAGAATAATGAGTCCCATAAATTGCTACATGCAGAATGGGCTCCATATAATGCTCCATACAGAATAGGCCCCATATGTTCTCCATATGATGCTCCATGTATAAAGGGCCCTATGTGATGCCCCATAAATAATGAACCCCATATGATGCTCCAGTATTTGATGGGCCCCATGGATGATGCTCCAGTGTATGATAGGCCTATATAATGCTCCATACAGAATAGGCCCCATATGTTCTCCATATGATGCTCCATATATAAAGGGCCCTATATGATGCCCCATAAATAATGAACCCCATATGATGCTCCAGTATTTGATGGGCCCCATGGATGATGCTCCAGTGTATAATGGGCCCCATAAATGCTGCTCCAGTGTCTGATGTGCCCCATTTAAAATGCTCCAGTATATGATGGGCCCCATGGATGATGCTCCAGTGTATGATGGGCCAATATAATGCTCCATATATAATTGGCCCCATTTTTAATGCTCCAGTGTATAATGGGCCCCATAGATGCTGCTCCAGTGTCTGATGTCACCCATTTAGAATGCTCCAGTATATGATGAGCCCCATGGATGATGCTCCAGTGTATGATGGGCCAATATAATGCTCCATATATAATGGACCCCATTTATAATGCTCCAGTGTATAATGGGCCCCGTAAATGCTGCTCCAGTGTCTGATGTCCCCCATTTACAATGCTCCAGTTTATGATGGACCCCATGGATGATGCTCCAGCGTATGATGGGCCCCATATATCTTTCTCCAGTCTATAATGCTCCCCATATATTGCTCCAAACATTAAAAAAAATGAAATACCTCTCTTCGCTGGGCACTGCTCTACTCTGGACTAGAGATGAGCGACTTTCCCTTTTTTCAGGTCGAGTCAAGTTTCATGAAAACTGACTTTCTCAAAAGTCGGGTCGAACGAAATCGGCCGAATATCAGGAAAAGTCGGAGGTCCGACTGAAACACGAAACCCAATGCAAGTCAATGGGGAAGCAAAGTCGGCAGGGAGTGGAGGACAGTAAACACACCTACAGTGCCCATTTCAATGCCAACTACATAATTTCCTATTACTTAAGCTTGGCAACCTTAATTTACTTTATAATAATAGTTACGCATTGAAAACTGGGGGTTATTTGGCTAAACTTGTGGGGGCCGTTAGGGCTGGCTCCCAGTTTTCGTGTGCCCCAGGCCAAAGAGTGTCAGTGGGCCCCTTTACCACATACCACAATTCATCATGCTCCGATATGGCACAGAAATATAGGTATAGTACAATGCCAAATACTTCACTTCTTACATGACATGACTGATATCTATGTTAAAATCTACAATAGCTCAAAAAACGCACAGTATATTCCTCCATATAGTATTATGGCCACCACATAGTGCGCCTAACAGAATAATGAGCCCCTTATATTGCTCCATATAATGCTCCATAAAGAATAGGCCCCATATGATGCTCCATACCCTGTATGATGCCCCATAAATAATTAACACCATATGATTCTCCAGCATATGATGGGCCCCATGGATGATGCTCCAGTGTTTAATGGGCCAAAATAATTCTCCATATATAATGGGCCCCATTATTAATGATCCAGTGTATAATGGGCCCCGTAAATGCTGCTCCAGTGTCTGTTTTCCCCCTTTTAGAATGCTCCTGTATTATTTGGGCCCCATGGATGATGCTCCAGTGTGTTATGGGCCAAAATCATGCTCCATATGTAATGGGCCCCATTATTAATGATCCAGTGTATAATGGGCCCCGTAAATGCTGCTCCAATGTCTGCTGTCCCCCATTACAATGCTCCAGTATATGATGGGCCCCATGGATGCGGCTCCAGTCTCTGATCTGCCCCATTGAGAATGCTCCTGCATATGATGGGCCCCATGGATGATGCTCCAGTGTATTATGGGTCAAAATCATGGTCCATATATAATGGGCCCCATTTTTAATGATCCAGTGTATAATGGGCCCCGTAAATGCTGCTCCAGTGTCTGCTGTCCCCCATTACAATGCTCCAGTATATGATGGGCCCCATGGATGCGGCTCCAGTCTCTGATCTGCCCCATTGAGAATGCTCCTGCATATGATGGGCCCCATGGATGATGCTCCAGTGTGTTATGGGTCAAAATCATGGTCCATATATAATGGGCCCCATTATTAATGATCCAGTGTATAATGGGCCCCGTAAATGCTGCTCCAGTGTCTGCTGTCCCCAATTTACAATGCTTCAGTATATGATGGGCCCCGTAAATGCTGCTCCTGTGTCTGATCTGCGCCATTTAGAATGCTCCAGTATATGATGGGCCCCATGGATAATGCTCCAGTGTCTTATGGGCCAAAAGAATGCTCCATATGTCATGGGCCCCAATATTAATGATCCAATGTATAATGGGCCCCATAAATGCTGCTCCAGTGTCTGTTTTCCCCCTTTTCAAATGCTCCTGTATTATTTGGCCCTGTAAATGCTGCTCCCGTGTCTGCTGTCCCCCTTTACAATGCTTCAGTAAATGCTGCTCCAGTGTCTGTTTTCCCCCTTTTAGAATGCTCCTTTATATGATGGGCCCCATGGATTATGCTCCATTGTGTTATGGGCCAAAATAATGCTCCATATGTCATGGGCCCCAATATTAATGATCCAGTATATAATGGGCCCCATAAATGCTGCTCCAGTGTCTGTTTTCCCCCTTTTCAAATGCTCCTGTATTATTTGGGCCCCATGGATGATGCTCCTGTGTGTTATGGGCCAAAATCATGGTCCATATATAATGGGCCCCATTATTAATGATCCAGTGTATAATGGGCCCCCTAAATGCTGCTCCAGTGTCTGCTGTCCCCCATTTACAATGCTCCAGTATATGATGGGCCCCATGGATGCTGCTCCAGTTTCTGATCTGCCCCATTGAGAATGCTCCTATATATGATGGGCCCCCATGGATGATGCTCCAGTGTCTTTTGGGCCAAAATAATGCTCCATATATAATGGGCCCCATTATTAATGTACCAGTGTATAATGGGCTCCAGAAATGCTGCTCCTGTGTCTGATGTCCCCCATTTACAATACTCCAGTATATGATGGGCCCCATGGATGATGCTCCAGTGTATGATGGGCCAATATAATGCTCCATATATAATGGGCCCCATTAATAATGATCCAGTGTATAATGGTCCCCGTAAATGCTGCTCCAGTGTCTGTTTTCCTCCTTTTAGAATTCTCCAGTATATGATGGGCCCCATGGATGCTGCTCTAGTGTCTGATCTGCCTAATTTAGAATGCTCCAGTATATGATGAGCCCCATGGATGATTTTCCAGTGTATGATGGGCCAATATAATGCTCCATATATAATGGGCCCCATTTTTAATGATCCAGTGTAATATGGGCCCCGTAAATGCTGCTCCAGTGTCTGTTTTCCCCCTTTTAGAATGCTTCAGTATATGATGGGCCCCATGGATGCTGCTCCAGTGTCTGATCTGCCTCATTTAGAATGTTACAGTATATGATGTGCCCCATGGATGATGCTCCAGTGTCTTTTGGGCCAAAATCATGGTCCATATATAATGGGCCCCATTATTAATTATCTAGTGTATAATGGGCCCCGTAAATGCTGCTCCAGTGTCTGTTTTCCCCCTGTTAGAATGCTCCTGTATTATTTGTGCCCCATGGATGATGCTCCAGTGTCTTATGGGCCAAAATCATGGTCCATATATAATGGGCCCCATTATTAATTATCTAGTGTATAATGGGCCCCATAAATGCTGCTCCAGTGTCTGCTGTCCCCCATTTACAATGCTCCAGTATATGATGAGCCCCATGGATGCTGCTCCAGTGTCTGATCTGCCCCATTTAGAATGCTCCAGTATATGATGGGCCCCACTGGTGGAAAAAGTCAGAAAAGGGCCCCTGTGCAAGAACAATACATGGGCCTTTTGCAGCCCAACATCTAAAAATGCAAAATTGCACCTGCTTTAGAGGTATAAATGGGCCCCCTCACCTCTTGGGCCCCTGTGCGGCTGCACAGATTGCACCAATGATATGTCCGCCCCTGATGGGCCCCATGGATGCTGCTCCAGTGTCTGATGTGCCCCATTTCTAATGCTTCAGTCTATGATGGGCCCCATGCATGCTGCTCCAGTGTCTGATCTGCCACATTTTTCATGCTCAAGTGTATACTGGGCCCCATATACAATTCTCCAGTGTATAATGCTCCCCTTATATTGCTCCAAACATTAAAAAAAATGTAATACCTCTCCTCTCTGTGCACTGCTCTACTCTGGACTCCTCACCGTCGCCATGTTGCAGCTCTCTGCACTTGGACTGTTTAGGCAGAGGGCGGACAGACGTGACATCATCGCACTCTCTAAGCTGAATGTCACTGTCAGGAAATGCGGAAGATGTCACAGCGGTGGAGCAGGGAGAGGTAAGTATTGCAAGTGCTGGTGCCCTGAGCAAGCAGGGGGGGCCGACTCGTGGGCGACGGCACTGGCACATGGCCCCTCATAGTACGCCGGTGTGTCTGACGGCGAGTGGGCCCTCCCACCGTCAGATATAATTTTTTGTACTATGAGGGGCCCTTGAATCAGCCCCCCCCACCTGCTCAGGGAACCAGCACTTGCCTGGGTGCGCCAGGTGCTGATGCCGGCCCTGGGGGGGATTTGTAGGTTTTGTAGTCTGTCCACGCTTGCAAGTGCATGGTCATTAAATGTATAAGCATGCAACTGGTATTAAAATATCTGAGATATTTCCCTCAGCTAAAGGTCCTTCCGCACTGCTTACAAATAACCTTTGCCTCATCAATAGGATTTAGGTCAGAAAAGTGCCACACTGGACTGTTCCTACTATGATATACATTTTTGGGGCTTGCACGTTGTGCTAATTTGACCGTCTGGACAAGCTGTCCTTTATTTTTTTTTTACAACATTTTGGACTGCTACGAGACTGCCAGATAACCGCTGCTTGCATGTCAATGCCTGCTGCGGATCCTTCTCCTCTTCTGAGCTATTGCCAGCGGCACCCTCTTCCACCAATTGATGCCAATCCGGGTCAACAACTGGGTCATCCATCACCTCCTGTTCAATTTCATCTGCACCATCCTCTGTGTCACCGTGTAAGGTGGTATAGTATGCAGGAAGGGGCACCTGAGTTTCATCAGCCAAAACCTGTTCCTGATGCTCTGGCTTTAAAAGCGGTTTACCTACTCCCAGAAAAGGGAGCCTTCCAGGCCTTCTTGAGCCAGACGATGACACAGGCTCAACACCTCCTGCCTTAGGTGCTATTGTGCTTTAGTCACTACCAGCAGATGCACCACCACAACCATCAGTACCAGCTGGCCCCCCACCCACGTCCGCGGCTTCTTCCACCATACTTCCTCATGTTTTTGAAAATGTACCCAAAATACCAGCAGATGTATGGAACTGTATCAGAAGCGGGCAGCTGTATACAGTGTTGGGGGAATTTTTAAATCTCCGTATATGTTTCCGGAGTAACAGACAGATGGTGACAGGCTCAGTATGGATTAGACCACAATATAAAAAGCTGAAAAAGGGTACTGTATCACCAGATAGCAGATATATATAGTATAGTGAAAATATTTAAAATCTCCGTATATATTGCAGGAGTCAGGCAGTGATGCTCTCAGGCTCAGTATGGATTACACAAGAATATAATAAGAACAAAAAGGGGTACTGTATCAGCAGATACCATGTATATATAGTATGGGGAAAATATTCTAAATATCAGTATATATTTCAAGAGTCAGCCACTGACGCTCTCAGGCTCAGTATGTATTACACAATAATATAAAAAGGGTACTGTTTCACCAGATACAAGGTATATATAGTATATTGAAAATATTATAAATCTCTGTATATAATTGAGGAGGCAGACAATGAAGCTCAAAGGCTCCATATGGATTACACAAGAATATAAAAAGTTTGGAGGTGGAGGAGGGGGGGTGGTGCAGCCCAGTTAGGTAGGTGGCAAAAATGACATATGTTGAGGTGTATAATGGATGTAAAGCTGCTGCAAATGCATTAATTGGAGAAGTCCGAGGAAGAGGAGGACAAAACAAGGGGTACTATATCACCAGATACAAGGTAGTATAGTGAAAATATTCTAAATCTGCGTATATATTTCAGGAGACAGACAATGACGCTCTCAGACTCAGTCTGGATAACACCAGAATATGAATATCAGAAAAGTGTACTCTATCAGTAGCGTACAGCTGTATACAGTGTTGGAGGAATTGTAAATCTCCGTTTATATTTCAGGAGTAAGACACACAGTCAGAGGCCCAGTCTGGATAACACCACAATATGAAAATCAGAAAAAGTGTACTGTATCAGTAGCGTACAGCTGTATACAGTGTTGGGGGAATTGTAAATCTCCGTATATATTTCAGGAGTAACACACACAGTCAGAGGCCCAGTCTGGATAACACCAGAATATGAAAATCAGAAAAGTGCACTCTATCAGTAGCGTTCAGCTGTATACAGTGTTGGGGGAATTGTAAATCTCCGTATATATTTCAGGAGTAACACACACAGTCAGAGGCCCAGTCTGGATAACACTAGAATATGAAAATCAGAAAAGTGTACTCTATCAGTAGCGTACAGCTGTATACAGTGTTGGGGGAATTGTAAATCTCCGTATATATTTGAGAAGTATCACACACGGTCAGAGGCTCAGTCTTGATAACACCAGAATATGAAAATCTGAAAACGTGTACTCTATCAGTAGTGTATAGCTGTATACAGTGTTGAGGAAAATTGAAATCTACATATATATTTCCGGAGTCACACACAGATAGTCAGCATGTATTTGTCCGTGATACTAGCCGGTAGTGTGAGGAGAGTACAGCTCTATACGGTGTGGGAAAAAATGAACGCTCTGTAACTGTGCAGAAAAAAATTAAACTATTAGTGCTGTGTAGGTGCTGTGTTAAAAAGCAGTCTGCACATCAGGGTACACACAGCAATAGATAGCAGGCAGACTAATAATCAGCTCTGCTGCTGCACACAAGAAATTTCTCCCCTGCCACTGGCAGGCATCCTAATAATCAGCTCTGCTGCTCCCACAAAAAATTCCTCCCCTGTCACTGGCAGGCAGCCTAAGAACCAGCACTGCTGCACACCAGAAATTCCTCCACTGTCACTGCACACTAAGTGTACAGCTAATCGCTATTAGCACAAGCACAGAATTAGTTTTTTTTCATGCCTAACGCTCTCCCTGCAGAGAAACAGCATCAGCAACCTCTCCCTACACTAAGATCGGCAGAAATGAAATGGCGGTTGGTGGTGAGGCCTTTTATAGGCAGTGTGACGGCACACAAAGCAAGCCAATCACTGCAATGCCCTTCTCTAAGATGGTGCTGGCCGCTGCCCATGTCATCACGTTGCACACAGTCTACGTCCTTGCTTATTGGCTGAGAAAATGCCCTGGAAGCATTATGGGAAAACCGCCTTTGGCGCTATGATTGCCGAACACGTGACCGACCTCACAGTATGGTCTGGTTTCGCTCGGCGAAACCCAATTTTGGCAAAAGTCGGTCTTTTTTTAAATTAGCCGACCTGTTTCGCTCAACTCTACTCTGGACTCCTCAGCGTTGCCATCTTACAGCTCTCTGAACTTGGACTGTTTAGGCAGACGGCGTACAGATGTGACGTCATTGTGCTCTCTGACCTGAATGTCACTGTCAGGAAACGCGGAAGACGTCACAGCGGTGGAGCAGGGAGAGGTAAGTATTGCAAGTGATGTTGTCATGAGCAAGCAGGGGGGCCCACTCGTGGGCGACGGCACTGGCACAGGGCCCCTCATAGTACTCCGGTGTGTCTGAAGGCGAGTGGGCCCCCCACCGTCAGAGACACTTTTGCGTACTATGAGGGGCCCTGTGCCAGTGCCGTTGCCCATGAGTCGGCCCCCCACACCTGCTCAGGGAACCGGGTGCGCCAGGTGCTGACGCCGGCCCTGGGGGTTACAGCCCAGTTAGAGGAATGCCTCTAACAAACGGTTTACCAGAGTTGATTGTTTGTTTGCCAATATTACCTATAGGTTATCTTGTGGCATGATGTTCTGTAATTTGCCTTTATAGCGTGGATCGAGGATGCTGGCCAACCAGTAGTCATCATCGTTCATAAATTTGGCAATGCGGGGGGTCCCTTTTTAGGATCCGCAAGACATAATCACACATGTGGGCCAATGTTCCAGGTGTCAATGATGCACTTAGAGTGGTGGGTGGAGGAGGACTTTCTGGCAAAAAGGGTACTGTATCACAAGTGTACAGCTGTATACTACAGTCTAGGGGTAATTGTAAATCTCCGTATATATTTCCGGAGTAACAGACAGACGCTCACAGGCACAGTATGGATTAGACCAGAATATGAAAAGCTGAAAAAGGGTACTGTATCACCAGATACCAAGTATATATAGTATAGTGAAAATATTGTAAATCTCCGTATATATTTCAGGAGTCAGACAAAGACACTCACAGGCTCACTATGGATTAGACAAGAATATAAAAAGTAGAAAAAGGGTAATGTATTATTATTATTATTATTATTTATTTATATAGCGCCATTAATTCCATGGTGCTGTACATGAGAGGGGTTACATACAAAGTTATAGATATCATTTACAGTAAACAAATTTACAATGACAGACTGGTACAGAGGGGAGAGGACCCTGTCCTTGCGGACTTACATTCTACGGGATAATGGGGAAGAAACAGAAGGTCGGGGGTGCGGCAGCTCTGGTGATGGCGGCGATGTGGCAGTTCTGGTGGTGGCGGTGTGGCGGCAGCTAGGGTGGTGGCGGCGAGGCGGCAGCTCGGGTGGTGGCGGCAAGGCGGAATGGTTATTGCAGGCTGTAGGCTTTCCTGAAGAGATGGGTTTTCAGGTTCCGTTTGAAGGATCCAAGGGTGGTGGATAATCGTACATGTTGAGGCGTGGAATTCCAGAGGATGGGGGATATTCGGGAGAAATCTTGGAGGCGGTTGTGTGAGCAACGAATAAGTGTGGAGGATAGTAGGAGGTCTTGGGAGGATCGAAGATTACGTGAAGGAAGATATTGGGAGATTAGTTCAGAGATATAGGGAGGAGACAGGTTGTGGACGGCTTTGTAGGTCAGTGTTAGTAGTTTGAACTGGATTCGTTGGGGAATTGGTAACCAGTGGAGGGATTTGCAGAGGGGAGAAGCAGGGGAGTAGCGAGGGGAGAGGTGGATTAGTCGGGCAGCAGAATTGAGGACAGATTGGAGTGGTGCAAGAGAGTTGACGGGGAGGCCACACAGGAGGGTATTGCAGTAATCAAGGCGGGAGATGATGAGGGCATGCACAAGAGTTTTAGTAGATTGAGGGCTGAGGAAGGGACAGATTCTGGAAATGTTTTTAAGTTGGAGGCGACAGGAGGTGGCAAGAGTTTGGATGTGTGGTTTGAAGGACAGGGCAGAGTCGAGAGTTACTCCGAGGCAGCGGATTTCAGGTGCGGGAGAGATTGTGATGCCATTTACCATAATAGATAGATCAGGTAGGGAAGATACGTGAGATGGAGGAAAGATGATGAGTTCAGTTTTGTCTACACTGAGTTTTAAGAAACGAGAGGTGAAAAAGGAGGATATGGCTGATAGACACTCCGGGATTCTGGATAGCAGAGAGGTGACATCTGGGCCAGAGAGGTAGATCTGAGTATCGTCCGCATAGAGATGGTACTGGAAGCCATGGGACTTTATGAGTTGTCCTAGGCCAAGGGTATAGATGGAAAAAAGTAGGGGCCCCAGGACAGAGCCTTGAGGGACTCCAACAGACAGAGGGCGGGATGAGTAGGTAGAGTGGGAGTGGGAGACGCTAAATGTGCGGTCGGAAATGTAAGTGGCGATCCAGGACAGGGCAAGGTCTTTGATGCCATGGGAAGAAAGAATCTGTAGCAGTAGGCAGTGGATGACTGTGTCAAAGGCAGAGGACAGGTCAAGGAGGAGGAGGATGGAGAACTGTCTGTTAGCTTTGGCTGTGAGTAAGTCGTTAGTAATTTTGGTCAGGGCAGTTTCAGTGGAGTGGTGGGGGCGGAAGCCAGATTGGAGGTTGTCGAGGAGAGAGTTAGATGAGAGGTGGGAGGAGAGTTGAGCGTGGACATGCTGCTCAAGGAGTTTGGAAGCAAACAGGAGCAATGATATTGGGCGATAGCTGGGCATAGCAGTTGGGTCAAGGTTTGTTTTTTTGAGGATGGGTGTGATGGTGGCATGTTTGAAGGCAGAGGGAAAGGTATCAGAAGATAGCGATAGGTTGAAGAGATGGGTTAGGGCTGGGATGAGGTTGGGGAGCAGGTGGGAAGGGATGGGGTCAAGTGCACAGGTGGTGAGGTGTGATTTGAAAAGCAGATGAGTAAGCTCTCCTTCAGTGATGTTGGAGAGGGAGGCTAGTAGGGAAGGACAGAGGTCTGGTATATGGAGTGGTTGGGGTGGTGAAACAGTAAAGGTTTGCCTTGTTTGGTCGATCTTATTTTTGAAGTAGGTGGCAAAATCCTCGGCAGAGATGAGGGGAGTTGGAGGTGGCAGTGGTGGGCGGAGGAGAGAGTTGAATGTGCTGAACAGTTGTTTTGGGTTGTAGGATAATGAAGATACAAGGTTTGCGAAATAGGTCTGTTTAGCAGAGGTGAGGGCTATTTTGAAGGCAAGTGTAGCTTGTTTGAAAGCAGTGAAGTCGTCTGGCAGGCATGTTTTCTTCCAATGCCGCTCCGCGACCCTGGATGATTGTCGAAGTTTTTTGGTGAGATTGTTGTGCCAGGGTTGCCTATTGATTCGTCGCACTTTGCCGTGCGTGAGAGGGGTGACTGAGTCTATGGCAGATGTGAGGGTGGTGTTATAGAAAGCAGTGGCGCTGTCTGTGTCGTGGAGTGAAGATATGGAGGACAGAGGTAGAAGAGAATCTGAGAGTCTGTGAATGTCTAGGTGTGCGAGGTTTCTGCGAGGATGTGCCAGTGGCTGAACATAGGCGGCAGGTGAAGAGGACAGGGATGAGAAGGTGAGTAGGTGGTGGTCAGATAGGGGGAGGGGAGAGGTTGTGAAATTAGATAGGGAGCAGAGGCGGGTGAAGATGAGGTCTAATGTATGTCCGTCTGTGTGGGTGGCTGTGGAGGACCACTGAGTAAGTCCAAACAATGAAGTAAGTGACAGGAGTTTGGAGGCTGCTGGCTGGCAGGTGTCAGTAGGGATATTAAAGTCACCCATGATAATGGTGGGGATGTCAGAGCAGAGAAAGTGAAGAAGCCAGCTGGAGAATTGGTCAATGAAGGCAGTGGCTGAGCCTGGTGGTTGGTATATGACGGCCATTTGGAGATTAGAGGGAGAGTAGATACGGACCGAGTGGACCTCAAAGGAAGGGAGGATGAGGGAGGGTGGGGGTTGGATAGGGTTGAAGGAGCAGTTATTAGAGAGAAGGAAACCCACGCCTCCACCATGTCTGTTGCCAGAGCGAGGAGTGTGGGTGAAGTGGAGGTCACCATAACTCAGTGCAGCAGGGGAGGCTGTGTCATGGGGCATCAGCCAGGTCTCAGTGAGGGCTAGGAAGGAGAGGTTGCGGGAGGTAAAGAGATTGTGGGTCACGTGGAGTTTGTTTCAGATGGAGCGGACGTTCCAGAGTGCTCCAGAGAGAGGAAGCTGGGGGGTAGGGGTCAGTGGCACAGGTTTTAAGTGTGAGGGATTGCGATAGTTTCTCTTACTGTGAGAAGTGTAGGGGTGAGGATTAGTGGGATGTATGGGGCAGGGGGGGCCAGGATTGGGGGATATGTCGCCAGCAGTGAGAAGAAGCAGTGAAAGGGAAAGCAGATGGGTGAAGGAGAGTGAGCGGCTTACGTTATATTTTAGTGGGAGAGGTCTGAGGTTAAGAAGCAGGTCTGCAGATGAGGCAATGTGGGGAGGTAGGAGAGAGGGGGAGACAGTTATTTGGTTGGAGCTTGCAGGGGTTTGGGGGTAGCGAAGGAGAGTGAAGATTAGTGGAGCAAAAACGGTGAGGACAAATGTGAACATGGTTAAAGAGCAGGGTAAAAGAAAGGCAAGTAAAATTAGAAGACAGGGATTATTCTTACCTTCTGACCAATTTCTGGACTATTTCTGGATATATTTCTGATGTAACACTTCAAAGATGTCACACTTAAAATGATGTCACATCTGACCAAGGCCATATCTGACCTGCTCCATTCAACTTATACTATTGAAGTGTCCAAGAAATGAAGCCAGGTGAGATGTGAATACTTTTCCATCCAATTATGACAAGAGCATTCTTAAGGTGATACCTTTATTGGCTAACCAGAAAATTATATGTTCGCAAGCTTTCAGAGCGCAGAGGCTCCTTCTTCAGGCAAGATTACATTTGGAATAATAAGAAAGACACATTAGATGCTTACTATAGTAGGAAATTTGTTCAAGACCTGGGAGGTGTGATGCCTTCAAAAGATAAGCAAAGGAAATCAAATTAGCATTTTCTTACAAATGGAGAGCTAGTGTGAATGTGTTATTGGCTATCTGGAGTCCTTCTGGTGAAGGTGTGAACTGTGTCTATGTAATGAGTCATAAAACCGGGTGTTAAGTTGAGTCCTAGTGTCAAAGTATTGAACATCCTAATAAGTTTGAATTCCCATATTTTTCTCTCCCTGTCATCCTTAAAATGACCTTTTAGTATTAAGACTTTTAAGTCTGTCATACAATGTCCAGTTCCAGAGAAATGTTTTCCCACAGGCGTGTCCATTTCATTCCTGATCGTATGTCTGTGTAGATTCATCCTTGTTTGTAGTTTTTGCATGGTTTCCCCAATATAGATAGCTCCAGGGCACCTTGTACATTGTATCATGTACACCACATTGGAGGATGTACATGAAAAGGAACCCATGACCTTATAGTCCAGATTTGTGTTTGGCACACGGACTGTATTTGTTGGTAATATGTGGGTACAAGTTTTGCATTTTTTGTTGTTACATGGGAATGTGCCAGTCACTGATGGTGACGAAAGGACACTTCTGACAAGGAGATTCCTTAAGTTAGGGGGCTGTTTGTAGGAGAGGAGTGGTAGTTCTGGGAATATGTCTTTCAATTTGTGGTCCCTGTGGAATATGGGTTGGAGATCAGCACCAATTTTCCTTAGGATGCTCATGTGGGGGTTGTATGTGACCACAAGAGGTACCCTGTTGTTGTCCTCTCTCAGTTTGTAATCCAGGAGGTTGCTTCTTGGGATTCTTGTAGCCCTGTGGATCTGTTCATCTATTGCCAGTGGATGGTATCCTTGTTGTAGGAATGTATTCCTCAGAGATAGCAGCTGTAGTTCCCTGTCTTTACTGTCTGAACAGATCCGAATATATCTCAGAGCTTGACTGTAGATGATGGATTTTTTTGTGTGTCTTGGATGAAAGCTGTTCCATCTAAGGTATGTTGGACGTCCTGTGGGCTTATGGTAAATTGATGTTTGTATGGCGTTGTCCTTGATGTATATGGTCAAGCAGGGTGGATTTGATTTAAATCAAACTGATTTAAATCATGATTTAAATCACGATTTAAATCACTAGTCAGTAAGGCTTGATTTAAATCAGTGATTTAAATCAAAGTTTCTACCTTTACGGCCTGCTGCCATTATAAGGAAAGAATGTAATAAACCTCAGATCGTACACACAAACAGATCCAGACTTGTCTGTCTGTGGCTATGCTGCAGTATTGTGCTCAAAGTTTCACTTTCATTTTCTTGTCTGCTTGCCCTTCCTCCTCCTCACACTTAGATTCACATTTTTTTGTGTTGTGCAGATCTATTCCACTCCAAACAATCAGAAACATATTGTCTAACTTCTTGGACTTGGCACTGAAGGGTTGATTCTGTATTCATATAGGTTTGTTAGAACAATAGGATTAAGGTCTTTTTTCTCAACTCTGTTCATGTTGTAACATTTTTGCCGTTAAGAAGAGGCTGGGACCTCTGCGGATCAAATTCAGTTTTGAGAACTGCGTAAGTAAGCGAGCGTCTGTGATAATATAGAGAGAAACTGCCCACTAATCTACAGAAACCTCTGGAAGAGCATGGCATTGTGAATGTTACATATACAGCCTTTTATTCTACTGAGTTAAACAACTCAGCTTTATCTCATGATGGAAGAACTTTGGATGGTAAAATATTTTCCTCAAAAAGCAGTTTTTGAAAAAATCCGATTTAAATCAAAAAAATCTGATTTAAATCAAAAAAATCCGATTTAAATCAAAAAAATCCGATTTTTTGATTTTTTTAAAAAAATCATTGATTTTTATCCACCCTGTGGTCAAGTCCAGAAATGTATTTGAGACTTTGAAAAGTTGAGGGTGAGCTTGATGGATGGGTGGTATTTGTTGAAGTTATTGTGGAAGGTGAGCAGATCATCTTTTGAGCCTGTCCAGATTATTTGCAGATCATCAATGTAGCGGAAGTATGCAAGAGGTTTAATAGGGCAAGATGACAAAAACTCCTCCTCCAGTTTCGCCATAAATAGGTTGGCATATTGTGGGACATTTTGCTTCCCATGGCGCTGCCATGCACTGTTGGTATAAATTGTTCCCAAAAGAAAATAGTTGTGATGAAGCACAAACCTGATGAATTGCAGTGTTGGTTCTGTGGCCAGATTGTTCTTTTGAAGGAAATATTTACATGCTGTGATTCCATCCTCATGAGGAATGTTGGAATAGAGAGACTCTACGTCCATGGTGGCTAGTATCGTGTCCCTTGGAAGTGGGCCCAGCGCTGACAATTTGCAAAGAATATCCGTGGTGTCCTGGATATAGCTGGTGTGCTCCTCACCAAGGGTTTTAGAATGTTCTCCACCCAGCCGGAGATATTCTCAGTTAAAGTCCCAATACCAGAGATGATGGGCCTCCCAGGATTACCTTCTTTGTGTATTTTAGGCACATGTAGAAGGTACTGTTTTGGATTGCCTGGTACTAGTTCCAGTAGTGAGGATGAAGTAGAATCAAATCCATTGATGATACGTGTTAGTTCCTCAGTGTATTGTTTGGTAGGATCTTCCTGAAGTGGAGTGTAGTATTTTATATCCAAGAGTTGTCTGTTTGCTTCCTGGATGTAATCTGTCGTGTTCATGATGACTGTAGCTCCTCCTTTGTCCGCTGGTTTGATGATGATATTGTTGTTGGCTTTTAAGGATTGTATAGCTTTTCTTTCCTCCATGCTGATATTGTTTGGCACTTTATGGTGTCTGTCCAAAATGTCAGATTTAACTTTTTTGCGGAAACAGTCTATGTAATGATCCAGAGTTTGGTTGTGTCCGGGTTGCGGGGTCCAGTTTGTCCTCTTTTTCTTTTTGCTGTGTTATTCACATTGTCTTGTGAAGTGATATCTGCATGGTTATGAAAGAATTCTTTGAGTCGCAATCTGCGGAAGAATTCCTCGATGTCACTACAGAACTGAGCCGTATCCAGCTGTTTTGTAGGACAGAATGTTAGTCCCTTTGATAGAACATGCATTTCTCCTGTGTTTGGCTTGTATTGTGAGAGGTTCACAACAGAGGGCAATGTATGTAAATGATTCTGTAAATAGGGCTTACCTTCAGCTACATTGAGACCTGCTTTCTTCCTGAGTCTGTCCAGTTTCTTTTTCTTGTTGATAATGAGGTGATGTTGTAAATTATTGTAGAATTCCTGTAGCGTCTCCTTGATGAAACGTGAACCCGGTCCTTGTATTCGGTCCTGTAGGTAATTTATCTCTTTATGGATGGTCCTTTTCCACTTTCCACTGGCAATAGATGAACAGATCCACAGGGCTACAAGAATCCAAGAAGCAACCTCCTGGATTACAAACTGAGAGAGGACAACAACAGGGTACCTCTTGTGGTCACATACAACCCCCACATGAGCATCCTAAGGAAAATTGGTGCTGATCTCCAACCCATATTCCACAGGGACCACAAATTGAAAGACATATTCCCAGAACTACCACTCTCTCCTACAAACAGCCCCCTAACTTAAGGAATCTCCTTGTCAGAAGTGTCCTTTCGTCACCATCAGTGACTGGCACATTCCCATGTAACAACAAAAAATGCAAAACTTGTACCCACATATTACCAACAAATACAGTCCGTGTGCCAAACACAAATCTGGACTATAAAGTCATGGGTTCCTTTTCATGTACATCCTCCAATGTGTTGTACATGATACAATGTACAAGGTGCCCTGGAGCTATCTATATTGGGGAAACCATGCAAAAACTACAAACAAGGATGAATCTACACAGACATACGATCAGGAATGAAATGGACACGCCTGTGGGAAAACATTTCTCTGGAACTGGACATTGTATGACAGACTTAAAAGTCTTAATACTAAAAGGTCATTTTAAGGATGACAGGGAGAGAAAAATATGGGAAGTCAAACTTATTAGGATGTTCAATACTTTGACACTAGGACTCAACTTAACACCCGGTTTTATGACTCATTACATAGACACAGTTCACACCTTCACCAGAAGGACTCCAGATAGCCAATAACACATTCACACTAGCTCTCCATTTGTAAGAAAATGCTAATTTGATTTCCTTTGCTTATCTTTTGAAGGCATCACACCTCCCAGGTCTTGAACAAATTTCCTACTATAGTAAGCATCTAATGTGTCTTTCTTATTATTCCAAATGTAATCTTGCCTGAAGAAGGAGCCTCTGCGCTCTGAAAGCTTGCGAACATATAATTTTCTGGTTAGCCAATAAAGGTATCACCTTAAGAATGCTCTTGTCATAATTGGATGGAAAAGTATTCACATCGATTTTTCTGGCTAACACGGTACCACAATATTATTTATTATTGTACACCAAGCCAGGTGAGAGAAAGAGAGGGTAGGAGAAAGGAACAGGAGGAGAGTTCACAGCAGGGAGCAATTAACAGATTGCAGTTAATAGAACATTTGCCTAGCATCACAGATGAAGAAAGACAGAGTAAGATGGAAGTATAGGCTTATGAGTGAGGGTCACAGACAAATCAATATGTATTCAGTAAATCTGAAGTATGCTACATAGAATTAAAATCAGGGAAAAAGTAGCAGCGTACCAGTTAAAACAGAAAAAAGGAGTACATAGGATTCTGGGGTGCAGTGTGTATTCTGGATAGAGAGGTGGTTCAGATGTACCAGTTTCAACAGAAAAAAGGAGTACATAGGATTCTGGGGTGGAGTGGGTATTCTGGATAGAGAGGTGGTTCAGACTTACCAGTTAAAACAGAAAAAAGAGTACATAGGATTCTGTTGCAGTGGGTATTCTGGATAGAGAGGTGGTTCAGACGTACCAGTTAAAACAGAAAAAAGGAGTACATAGGATTCTGGGGTGCAGTGGGTATTCTGGATAGAGAGTTGGTTCAGACGTACCAGTTAAAGCAGAAAAAAAGAGTACATAGGATTCTGGGGTGCAGTGGGTATTCTGGATAGAGAGGTGGTTCAGATGTACCAGTTAAAACAGAAAAAAGGAGTACATAGGATTCTGGAGTGCAGTGGGTATTCTGGATAGAGAGGTGGTTCAGACGTACCAGTTAAAACAGAAAAAAGGAGTACATAGGATTCTGGGGTGCAGTGGGTATTCTGGATAGAGAGGTGGTTCAGACGTACCAGTTAAAACAGAAAAAAGGAGTACATAGGATTCTGGGGTGGAGTGGGTATTCTGGATAGAGAGGTGGTTCAGACGTACCAGTTAAAACAGAAAAAAGGAGTACATAGGATTCTGGGGTGCAGTGGGTATTCTGGATAGAGAGGTGGTTCAGACGTACCAGTTAAAACAGAAAAAAGGAGTACATAGGATTCTGGGGTGCAGTGGGTATTCTGGATAGAGAGTTGGTTCAGACGTACCAGTTAAAACAGAAAAAAGGAGTACATAGGATTCTGGGGTGAAGTGGGTATTCTGGATAGAGAGGTGGTTCAGACGTACCAGTTAAAACAGAAAAAAGGAGTACATAGGATTCTGGGGTGCAGTGGGTATTCTGGATAGAGAGGTGGTTCAGACGTACCAGTTAAAACAGAAAAAAGGAGTACATAGGATTCTGGGGTGCAGTGGGTATTCTGGATAGAGAGGTGGTTCAGACGTACCAGTTAAAACAGAAAAAAGGAGTACATAGGATTCTGGGGTGCAGTGGGTATTCTGGATAGAGAGGTGGTTCAGACGTACCAGTTAAAACAGAAAAAAGGAGTACATAGGATTCTGCGGTGCAGTGGGTATTCTAGATAGAGAGGTGGTTCAGACGTACCAGTTAAAACAGAAAAAAGGAGTACATAGGATTCTGGGGTGCAGTGGGTATTCTGGATAGAGAGGTGGTTCAGACGTACCAGTTAAAACAGAAAAAAGGAGTACATAGGATTCTGGGGTGCAGTGGGTATTCTGGATAGAGAGGTGGTTCAGACGTACCTGTGGATGAAAGTAGACGGATCAGGACACGACAGCATGAAGGGGAATATACCATGCGCTATCATTCTGGATATATTTCTGATGTAACACTTCAAAGATAAATGATGTCACATCTGACCAAGGCCATATCTGACCTGCTCCATTCAACTTATACCATTCAAATGTCCAAGAAATTAAAGTGTATTAGAAATGTATTAGAAGTGTACAGCTGTATACAGTGTTGGGGTAATTTTTAAATCTCCGTATACAGTTAGGTCCATAAATATTTGGACAGAGACAACATTTATCTAATTTTGGTTCTAGACATTACCACAATGAATTTGAAACAAAACAAATCAGATGAAGTTGAAGTTCAGACTTTCAGCTTTCATTTGAGGGCATCCACATTATAATTGGATGAAGGGTTTAGTAGTTTCAGCTCCTTAACATGTGCAACCCTGTTTTTAAAGGGACCAAAAGTAATTGGACAAATGACTCCAAGGCTATTTCATGGACAGGTGTGGGCAATCCCTTTGTTATGTCATTCTCAATTAAGCAGATGAAAGGGCCGGAGTTGATTTGAGGTGTGGTGTTTGCATTTGGAAGGTTTTGCTGTGAAGGAAACATGCGGTCACAGGAGCTCTCCATGCAGGTGAAACAAGCCATCCTTAAGCTGCAAGAACAGAAAAAAACCCATCCAAGAAATTGCTACAACATTAGAAGTGGCAAAATCTACAATTTGGTACATCCTGAGAAAGAAAGAAAGCACTGGTGAACTCATCAATCCAAAAAGACCTGGGAGCCCACGGAAGACAACAGTGGTGGATGATCGCCGCATACTGTCTTTGGTGAAGAAGAACCCGTTCACAACATCAACTGAAGTCCAGAACACTCTCAGTGAAGTAGGTGTATCTGTCTCTAAGTCAACAGTAAAGAGAAGACTCCATGAAAGTAAATACAAAGGGTTCACATCTAGATGCAAACCATTCATCAATTCCAAAAATAGACAGGCCAGAGTTAAATTTGCTGAAAAACACCTCCAGAAGCCAGCTCAGTTCTGGAAAAGTATTCTATGGACAGATGAGACAAAGATCAACCTGTACCAGAATGATGAGAAGCCAAAAGTTTGGAGAAGAAAGGGAACGGCACATGATCCAAGGCACACCACATCCTCTGTAAAACATGGTGGAGGCAACGTGATGGCATGGCCATGCATGGCTTTCAATGGCACTGGGTCACTTGTGTTTATTGATGACATAACAGCAGACAAGAGTAGCCGGATGAATTCTGAAGTGTACCGGGATATACTTTCAGCCCAGATTCAGCCAAATGCTGCAAACTTGATTGGACGGCGCTTCATAGTACAGATGGATAATTACCCCAAGCATACAGCCAAAGCTACACAGGAGTTCATGAGTGCAAAAAAGTGGAACATTCTTCAATGGCCAAGTCAATCACCAGATCTTAACCCAATTGAGCATGCATTTCACTTGCTCAAATCCAGACTTAAGAGGGAAAGACCCACAAACAAGCAAGACCTGAAGGCTGCGGCTGTAAAGGCCTGGCAAAGCATTAAGAAGGAGGAAACCCAGCGTTTGGTGATGTCCATGGGTTCCAGACTTAAGGCAGTGATTGCCTCCAAAGGATTCGCCACAAAATATTGAAAATAAAAATATTTTGTTTGGGTTATGTTTATTTGTCCAATTACTTTTGACCTCCTAAAATGTGGAGTGTTTGTAAAGAAATGTGTACAATTCCTACATTTTCTAACACATATTTTTGTTCAACCCTTCAAATTAAACGTTACAATCTGCACTTGAATTCTGTTGTAGAGGTTTCATTTCAAATCCAATGTGGTGGCATGCAGAGCCCAACTCGCGAAAATTGTGTCACTGTCCAAATATTTCTGGCCCTGACTGTATATTTCCGGAGTAACACACAGAGGCTCACAGGCTCAGTATGGATTAGACAAGAATATAAAAAGCTGAAACAGGGTACTGTATTACCAGATACCAGGTATATATAGTATAGTGAAAATATTGTAAATCTCCATATATATTTCAGGAGTCAGACACAGAGGCTCTCAGGCTCTGTATGGATTAGACCAGAATATAAAAAGTAGATCCGCAAGAAATAATCACACATGTGGGTCAATGTTCCAATCAATGATGCACTTAGAGTGGTGGAAGGAGGAGGACTTTATGGCAAAAAGGGTACTGTATAAATAAGCAGTGACTACCAATCCAAAAAATAGTGAAAAGCATGGTAGGACCTATTATTAAAATAACAACTTTTATTAATGCTTATATTAAAATCAAGTAAAGATACCCAAAAGCGACATATAATAAAAAACACAAAGAAACAAAAATTGGTACTATGCCAATTCCTTCTAATCAGCAATGATGGGCATATATTCATTAAAGCCCCAGTATAGGATCAATAAATGTATCACCAATAACCCCTTCTTGGTGTCTTGATACAATACAGTTAAAGAAGTGAATCGCTTCAAAATACCAATCACCAAAACTTTCTGTATTGGAACGATCTCACCTCATCTGTTGTATTTCATCCAGCCTTATAGAGCCATTGTCTCCTATTCAGATTGGGGGAAGGTTTTTACCTTCATTTATAATTACCCCTCCAAAAGAAGCAGTGTAAACTCTAAATCTGCCCCATAGTAAACCTCCCGACACGTTTCGTTGTCATAACTCATCAGGGGAAGAGAAAATGTGACATGGTGGAATAAAAATCATCCACCACCGTACATGGGGAATGAGAGGCATCACCTGATTTCTTAGTGTGTTCCATTTAAATGGACCGCTGCATGGTCCACGTGTTAGCGGCGTGTGGACGTCATCAGGGAGTGTCCCGCTGTTGGACGCAAGTTGAAACGTCACTTCTGGTATCCAGAAAGATGTCATATCCGGCCCATGGAACGCGGCTGAGCTGCATTACCCATATCCTGTTTTTGGCCGCTCATCAGATTCTAGAGCGGTCAGAAATACTGTGCGTCATATCCGGATATTGGTTGATGGGCAAAACTAAAAGGGGCCGGAATTATCATATAAAATATTATCAATTCATAGTTTTGTCCTTCTGGTTTATCTATTGACGTGCGGTCATTCAGATATCACCTTACATATAGGGAAACTACTACTCAAAAAATAACCCATTCTCTTAAACTGCCCTATAAATAACATTAGGGGAGGGGCAGGGCCGGCATCAGCACCCGGCATACCCGGGCAAGTGCCGGGGTCCTGAGTAGGCGGGGGAGCCCACTCGCCGTCGGGCACCCCGGCGCCCGTTAGCGGTGTCAGCGCCGTCACTGGGCCCCCCGCTTGCTCAATACTTACCTCTCCCCGTGCCTCCGCTGCCGTAGCTCCGGGCTCCAGGGGGCGCCGCTGAATGACGTCATCATTCAGCGGCCGGCTGTGGCAGAGAGCGCGCGGACGCCGGACAGTGAGGTGTGTGTGTGTGTGTGCCTGTGTGTGTGTATGTGAGAGAGTGCTGCCTGCGGTGCTGTATGTGTGATGGTGGTGGGGGAGGCAGTGATGGTGGTGAGCAAAGGCGGTGATGGTGGTGAGGAGGCAATGATGATGGGGAGGCAATGATGATGATGATGATGGGGAGGCAATGATAATGGGAAGGCAATGATGATGATATTAATGGGGAGGCAATGATGATGATGATGATGATGGGGAGGCAATGATAATGGAAAGGCGATGATGATGATATTAATGGGGAGGCAATGATAATGATGATGATGAGGAGACAATGATAATGGGAAGGCAATGATGATGATGATGATATTAATGGGGAGGCAATGATAATGATGATGATGGGGAGGCAATGATAATGGGAAGGCAATGATGATGATGATATTAATGGGGAGGCAATGATCATGATAGGGAGGCAATGATGATGATGATGGGCAGGCAATGATTATGATGATGGGATTCAATGATGATGATAATGGGCAGGCAATGATGATGATAATGGGGAGTCTTTCCACAGCGCCCTTTCCTGAACCGTAACAGTGCAGAATGCAGCACAGTGTAGAGGAGAGCTCCATATTTTGTATGGAGCATTATATGTGGTCCAGTATTCTGTATGGAGCATTATATTGGGTCCAGTATTTTGTATGGAGCATTATATGGGGACCAGTATCCTGTATGGAGCATTATATGTGGTCCAGTATTCTGTATGGAGCATTATATTGGGTCCAGTATTCTGTATGGAGCATTATATGGGGGATGGCGGGGTGACATCCTGCATGGGGTATTATATGGGTGATGAGGGGGAGACTATGTGGTGCCCATAATATTGTATGGAGGTTTGTACTGTCCAGTCTGTACTGTGCGCTGTGAGGATTTGGCGGTTTTTGAGCTATTGTACAATTTACAATAGGTATCAGTCATGTAATGGAAGAAGAGAAGTGTTTGGCATTGTACTATACCCATATTTCTCTGCAGTATCTGTGCATCATGAATTGTGGTATGTGTTAAGGGGGCCCATTGAGACTCTTTCGCCCGGGGCCCATAAAAACCTGGAGCCGGCCCTCGGGAGGGGCTAAAAAGACCTCATTTGTGATATTATCTGAAACCATGAGGTCATCTTTTTGTCATAGCATGTACTGGAACTAGAAAAGAAGTTTAGACAAAAATCTTTATGCTTCCACACAAACAAGGGGATATCTCAGGACTCATCAGGGGGAATTGAAAAAACTAAAATAAAAATTGGAAAAATAATATGAAAAAATGACATGAAAATGATGGACATTGTGAGAATTAGTAACCTCAATTATTTGGAAAAAAATAGTGGGTAAAGAGATAGCAGTGTTTCCCAAACCCATTCCCTACCATAACTATAACTTATCCCCTTATCCCATCTGTTGTATTTCGTCTTGCCTTATAGAGCCATTGTCTTCTATTCAGATTGGGGGAAGGTTTTTACCTTCATTTATAATTACCCCTCCAAAAGAAGCAGTGCAAACTCTAAATCTGCCCCATAATAAACTTCCCGACGCGTTTCGTTGTCATAACTCATCAGGGGAAGAGAAAATGTGACATGGTGGAATGAAAATCATCCACCACGTACATGGGGAATGAGAGGCATCACCTGATTTCTCATTGTGTTCCATTTAAATGGACCGCTGCATGGTCCACGTGTGGACGTCATCCGGGAGCGTCCCGCTGTTGGACGCAAGTTGAAACTGTCACTTCTGGTATCCAGAAAGATGGCATATCCGGCCCATGGAACGCGGCTGAGCCGCATTACCCATATCCTGTTTTTGGCCGCTCATCAGATTCTAGAGCGGTCAGAAATACTGTGCGTCATATCCGGATATTGGTTGATGGGCAAAACTAAAAGGGGCCGGAATTATCATATAAAGGATTATCAATTCATAGTTTTGTCCTTCTGGTTTATCTATTGACGTGCGGTCATTCAGATATCACCTTACATATAGGGAAACTACTACTCAAAAAATAACCCATTCTCTTAAACTGCCCTATGAATAACATTAGGGGAGGGGCTAAAAAGACCTCATTTGTGATATTATCTGAAACCATGAGGTCATCTTTTTGTCATAGCATGTACTGGAACTAGAAAAGAAGTTTAGACAAAAATCTTTATGCTTCCACACATTCAAGGGAGATATCTCAGGACTCATCAGGGGAATTGAAAAAACTAAAATAAAAATTATAAAAATAATATGAAAAAATGACATGAAAATGATGGACATTGTGAGAATTAGTAACCTCAATTCTTTGGAAAAAATTAGTGGGTAAAGAGATAGCAGTGTTTCCCAAACCCATTCCCTACTATAACTATAACTTATCCCCTGCCTAACAGCGGAGGTTGGCACCCTAGGACAGAAAACGAGAGTGGCGCCCCCACTCCTCAGCGGCTGACCCTTCTAAGCCCTGTTAGGCTCTACTAGTGTTGAAGGCAGGAAGGATAGAAAAGTATCCACACATAGATGGATCATATCTCATAGAATCAACTCAAAAAAATATCACATTAAATGGGGCTCATAGAAAACAGCTATAGGTTAGTATCTCTTTGAGACCTCTTGGTGTTTGTGTCTTCAGGCGGAAAATCCATTTAGTTTCACATTGTAAAAGGGCCCGATCCCAGTCACCCCCTCTTCTTGGTATGTGAATTCTATCAATTCCTGTAAACCTCAGATCACATCCTTTTCCTTGATGTTCTGTATTCATGTGTCTGGCTATGGGCGTATCTCTATTTAGAGCCACATCTCTCAAATGTTCTCCTACTCGTCTCCTAAACTCTCGTTTTGTTTTGCCTATGTATTCCAGACCACACGGACAGACGACTCTATAGATTACTCCTTTCGTTCTGCAATTGATGAAGTGAAGGATCTGATATTCTCTCCCATCAATATTGCTCCTGAATTTAGAGTCTGTCTGGATGACCGGACATGCCACACAGCCACTACACTTGAAACAACCTTTAAGGTTGTTAGATAGCCATGTCTCCTTTTTGTTCTGAGTATAGTGGCTGTGCACAAGTCTGTCTCCTATTGACCTGCCCTTTTGAAAAGTGATACTGGGGTGTGGCCCCACTGTCAGGGACACCGCACTGCACTTGCTCACTGAGCCAGTGCGTGTGTCCTGAGTGAACAAACTGTGCCCAAAGATACCTGTATAGTAGAGCCGCAGCAGGGAAGACGTGTGTTTCTGAGGAACAGGACCTTCAGCAGCATGTGACTGCCAAGGGGCGGAGCCGGCCACACGTCTCTCAGAGGCAGCAGAAGCAGATAGAGAATGTTTCAGGCCGGAGAACCTGCAGGCACGTGACTGCCTAGGGGCGTGGCCTAAGCTCCAGAGATCTAGGAGGAAAAGGAAAACTTCTAGAAGGGTAACTACAAAATAAAGTTACCAAGGGGCATAGACAGAATGGATGGTCAGGATAGCCAGGTCATACACATAGAGGGCGACGAAGTACAAAAGGAGCAGGCAGAGAATAACCAGAACACAGCCAAGGAGTCATACACAGATGGAGCAACGCAGTACAAAAGGGACAGGCAAAACTCGTAACAGGGACACAGCCAAATCAGAACCAGACAGACAAAACGAAGCACAGGCACAACGCACTGGCACAAGCACAGGGTCAGACACACTCAGCCAAAGGTCAGAGTCAGAGTATAAACGACAAAGGCTGGCTTCACAGTGAGGCTATAAAAAGCCTCCCAGGACCCAGAAAGAGGCCAACCAAGTTAACCCCGCGACTACCTGATCCAAGAACCCAGTAAACCATGACAGTACCCCCTTCTTAATGGGGGGCCTCTGGACCCCCAGGTTTCCCAGGATTCCGAGCATTGAATGCCCGAACCAGATGGTCAGCGTGTACCGATCTGGCCGGCACCCAAGACCGGTCCTCTGGACCATACCCCCTCCAATGCACCAGGTACTGTAAGGACCCCCGAGACCGCCGGGAGTCTACAATAGGTTGTACCTCAAATTCCATGTGCCCATCAACCAAGACTGGGGAGGGAACAGCAGCTGGTTCTTCTACTACCGATCCCAAGGGTTTTAGCAAGGATCTATGGAATACGTTATGAAGTTTCAAAGCGGGGGGAGGCGAAGGCGATACACCACAGGGTTAATTACCTCAATGATCTCATAGGGACCTATGAACTTGGGCCCCAGTTTGGCGGAGGGTAGATGAAGACTTATGTTTCGCGTGGAGAGCCACACCTTGTCCCCACACTGCAACACCTGAGCAGGGTTCCTTTTTTTATCTGCAAAACGCTTATAAGTCTCCTGAGCCCTGAACATATTCAACCGAACTTTTGACCACAGATCCCTGATTCGGTTAACACAGTCCTCAGCTCCTGGACAGCCCGAATCTAAACGTGAGAATTCACCAAAATGAGGGTTCAAACCATAATTAATAAAAAAAACGGCGACCTACCGGTAGATTGATTGGTACTGGTTGTTGAAGGCGAACTCTGCTAACGGTCCACAACTAACCAGATAACCGTGTTACCCCGAGAAGAAGGAAGGTTGGTAATGAAGTCCATGGACAAGTGGGTCCATGGCCTTCCTGGAATTGGCAAAGGCACCAATTCCCCGGCCGGCCGGCAATGAGAGCTCTTAGAACGAGCGCATACCCCACACGCAGCGACATGCTTCTTAATATCTGAAACCATCACAGGCCACCAAAAAACTCTAGCCACTGCCTCTCGTGTGGCAGAAATGCCTGGGTGAGCACTCAGTTTTGAATCATGGAACTCCCGCAGGAGCCTGGTGCGTATCTGCTGAGGAACAAACAATTTGTTTTCGGGTTTGGACCTTGGAGCTAAAGATTGAGCCCCCACAATCTCCCGCTCCAATTCCGACGACACTTCAGCTATAGCGACATTGGGTTGAAGAATGGGGAAGGCAGGTCAGGGGCGGAAAGCGGCTCAAAACTAAGTGATAAAGCATCAGCTTTCACGTTTTTAGACCCTGGGCGAAAAGTTATAGAAAATTGAAATCTGGAAAAAAAAAGTGACCAACGGGCCTGCCTAGGAGTCAGTCTTTTAGCAGATTTGATATACTCTAGGTTTTTGTGGTCGGTAATGACTGTGATGGGGTGAGCCGCCCCCTCCAAAAAATGCCTCCATTCCTCGAACGCCAATTTGATTGCTAAGAGTTCTCTATTACCAACGTCATAATTTATCTCAGCCTGAGAAAATTTTTTCGAGAAATAGGCACAAGGTTTGAGGTTAGTCAGAGAAGTAGGTCCCTGTGACAACACTGCCCCCACCCCAACCTCCGAAGCATCAACTTCAACCACAAACGGCTTGGATGAGTCAGGTTGAACCAGAACAGGAGCGGATGTGAAACAATTTTTCAAAGTTAAAAAAGATTGTTTGGCCGACGGGGACCAGTTCCTAACATCTGCACCTTTACGTGTGAGATCCGTGAGGGGTTTCACAATCTGAGAAAAACCCTTGATAAACCTGCGTTAGTAATTTGCGAATCCCAAGAAGCGCTGGAGTCCTCTAAGGTCCCGAGGCTGGACCCACTCCATAATGGCTTGCACCTTCTTGGGATCCATACGAAACCCCTGTGGAGAGATTATGAGACCCAAAAATGATAGCTCCTGAACGAAGAAAGAACATTTTTCCAGCTTAACAAATAAATGATTTTCCCTGAGTCTTTGAAACACAGTTTTAACATTTGATAAATGTGAATGTCTGTCAGAGGAATATATCAGTATATCATCCAAATAGATCACAACAAAACGGCCAATGAGGTTCGAAAAAACTACATTAATGAAATTTTGAAACACAGCTGGAGCATTGGTGAGACCAAAAGGCATGACGAGATTCTCAAATAACTAGTCAGTAGTAAGAAAAGCAGTTTTCCACTCATCCCCTTCCCGTACTCTTATCAAATTATAAGCCCCCCTGAGGTCCAATTTTGAAAACCACTGGGCCCCATAGAGCTGGTTACAGAGATCAGGAATCAGGGGGTATGTATTCCTGACTGTGATTTTATTAAGTTCTCGAAAGTCGAGGCAGGGACGTAGACCGCCATCCTTCTTTTTAACAAAGAAGAACCCGCAGCTACTGGGACACTGAGGGCCTGATATGCCCTTTGCGAAGACTTTCAGCGATGTATTGCTTCATAGCCAGGCGCTCCTGGCCTGACAAATTAAACAGACGGGCCTTGGGCAATTTGGCTCCTGGGACAAGATCAATAGCACAGTCAAATGATCTATGCGGGGGCAGAGCCTCAGCCTCACTTTCAGAGAACACGTCCTCAAAGTCTTTCAGGTACTCCGGAATACCCTCCAGAGAGCTATGAGGTAAAGGAAAACTCCTAGAAGGGTAACTACGAAATAAAGTTACCAAGGGGCATAGACAGAATGGATGGTCAGGATAGCCAGGTCATACACATAGAGGGCGATGAAGTACAAAAGGAGCAGGCAGAGAATAACCAGAACACAGCCAAGGAGTCATACACAGACGGAGCAACGCAGTATAAAAGGGACAGGCAAAACTCGTAACAGGGACACAGCCAAATCAAAACCAGACAGACAAAACGAAGCACAGGCACAAAGCACTGGCACAAGCACAGGGTCAGACACACTCAGCCAAAGGTCAGAGTATAAACGACAAAGGCTGGCTTCACAGTGAGGCTATAAAAAGCCTCCCAGGACCCAGAAAGAGGACAACCAAGTTAACCCCGTGACTACCTGATCCAAGAACCCAGTAAACCATGACACCCACCAATTCTCCAATGTCCTCATCCATGTGTAAAACAGACCAATGTTTTTGTAAAATAGAACGAAGTTGTTGTGCTCCATTATTATATGTGGTAATGAACCGACATGTATTAGTTTCCTCTCTTTGTGGAGCTGGTACCAATAGACTATTCCTATCAACTCTTTTGGACTCATGGTAAGCTTTTTTAGAAGGCCATCAGGATACTCTCTAGTCAAGAAATGTTTTCTCATATCTTCCGCTTGGTTCTGAAAATCTTCTTCCAAGGAGCAGTTCCTACGTAACCTCAGATACAGCCCCTTTGGAATACCCTTTTTGAGGGGAACTGGATGGTGACTGTCCCATCTCAGAAGGGCATTAGTAGCAGTAGGTTTTCTGTAGGTTTTTGTAACAAGATGGCCATTGGGCAGCTTTTGAATCATCAAGTCTAAAAAGGGCAATTCACTTTCATGAAACTCAAAAGTAAAGGATAATCCTAGATTGTTAACATTGAGTTTTTCAACAAAATTTCTGAATTCCTCTGCATTCCCATTCCAAATTAGTATTACATCATCGATGTAACGTGACCAGAATGAAATCTTGGTCTGTTCTTCATTAAACGAGTCTCCAAACACAATATTCTCTTCCCACCAGCCCAGGAGCAAGTTTGCGTACGAAGGCGCACAAGAATTGCCCATCGCTGTGCCCCTGAGCTGGTAGTACATGGTGCCGTTGAAGAGAAAAACATCCTTGGTCAGGCAGAACTTTAATAGGTCCAAGACAAAGTAATTGTGTCTTATAAACTGTTGGCCCCTACTCTTTAGAAAAAATTCCACAGCCCTCAAGCCATCCGAATGATTAATAGACGAATACAATGCTTCTACATCAATGCTGCACAACAACACCTCTGGTTCCAAAATCAAATTATCCAATTTCCTCAAGAGGTCAGTTGAGTCCCTTGTAATGAGTTTAAGCATGTGACATGAGGTTTTAATATTTCGTCTAGGTACATTCCCACATGATGGCCTAAGCTGTTTATCCCCGATACAATTGGTCTTCCCTTTAAAGGTGTTAGGCCTTTGTGTATTTTTGGAAGACAATAGAATGTTGCCATGACTGGGAAGGAAGGAAGAAGGAAGTTGTACTCATTTTTATCAATAAGCGATGCCTTTAATCCTTTGTCTAGAATACTTTTGAGTTCGTCTTTGAAAGCTGATAGGGGATTGGAGATCAATTCAATTTTTTATATGAGTTATTATCGTTTAATATTGTTTGACACATGTTGACATAATCTTCATGATTCAACACAACAATATTACCTCCTTTATCTGAGGATTTTATCAGAATGGTTTGATCTTTTTCCAAACCCCTTAAAGCTTCCATTTCTAATTTGGAAAGATTAAATTTTCCCCTTTTTGTGTCCTTATCGAGTTTTTCTAAGTCTCTGGTCACCAGCTCCAAAAAGATGTCAATAGTAGACTGATCACCCATTATTGGTGGCATTCTTTTACTTTTATCCTTTAATTTGGTAAAAGGTCCCTCTCCTCATGAGTCCGGGGTTGAGTCTGCCAGACCAAAAAGAAACCTAACATCCGATAGAAGGGAATCAGGGATATTCATATCTTGACAGACACGTTTATTTTCTTTGTTGAAGCATTTTTTCCACTTTAACTTCCTTACAAAAAGGTGAAGATCTTTTTATACTAGCAAATAATTGAAAGTCCGAGGTTGGTATGAAATTTAATCCCTTATTTATGACCTGTTTTTCTAGGTCACTTAAAATCCTTGATGAAAAGTTAATTACCTGAGGGTAGAGGTGCCTAGTTGTTGGCTGGACCCGGTCTGTTTCTTAGAAAATAGTCCCGGTCTAAAAAACGAGTACTTGCTGCTCTATCGTTTGAGCGTCCTCTTTGACCACCCTGTCCCCTTTGTCTTCCCCTAGAGGATTTTATGCGTGTGTCACTATCTGATAAGTCGGTATCTGTTGACGATATGTCCGTTTAAAAATTTCTTAAAGGGTATCTGTTGGTGGTGGCCTGATACGCCTTGTTTTCTTTAAATTCTTTCAAGTCTCTTACAAAATTGCGATGTTTCCGTTCCTTTAAATGGAACTGGTATCGCTCTATTGTATTTTGCAATGTTATTTCTTTTGCCCCAAAGTCTGTTTCTCCTGAGAATTTTTTTGTAATTTCAACCTGCTCTTTTAGTGTATCACTCAGAGATGACAATGTTTTTTTCTCCTTTTCTAGGAGGATATTCATAAATCTTAGTGAGCTAGCTGTCGCTTCCCTCTCCCACTGAAATTTTGTTGAAAAACTCAATGTTAACAATCTAGGATTATCCTTTACTTTTGAGTTTCATGAAAGTGAATTGCTCTTTTTAGACTTGATGATTCAAAAGCTGCCCAATGGCCATCTTGTTACAAAAACCTACAGAAAACCTACTGCTACTAATGCCCTTCTGAGATGGGACAGTCACCATCCAGCTCCCCTCAAAAAGGGTATTCCAAAGGGGCAGTATCTGAGGTTAGTAGGAACTGCTCCTTGGAAGAAGATTTTCAGAACCAAGCGGAAAATTTGAGAAAACGTTTCTTGAATAGAGGGTATCCTGATGGCATTCTAAAAAAAGCTTACCATGAGTCCAAAAGACTTGATAGGAATAGTCTATTGGTACCAGCTCCACAGAGAGATGAAACTAATACATGTCGGTTCATTACCACATATAATAATGGAGCACAACAACTTCGTTCCATTTTACAAAAACATTGGTCTGTTTTACACATGGATGAGGACATTGGAGAATTGGTGGGGCCACACCCCAGTATCACTTTTCAAAAGGGCAGGTCAATAGGAGACAGACTTGTGCACAGCCACTATACTCAGAACAAAAAGGAGACATGGCTATCTAACAACCTTAAAGGTTGTTTCAAGTGTAGTGGCTGTGTAGCATATCCGGTGATCCAGACAGACTCTAAATTCAGGAGCAATATTGATGGGAGAGAATATCAGATCCTTCACTTCATCAATTGCAGAACGAAAGGAGTAATCTATAGAGTCGTCTGTCCGTGTGGTCAGGAATACATAGGCAAAACAAAACGAGAGTTTAGGAGACAAGTAGGAGAACATTTGAGAGATGTGGCTCTGAATAGAGATACGCCCATAGCCAGACACATGAATACAGAACATCAAGGAAAAGGATGTGATCTGAGGTTTACAGGAATTGATAGAATTCACATACCAAGAAGAGGGGGTGACTGGGATCGGGCCCTTTTACAATGTGAAACTAAATGGATTTTCCGCCTGAAGACACAAACACCAAGAGGTCTCAAAGAGATACTAACCTATAGCTGTTTTCTATGAGCCCCGTTTAATGTGATATTTTTTTGAGTTGATTCTACGAGATATGATCCATCTATGTGTGGATACTTTTCTATCCTTCCTGCCTTCAACACTAGTAGAGCTTAACAGGGCTTAGAAGGGTCAGCCGCCGAGGAGTGGGGGCGCCACTCTCGTTTTCTGTCCTAGGGTGCCAACCTCCGCTGTTAGGCAGGGGATAAGTTATAGTTATGGTAGGGAATGGGTTTGGGAAACACTGCTATCTCCCTGATGACGTCCACACGCCGCTAACACGTGGACCATGCAGCGGTCCATTTAAATGGAACACAATGAGAAATCAGGTGATGCCTCTCATTCCCCATGTACGGTGGTGGATGATTTTCATTCCACCATGTCACATTTTCTCTTCCCCTGATGAGTTATGACAACGAAACGCGTCGGGAGGTTTACTATGGGGCAGATTTAGAGTTTACACTGCTTCTTTTGGAGGGGTAATTATAAATGAAGGTAAAAACCTTCCCCCAATCTGAATAGGAGACAATGGCTCTATAAGGCTGGATGAAATACAACAGATGAGGTGAGATCGTTCCAATACAGAAAGTTTTGGTGATTGGTATTTTGAAGCGATTCACTTCTTTAACTGTATTGTATCAAGACACCAAGAAGGGGTTATTGGTGATACATTTATTGATCCTATACTGGGGCTTTAATGAATATATGCCCATCATTGCTGATTAGAAGGAATTGGCATAGTACCAATTTTTGTTTCTTTGTGTTTTTTATTATATGTCGCTTTTGGGTATCTTTACTTGATTTTAATATAAGCTGTAGTGATAGTAAGACTTCACTATACCTTTGTATGTGGTTTGAGGACCTGTGATGAGGTCACAAGAGCACATGACAGGTCATGTGCTCTGTGTTAGCTGAATGTCTGGTGTATATAAGTGAGCCTGCTGCTGACCACAGGTGTGAGTGGCTGGAGGTGTGGAAACCTCCAGTGTGGGAGTTCTGAGGAGACCACCAGTCTGGTTGCTGAAAGAGTGCTCAGTTAGAGTACCAGGACTTTATATTGTTTTTGTTACTTTGTGCCAGAGAAGGCTGTTTTCTTTTCTGTTTTAAGGCAAGTTTATGAAGTTGTAATAAACTTGCTTAAAGAACCTGGAAGAGTCGCCTTCCTGCTTACCTCCGGTCGCACACCAGCGAGACCACATCCCTACAATTGGTGGCGTAAATGCGGGCAGCGTTCCCAGCAGAGAAGTGAGACTGGTTACTGCATGTCGTGGGTCAAGGCTATAGCAACCCAGCCAGCATTGCCGGAGAAAATGGAGGACCTGCTGAAACACTTGGTCCAGGCACAGGTACAGCAGCAACAGGCACAGGAACAGCAGCAAGAAGCCAACAGGATGTTCTTGCAGCAGATGCAGCAGGAGCATCGGCAGCAGATGCAGCTTTTGACAACCGCCATCCAGGGCAGGACGAGCGCCCCAACCCCAGGTCTGGCTGATGACAACCACGTCAGAAAGGCGGTAAGACACACATTACAAGAAATGACCCCCGGGGATGATGTGGAAGCCTTCCTGACTGTATTTGAGAGGGTTGCTGAGAGGGAAAGACTTCCCCCAGGGCAGTGGGCAGAGATATTGGCCCCATACCTGACAGGTGAACCCCAGAAGGAGTATTACGATTTGACTGTGCAGGACGCTCAGGAATATCCTAAGCTAAAGGTAGAGATCCTCGCACGTATGGGGGTAACAATGACTGTCAGGGCACAGAGAGTGCACCGCTGGGCTTATCACCGGGACAAACCACCTCGCTCCCAAATGTTTGACTTACTGCACCTGGTCCAGAAATGGCTACAGCCAGAGTCCGCTACGCCGGCACAGATGGTAGAAAGAGTCGTCATGGATCGGTTTGTGCACTCCCTGCCAAAGCCCCTACAGACTTGGGTTGTCCAGGGTGATCCCCGGAATGCTGATGAACTGGTCGGACTGGTTGAGAGGTACCAGGGAATGGAAGGTGCCTTGGGGAAGCAGCCTATTCCGTACTGGCGGCCCCAACAGGGGGCAGAGTCCCAAAAAGGGGTGGGGAGCCCAAGGTCAAAATGGCGGGGGGAGGTGGTGCCCAAGGTCACTACGGGTGATATTATTTGTTGGAGGTGCCGCAAGCCAGGACATATAGCTGCCCGGTGTCCGCAGACCACTGAGCAGATGGACTGCAGCATAGGACACCGTGTTTCATGGTATGCATATCCAGCCTGCAGTGGAAACCCGTTCCCCAATCAGGGTCCTCAAGTATGTTCCGTGAAGGTGAACGGTGAAGCAGTAATGGCGCTGCTAGACCCTGGGAGCTTGGTGACCTTGATTAGAGCCACTTTTCCTCTCAACATACTACCAGGAAAAAAAGTTGGTGTTCAATGCATACATGGTGATGTAAAGGACTACCCTATGGCCAGAGTGGACATTGAAACGACGCATGGCACTGAGTCCCATGAAGTCGGCGTCGTTCGGGACTTGGTGAGTCCTATAATTATAGGCCAGGATTTGTGTCTGTTTTGGGATCTGTGGAGAAAGGGTTCTGGGGTCCCTGGCGAGAATGGGGAACCAGTGGGCCCTGGCAAAATATGGCCACACTCGGAGGGGGCGGAGTCTCAAGCTGAGTCGATGAAGAGGAGAGGTGGCGGCGGATGAGCCGAGGAACTGTTGCCGGGTTCGGGGTTTGAACAGTGTATGTCGCGAATGGTGTACTGACTTTACATCTGACCGGGGGCATTGAACTGTTCTCTAATAGTGAATGGAGAGTGTGTGAGTGGACTTCTAGACTCAGGAAGCCAGGTGACTCTGCTGAGCGACACACTCCCTGTCTATCTGATTCCCGGAAAAAAGATGGAAGTCCCTTGCATTCATGGGGTCACTAGGGAGTATCAGGTAACCAGGGTAATTGTTGAGACAGACACTATTATTCTACCCATGATGTCCCGTAGCCCAGACTTACCATATCCTAAAAAAATGGGCCCGGATTTAAAGGGTTTTTGGGAGGGGGGGACGAAGCACTGGCTATTCCCCAGAAGGGACCAAAATGACCCTAAAGAGGCCCCCCCTGCAGGGGGCCCTGTAGGGGTTCTGATGTGGGTGGTAAAACGGGGTACCCCCCCTAAAGTCAAAGATCCCATGCCTGGTACCTAAGAAAGGGGGCTAAACCAAAGGAGGATTTGGGGGTGACCAAATATAGGTCCGCGAAAAGGGTCGCCCGGGAAAAAGGGGCCCCACACTTGGTTAAATGGGGGGCTTTCCGTTCCAAGAACAAGGGGGGGGGGAATGACTCCTATGCGACTTAAATTAACCGCAAGTGAAAGGGGTGCAGCAAGTGAGTCGGTCAAGTGGCAGACCTTCTCCCACCCCAGGGCTGCAGGAAGGCCCGAAGCCTAGCTCTCTAAGAAAAGAAAAAAAGGGAGAAGGAGGGCCACATGTACGGAAAAAAAGAGCAGGCCATGAGATAGAGCTGCTTAAAGAGACAGTCATGCGAGAAAAGAAGGGGACAAGAGATTGAGCAACCCAATGAAGGACCGGAGAAGAATCTCTAAAGTCCAAGGTCCCAAAATATCGCGTGCCTGACGGCGAACCAAATCCCGTGAAGATACGGAATGCTCAGAGAGGCCCAGGGAAGCTCACAGGGAAATTTTACGAGAGAAGAAAGACCCAGCTGGGCAGAGGAGCAAAAAAAATTTCCCC
>JARQOD010000003.1:187767249-187985116 GCA_033576555.1 Oophaga sylvatica | reverse complement strand
ACACCCTCCTTCAAAATAACAGAGGGATCAGATAGCTCAGGAGAGTCCGCAAGGAAACTCCTCGAGAGGGCATCCGCCTTAACATTCTTAGTGCCAGGAAGAAAGGAAACCACAAAATTAAAACGTGTGAAAAACAAGGCCCACCTGGCCTGTCTAGGATTGAGTCGCTTGGCAGATTCCAGATAGACCAGATTCTTATGGTCCGTAAGGACCACCACCTGATGTTTGGCTCCCTCCAGCCAATGTCTCCACTCTTCAAAAGCCCACTTCATGGCCAATAACTCCCGATTACCCACGTCATAATTACGTTCAGTAGGAGAAAATTTTCGAGAGAAAAAGGCACAAGGGTTACTTTTAGAGGTCTCTGGATCTTTTTGGGACAAAACGGCACCTGCCCCAATTTCAGAGGCATCAACCTCCACCTGAAATGGCAGAGAAACATCAGGCTGCCGTAGAACAGGAGCAGAAGTGAATCTCTGCTTAAGTTCCTGAAACGCAGAGACTGCCTCAGGAGGCCAATTCACCACATCAGAACCCTTTCTGGTCAAATCAGTTAATGGTTTAACAATAACCGAGAAATTACCAATAAATTTACGATAAAAATTGGCAAAACCCAAAAATCTCTGAAGAGCCTTTAATGAAGTAGGTTGGACCCAATCACAGATGGCCTGAACCTTGACCGGGTCTATTTCAATAACAGATGGGGACAAAATGAATCCCAGAAATGAGATCTTCTGTACGCCAAAAAGACACTTTGATCCCTTCACATACAGAGCATTCTCTCTCAAAATCTGGAATACAGTTCGAACATGTTTCACATGAGAGTCCCAGTCATTAGAAAAAAATCAAGATATCATCCAAATAAACAATCAGAAACTTGTCCACAAAATCCCTGAAAATGTCATTCATGAAGGACTGGAAGACGGAAGGAGCATTAGTGAGCCCAAAGGGCATCACAAGGTACTCAAAATGCCCTTCAGGGGTGTTAAATGCCGTCTTCCATTCATCCCCGTGCTTAATGCGAATAAGGTTATACGCCCTCCTGAGGTCAAGCTTGGTAAACCAAGTAGCGTTTTTCACCCTGGAAAACAGGTCAGAAATCAAGGGTAACGGGTATTGATATTTCACAGTAATATTGTTCAAGAGACGATAATCAATACACGGTCTTAATGAACCATCTTTTTTGGCCACAAAGAAAAAACCGGCACCCAAGGGTGAAGAGGATGGTCTGATATGACCCTTCTCCAATGATTCCTTGATATAAGACCGCATAGCGTCATGTTCAGGTACAGACAAGTTAAAAAGGCGACCTTTAGGGAATTTACTACCTGGCACTAATTTAATAGCGCAGTCATAGCTCCTATGGGGAGGTAAGGATGCAGATTTACTTTCGCTAAACACATCAGAAAAATCAAACAAAAAGTCAGGAACATCCTCAGCCTGGGGGAGGCAGAAAAAACAGGAGTGTTGGTATTAACACATTGGCAGCCCCAACTGGTTACAGACACAGATTTCCAATCCAAAACAGGATTATGAGACTGTAACCAAGGGAAACCCAGCACTATAATGTCATGCAGATTATATAGAACCAAAAATTTGCAGCACTCCTGGTGATCAGGTTCAACCCTCATTATCACCTGAGTAGAAAACTGGGGTTTATTCTCAGCCAAAGGGGTAGAATCGATCCCCAGTAAAGGAATAGACTTCTGTAGGGGTATCAAGGGAAACCCACAACGTTTAGCAAAATCATAATCCATCAGGTTAATAGGTGCTCCAGAATCAACGAAAGCCTGAGCAGAAAATGAGGACAGAGAGCATATCAGAGTGACAGTTAATAAAAACTTAGTCTGAACACTACCCAAGACAACTGAGCGTGCAAAATGTCTTCCCCGCTTAGGGCAGACTGAAATAGCATGAGAGGCATCACCACAGTAGAAACATAACCCATTGCGCTTTCGAAACTCATGACGCTGTGCCCCAGACACCACTCCATCACACTGCATGGGCTCAGCAGCTGGCTCACAAGGCAACACCACTCCACGCATACTTCTCCGCTCACGCAAACGTCTGTCAATTTGAATCGCTAATGACATAGAATCATTGAGACCAGAGGGGACAGGGAATCCCACCATAACATCCTTTACATTATCCGACAGACCCTTCCGGAAAAGGGCCGCCAAAGCGTCGTCATTCCACTTGGTCAGGACTGCCCACCTACGGAATCTCTGACAGTATAACTCAGCGTCATCAAGCCCCTGATTTAATGCCAACAAGGCTTTTTCAGCTTGATCAGTGACATTAGGCTCATCGTACAATAACCCCAAAGCCTGAAAAAATGCATCAACATCACTCAAAACAGGATCCCCAGGTATCAGGGAAAAAGCCCAATCCTGAGGATCGCCGCGCAGGAGAGAGATGATAATTTGAACCTGCTGCGCTGCGTTTCCTGAGGACTTAGATTTTAAGGCAAGAAACAATTTACAATTATTTTTGAAATTCTGAAACTTAGCTCGATCCCCTAAAAACAAATCTGGCATGGGGATCCTAGGTTCCACAACAGGCAACCTAGCAAGATATGCAGCAATACTCTGAACCTCAGTGGCAAGCTGATCCACACGGCCAGACAACTGTGCAAACTCCATTGGGAGAAAAGATCCTCCCCAGCACCCAGAGATACAGAGGGAAAAAAAAAAAAAAAAAAAAATGCAACAAACAGAAAAATATCTCTGACAACTTTTCTTCCTTCAAAATATTTTTTCCCTTCTGTGAGTACCATACAATTTTTATGGCCGGTGATACTGTTATGTTACGGTAGCTGAGGAGTGCAGGTAAAAAAGGAAATACACCAGAGCAGTTGGAATCTATGAGATTGCAGTACCCTGACTAACCACCGCAACTAGAGGCAGCCGTGGAGCGTTCCTACGTTGGTCCTAGACGCCTCGTCACAGCCTGAGAAACTAACTACACCTAAAGATAGAAATAGGAAAGCTATCTGCCCCGGAGCAGAGCCCCAAAGATAATAGAAAGCCCCCAAACATGTAATGGCGGTTAGACAAGAGGAAATACAGACACAGAAAGAAAATAGTATGAGCAAACGCTGGGGCCCAAACTATCTAAATAGAAAAGGATAGGAAGGGTACTTACTGCAATCTCAGAAAACCCTGAAAAAACACCAACTCTACTAATTTCAAAATCACCTGAGATCACACGACCTCTACCACCTAAATTAGTTCTCTGGTGTAACAAAAACAAAACAGCAGCCACTGAAAAAAAACTGGAAAAAGCAAAAGTACAAAACACAGTGGCTGGACTAAACTGAGAGGGCAAAAGCCCCCGAAGGGGACCCTGAAGGCCCCCACAGAAGTGCAGGACAAAATGCAAAAATATAGCAAAAACACAAAATAAGAAATTGTCTTATCTGATAGCAGGAGATGCAGACACGACACAGCAGGCTACAAGGGAAACTGGAAAGAAGGATTCAGACCAGAACAATTGATCACCGGCAACCCTGATGGGAAAATTACTCCCTTATATAAGACCAATCAGTAACACCTGATTCCCAGTCCTCACAATCCTCACTAGTACCGCTTGTAACCACCAGAGGGAGCCTCTGCTCAGAACTCATCTCAAACCCATTCACAACAGAATATACTAGAATATGAAAAGCGTAAAAAGTGTACTGTATCAGTAGCATACAGCTGTACAGTCATGGCCAAAAGTTTTGAGAATGACACAAATATTATATTTTCACATGATCTGCTGCCCTCTGGTTTTTATGTGTGTTTGCCAGATGTTTTTATCACAGACAGAAATATAATAATTGCAAACATATGAGTAACAAAAGCTTATATTGACAGTTAGAATAAGTTAATGCAGCAAGTCAATATTTGCAGTGTTGACCCTTCTTCTTCAGGACCTCTGCAATTCTCCCTGGCATGCTCTCAGTCAACTTCTGGACCAAATCCTGATTGATAGCAGTCCATTCTTGCACAATCAATGCTTTCATTTTGTCAGAATTTTTAGGTTTTTGTTTGTCCACCCGTCTCTTGATGATTGACCACAAGTTCTCAATGGGATTAAGATCTGGGGAGTTTCCAGGCCATGGACCCAAAATCTCTATGTTTTGTTCCCTGAGCCATTTAGTTATCACCTTTGCTTTATGGCAAGGTGCTCCATCACGCTGGAAAAGGCATTGTTGATCGCCAAACTGCTCTTGGAGGGTTGGGAGAAGTTGCTCTTGGAGGACATTCTGGTACCATTCTTTATTCATGGCTGTGTTTTTAGGCAAGACTGTGAGAGAGCCGATTCCCTTGGCTGAGAAGCAACCCCACACATGAATGGTTTCAGGATGCTTAACAGTTGGCATGAGACAAGACTGGTGGTAGCGCTCACCTTGTCTTCTCTGAATGAGGCGTTTTCCTGATGTCCCAAACAATCGAAAAGGGGATTCATCAGAGAAAATAACTTTACCCCAGTCCTCAGCAGTCCACTGCCTGTACCTTTTGCAGAATATCAGTCTGTCCATGATGTTTTTTCTGGAGAGAAGTGGCTTCATTGCTGCCCTCCTTGAGACCAGGCCTTGCTCCAAGAGTCTCCGCCTCACAGTGCGTGCAGATGCACTCACACCTGCCTGCTGCCATTCCTGAGCAAGCTCTGCACTGCTGGTGATATGGAAATTTAATTAGGATAAAAATATCCTGTGTTTGCTGCTTGCCATGTCCAAATCTCTATATAATGTCTTTTTGAGCGCTCAGAACGAAATGAGGACTGTCCACACGAAAGTGTCAGTATAACAGTTCGTCAAAGACATACATTTATTATTCATTCAAGGTTTTATACGTTTACAAAAAGGGGCTGGTTAGTCAATTAACATACAATTAAAAGCTGCTAGATTATTGGCTGTTCTAGTGTAAATATGATAATTATGATAATCATGATTAAAAGAGCTGAAGTTGCAGAATTATTGTTTATATTCTTGTGACCTAGTTGCCTTGCATAACTATAATGTAAACAACAGATATCTAATAGGACATTTTGTACTTCATGCATTTGTTCCTTTACGAAGGTCTTATGAAGGCCAGATTTCTTTAAAACGACTGATTATATCTGGCCTAGAAATATGTGAGCACAAGGTTTTTTAGCAAGTGAGATCTATCTAACTGTGAACTGTGAATACATATATGTGAATATACTTTGAATATATGGAATACATATATATTTCCATGACACTGGTAGCCCGATCCCGCAGCTGAAACACTTTTAAGAGACGGTCCTGGCGCTCGCTGGTCTTTCTTGGGTGCCCTGATGCTTTTTGGCAACAATGGAACCTCTCTTCTTGAAGTTCTTGATGATGCGATAGATTGTTGACTGAGGTGCAATCTTTCTAGCTGCGATACTCTTCCCTGTTAGGCCATTTTTGTGCATTGCAATGATGACTGCACGTGTTTCTTTAGAGATAACCATGGTTAACAGAAGAGAAACAATGATGCCAAGCACCAGCCTCCTTTTAAAGTGTCCAGTGGTGTCATTCTTACTTAATCATATGACAGATTGATCTCCAGCCATGTCCTCATCAACACCCACACCTGTGTTAATGGAGCAATCACTGAAAAGAGGTTAGCTGGTCCTTTTAAGGCAGGGCTGCAATGATGTTGAAATGTGTTTTGGGGGATAAAGTTCATTTTCTAGCCAAATATTGACTTTGCAAGTAATTGCTGTTAAGCTGATCACTCTTTATAACATTCTGGAGTATATGCAAATTGCCATTAGAAAAAGTGAAGCAGTAGACTTTGTAAAAATTAATATTTGTGTCATTCTCAAAACTTTTGGCCATGACTGTATACAGTGTTGGGTTAATTTAAAATCTCTGTATATATTTCCAGAGTCAGACACAGACTCTCACAGGCTCAGTATGGATTATACCAGAATATAAAAAGTAGAAAAAGGGTAATGTATTAGAAGCATACAGCTGTATACAGTGTTGGGGTACTTTTAAATCTCCGTATATATTTCAGTCTCAGTAAGCCAGTCTAGACTCTCTGCTACAGGAAACTAGATGGATACAAGTACAGACTGAAAGTAGAGTGATTGCAGAAATTTGGGAATTCGTAATCACGGGAAAATCTCCAGGTAGAATTCACAGAGGCGATGCTGACCCTCAATTACTTCGTCTGTGGAGACAGCGAAAACGGTTCTTTGTGAAGAAAGGGTTGCAGTATCGCAGTAGCGTGGATCCCATCACCAGTAGTCGTCTCCATCAAATTGTGATCCCAAGGAGAGATGTAGACATGGTCCTCACTGCCTATCATGACCAGTCTGGTCACTTTGGAGTGCAAAAGACAGAAGCCACAGTCCGTAGGCGATTCTATTGGATTGGCATGAGAGTAGACATTGAAAAATGGTGCCAGGAATGTCACACGTCTGTGACTAGGAAAACTGTGAAAGCTGATCAGAAAGCACCACTGCATCCGATTGTGAGTCCAAGGCCATTAGAAATGGTAGGCATTGATCATCTGAAGGTAGAGCCCAGCAGGACAGGCCATAGCTATGTCTTAACCATCATCGATCAGTTCACCAAATTTGCAGTGGCCATCCCTGTGAAGGATTTAACTGCCAAGACTCCACAGCGGTGGAGCAGGAAGAGGTAAGTATTGCAAGTGCTGGGGCCCTGAGCAAGCAGTGGGGGCCCACTCGTGGGCACTGGCTCTGGCACAGGGCCCCCCACCATCAGAGACACTTTATTGTACTATGAGGGGCCCAGTGCCAGTGCCGTTGCCCAAGAGAGGGCCCCTCACCTGCTCAGGGAACCGGCACTTGCCCGGGTTCACCAGGCGGTTACCCCGGTGCTGGAGGGGCAGCCCAGTTAGGGAGGTGGAAAAACTGGCATATGTTGAAGTGTTGACTGGATATTCAGCAGCTGCAAATGGAGGAATTGGAGAAGGCCGAAAAAGAGGAGGACAAAGCGAGCCATTTTGCTGGCAACCTATGTGTCATCAGGGGAAGGTGGGACAAAATTCTTTGAAACCCATGCATGGTTCATTTTAATGAAGTTAGATCATCAACATTTTGGGTCAACAAACGGGTTCTTATTTCTGTCAGGATTGATCCAGCAGCACTGAAGACTCTATCTGATAGCACACTACCAGCAGGGCAAGCGAGCTCCTGTAAGGCATATTGTGCCAATTCAGGCCAGGTGTCCAGTTTACAGGCCCAATAGTCAAAGGGGAATGACCTGTGAGGGAGAACATCGATAGGAGAGAAGTAATTTTTAACCATAGTTGACAACTGCTGTCTCCTGTCTGTTGCAATCGATTCAGTATTACCAGTCGTGTGAGCGGTCCTCGAGAATCAGTCCACAAAATGGTCATGAAACCCCTGTCTCCAACGCCGCATCGGCTGTGTGCAACACAAACACCTCTTCCATGTTGCCCAGTATGGCTCGTGGTAGAACCTGCACTGCTGCAGTGTGCTGGAATGTGTTATGATTTGGTAGCTGAGGAGAGCAGGCAAAAACGGCAATACACCAGAGAGGTTGGAATCTACTGGATTGCAGTACCCTGACTAACCACCACAACTAAAGGCAGCTGTGGAGCGTTCCTACGTTGGTCCTAGACGCCTCGTCACAGCCTGAGAGCTTAACTACACCTAAAGATAGAAAGAGGAAAGCTATCTGCCCCGGAGCAGATCCCCAAAGAACATAGGAAGCCCCCAAACATGTAATGGCGGTTAGACAAGAGGAATTCGGACACAGACAGAAAATAGTATGAGCAAACGTTGGGGCCCAATCTACCTGGACAGAAAAGGATAGGAAGGACACTTACTGCAATCCAAAAAACCCTAAAAAATACCAACTCTACTAATTGCAAAAACACCTGAGATCACACGACCTCTACCACCTAAATTAGTTCTCTGGTGTCACAAAACTAAGCCGCAGCCACTGAAAAACTGGAAAAGGCAAATGAACAAATAACAGTGGCTCAGATAAACTGAGAGGAGCACAAGCCCCCGGAGGGGACCTGGCTGACCTCCACAGAAGTGCAGGGAACAATGCAAAAAGCAAGCACAAAAATAAAAGCAGAAAATATCTTATCTGATAGCAGAAGATGCAGGCAAGACTCAGCAAGCTTCCAAGTGAACCAGGAACCACAGTTGAGACAAGAACAATTGATCACCGGCAACCATGATGGGAGGGAAACTCCCTTATATAAGACCAGTCTGTAACTCCTGATTGCCAATCCTCATTGAATGGTTCAGTACTGTTTGTAACCACCAGAGGGAGCTTCTGCTCAGAATTCATTTCTAACACATTCACAACAGTACCCCCCCTTGGGGAGGGGTCACCGAACCCTCATTTGGGCAACCAGGTCGGTCAGGATGAGCTCTGTGATACACACGGATCAGTCTCCTAGCATGGATGTCCGAAGCAAACACCCAAGAATTGTCCTCCTGACCATAACCTCTCCACTTAACCAAATACTGGAGTTTCCGTCTAGAAAAACGAGAATCCAATATTTTCTCAACCACATACTCCAAATTGCCCTTAACCAAAACAGGGTCAGGAGGCGCAGCCATAGGAACCACTGGCTCGACAAACCTCTTCAATAAGGAACTTGTGGAACACGTTATGGATCTTAAATGTCCCTGGAAGAAGTAAACTAAAGGAAACAGGATTAAGAATCTCCAAAATCTTATAAGGTCCAATGAACCTAGGCTTAAACTTAGGAGATGCAACTCTCATAGGGATATTTCTTGAGGACAACCAGACCAAGTCCCCCACTTCAAACCGAGGACCATCAGCCCTATGCCGGTTGGCAAAACGCTGGGCCCTCTCCTGAGAGAGGGACAACCTCTCCACTACCTGGTCCCAAATCTGCTGCATACGCTCCACAACAGGGTCAACACTTGGACAGAAAGATGCCTCCGTCTGTCCCGAAGAAAATCGAGGGTGAAACCCAAAATTGCAGAAAAATGGAGACATCAAAGTGGCAGAGCTAGCCCTATTATTAAGAGCAAACTCAGCCAAAGGCAAAAAAGAGACCCAGTCATCTTGATCAGCAGACACAAAGCATCTCAGATAAGTGTCCAATGTCTGGTTTGTTCTCTCAGTTTGTCCATTGGTCTGAGGATGAAAAGCCGAGGAGAAAGACAATTGAACACCAAGTTTAGAACAAAAAGTCCTCCAAAATCTGGAAACAAACTGGACTCCTCTGTCAGACACAATGTTCTCAGGAATGCCGTGTAAACGAACCACGTGCTGAAGGAACAAAGGCACCAATTCGGAGGAGGAATGCAACTTAGGTAATGGCACAAGATGTATCATTTTGGAAAACCTATCACAAATCACCCAATAACGGTCATTCTCTGAGAAACAGGGAGGTCGGAAATGAAATCCATAGAGATATGGGTCCATGGTCTCTTGGGCACAGGCAATGGCATCAACAAACCACTAGAGCGAGAGCAAGGCTTGGAGCGAGAGCAAGTCCCGCAGGACTGCACAAATTCCCTGAAGTCACGAGACAAAGTAGGCCACCAAAAGAACCCACTAACCTAGTCTCTGGTACCAAAAATTCCGGATGACTGGCCAACGCGGAACAATGAATCTCAGACATCACACTCTTTTTCCACTGGTCTGAGACAAACAATTTCCCAATAGGGCAGCGCTCGGGTTTATCCTCCAGACACTCTTCCAGAGCCAGTCTCAAATTGGGCGAGATGGCGGAAAGAACTACACCCTCTTTCAAAATAACAGCAGGATCAGATAACTCAGGAGAGTCCGCAAGGAAACTCCTCGAGAGGGCATCCGCCTTAACATTCTTAGTGCCAGGAAGAAAGGAAACCACAAAATTAAAACTGTGAAAAACAAGGCCCACCTGGCCTGTCTAGGATTAAGTCGCTTGGCTGATTCCAGATAAACCAGATTCTTATGGTCCGTGAGGACCACCACCTGATGTTTGGCTCCCTCCAGCCAATGTCTCCACTCTTCAAAAGCCCACTTCATGGCCAATAACTCCCGATTACCCACATCATAATTACGTTCAGTTGGAGAAAATTTTCGAGAGAAAAAGGCACAAGGGTTACTTTTAGAGGTCTCTGGATCTCTTTGGGACAAAACGGCACCTGCCCCAATTTCAGAGGCATCAACCTCCACCTGAAATGGCAGAGAAACATCAGGCTGCCGTAGAACAGGAGCAGAAGTGAATCTCTGCTTAAGTTCCTGAAAAGCAGAGCCTGCCTCAGGAGGCCAATTCACCACATCAGAACCCTTTTTGGTCAAATCAGTCAATGGTTTAACAATAACAGAGAAATTACCAATAAATTTACGATAAAAATTGGCAAAACCCAAGAATCTCTGAAGAGCCTTTAATGAAGTAGGTTGGACCCAATCACAGATGGCCTGAACCTTGACCGGGTCCATTTCAATAACAGACGGAGACAAAATGAATCCCAGAAAAGAGATCCTCTGTACGCCAAAAAGACATTTTGATCCCTTCACATACAGAGCATTCTCTCTCAAAATCTGGAACAGTCCGAACATGTTTCACATGAGAGTCCCAGTCATTGGAAAAAATCAAGATATCATCCAAATAAACAATCAGAAATTTATCCACAAAATCCCTGAAAATGTCATTCATGAAGGACTGGAAGATGGAAGGAGCATTAGTGAGCCCAAAGGGCATCACTAGGTACTCAAAATGCCCCTCTGGGGTATTAAACGCCGTCATCCATTCATCCCCGTGCTTAATGCGAATAAGGTTATACGCCACCCTGAGGTCAAGCTTGGTAAACCAAGTAGCACTTTTCACCCTGGAAAACAGGTCAGAAATAAAGGGTAACGGATATTGATATTTCACAGTGATATTGTTCAAGAGACGATAATCAATACACGGCCTTAATGAACCATCCTTTTTGGCCACAAAGAAAAAACCGGCACCCAAGGGTGAAGAGGATGGTCTGATATGACCCTTCTCCAATGACTCCTTGATATAAGACCGCATAGCGTCATGTTCAGGTACAGGCAAGTTAAAAAGGCGACCTTTAGGGAATTTACTACCAGGCACTAATTCAATAGCGCAGGTCATAGCTCCTATGGGGGGGCAAGGATGCAGATTTACTTTCGCTAAACACATCAGAAAAATCAGTCAAAAAGTCAGGAACATCCTGAGACTGGGGAGAGGCAGAAAAAACAGGAGTGTTGGCATTAACACATTGGCAGCCCCAATGGTCACAGACACAGATTTCCAATCCAAAACAGGATTATGAGACTGTAACCAAGGGAAACCCAGTACAATAATGTCATGCAGATTATACAGCACCAAAAATTTGCAACTCTCCTGATGATTAGGTTCAACCCATCATTATCACCTGAGTAGAGAACTGGGGTTTATTCTCAGCCAAAGGGGTAGAATCAATCCCCAGTAGGGGAATAGACTTCCGTAGGGGTATCAAGGGAAACCCACAACGTTTAGCAAAATCAAAATCCATCAGGTTAATAGCTGCTCCCGAATCAACAAAAGCCTGAGCAGAAAATGTGGACAGGGAGCAAATCAGGGTAACAGTCAACAGAAATTTAGTCTGAACACTACCCAAGACAACTGAGCGTGCAAACACGTCTTCCCCGCTTAGGGCAGACTGAAATAGCATGAGAGGCATCACCACAGTAGAAACATAACCCATTGCGTTTTCGAAACTCATGACGCTGTGCCCCAGAAGCCACTCTATCACACTGCATGGACTCAGAAGCTGGTTCACAAGGCAACACTATTCCACGCATACCTCTACGCTCACGCAAACGTCTGTCAATTTGAATCGCTAATGACATAGAATCATTGAGACCAGAAAGAGCAGGGAAACCCACCATAACATCTTTTACATTCTCTGACAGACCCTTCCGAAAAAGGGCTGCCAAAGCATCATCATTCCATTTGGTCAGCACTGCCCACTTTCGGAATTTCTGACAGTACAACTCAGCGTCCTCAAGCCCCTGATTTAATGCCAACAAGGTTTTTTCAGCTTGATCAGTGACATTAGGTTCATCGTACAATAACCCCAGAGCCAGAAAAAATGCATCAACATTACTCAAAACAGGGTCCCCAGGTGTCAGGGAAAAAGTCCAATCCTGAGGATCGCCGCGCAGGAGAGAGATGACAATTTGAACCTGCTGTGCTGCGTTCCCTGAGGACTTAGGTTTTAAGGCAAAAACAACTTACAGTTATTTTTGAAATTCAGAAATTTAGCTCGATCCCCCAAAATAAATCTGGCATGAGGATCCTAGGTTCCACAACCGGCAACCTAGCAAGATAGGTAGCAATACTCCGAACTTCAGTGGCAAGCTGATCCACACGGTCAGACAACTGTGCAAACTCTATTGAGAGAAAAAAAAAATCCTCCTCAGCACCCAGAGAAAAAGAGGGAAAAAATGCAACAGAGAAAAAAAAAATTTCTGACAACTTCCTTTTTTCTTTTTCCTTTTACTATTTTTCCCTTCTGTTGAGTACCATATAATTTTCAGTTTTGGCCGGTGATACTGTTATGATTTGGTAGCTGAGGAGAGCAGGCAAAAGCGGCAATACACCAGAGAGGTTGGAATCTACTGGATTGCAGTACCCTGACTAACCACCACAACTAAAGGCAGCCGTGGAGCGTTCCTACGTTGGTCCTAGATGCCTCGTCACAGCCTGAGAGGTTAACTACACCTAAAGATAGAAAGAGGAAAGCTATCTGCCCCGGAGCAGATCACCAAAGAACATAGGAAGCCCCCAAACATGTAATGGCGGTTAGACAAGAGGAAATACAGACACAGACAGAAAATAGTATGATCAAACATTGGGGCCCAATCTACCAGGACAGAAAAGATAGGAAGGACACTTACTGCAATCCAAAAAAACCCTAAAAAATACCAACTCTACTAATTGCAAAAACACCTGAGATCACACGACCTCTACCACCTAAATTAGTTCTCTGGTGTCACAAAACTAAGCCGCAGCCACTGAAAAAACTGGAAAAGGCAAATGAACAAATAACAGTGGCTCTGATTTACTGAGAGGAGCACCAGCCCCCGGAGGGGATCTGGCTGACCTCCACAGAAGTGCAGGGAACAATGCAAAAAGCAAGCACAAAAATAAAAGCAGAAAATATCTTATCTGATAGCAGAAGATGCAGGCAAGACTCAGCAAGCTTCCAAGTGAACCAGGAACCACAGTTGAGACAAGAACAATTGATCACCGGCAACCATGATGGGAGGGAACCTCCCTTATATAAGACCAGTCTGTAACTCCTGATTGCCAATCCTCATTGAATGGTTCAGTACTGTTTGTAACCACCAGAGGGAGCTTCTTCTCAGAATTCATTTCTAACACATTCACAACAGGAATGCTTCTAACAAACGGTTTACCAGAGTTGCTTGTTTGTTCGCCAATATTAGCTCTAGGTTCTCCTGTGGCATGATGTTCTGTAATTTGCCTTTATAGTGTGGATCAAGGATGCTGGCCAACCAGTAGTCGTCATCCTTCATAAATTTGGCAATGCGGGGGTCTCTTTTTAGGATCCACAAGGCATTATCACACTTGTGGGCAATGTTCCAGGTGTCAATGATGCACTGCCAGTGGTGGGTGGAGGAGCACTTTCTGCTAAATCCACATCCCTCCAGTCACGCACAAACCTGACCTTGGCAAGCCAACATATTCTCTTGCCCCCTGAGAAGCATCCTCCTCCCCAAAATAATCATCCCCCTCCTCCAACTCCTCCTCTTTCTCTTCTTCCTCCACCTCATCCAGGACAGTTCCCTGAGCAGACAATGGCTGACTGTCATCAAGGCTTTCCTCCTCCTCTTCCTCCTCCGCTGAAGACACCTGATCCTTAATGTGTATCAAAGTTTGCATGAGCAGACACATAAGTGGGATGCTCATGCTTATGATGGCATCGTCTGCACTTACCAGCCGTGTGCATTCCTCAAAACACTGAAGGACTTTACAGAGGTCTTTCAGCTTGAACCACTGCACACCTGACAACTCCATGTCTGCCCTCAAACTGCCTGCCCGTGTATCCTCCCATAAATGCATTACAGCCTGCCTATGTTCGCACAGCCTCTCAACCATGTGCATGGTGGAGTTCCACCTTGTTGCAACGTGTATGATTAGGCGGTGCTTGGGGAGGTGGAGTGATTGCTGCAGCCTCTGCATATAACTGCAGTCTACGGGCGAGCGACAGATGTGCAAGCACAGTCTTTGCACTTTATGGAGCAGGGCTATTAACTCCGGATAATTATTTAAGAAGCACTGCACCACCAGGTTCAAGGTGTGAGCCAGGCAAGGTATGTGTCTGAGTTTTGCCAGGGCTATGGCCGCCAAAAAATTATGCCCGTAATCACTGACTACCTTGCCTGGCTCGAGATGTAGACTGCCCAGCCATGACTCAGTTTCTCACTGCAAGTAGTCAGTCAGCACCTCCGCGGTGTGTCTATTGTAGCCCAAAGACATCATTTTTAAAACAGCCTGCTGACGCACACCACTAGCTGTTCGATAGTGGGACACCTCGTGTGCAACACTGGCAGATGCGAATGGAGTGCTCGTGTGACTGCGCTCTGTCGACGAGCTTTCGCTTCTGGAGGAGGAGGAGGGTCGAACGCCTACAGCCAACTGTTGCCTATACCATGGGCAAGGCAGCACTATCCCACTGCCGCTGACCCCTTTGGAACCTGCATCCACCACATTAATCCAGTGTTCAGTGATGGACACGTAACGGCCCTTGCCATGCCTACTGGCCCATGCATCTGTTGTGAGGTGCACCTTTCCACTCACTGATTGTTTAAGTGCATGGACAATGCGGTCTTTCACATGCAGGTGGTGGGCAGGGATGGCTTTTCTAGAAAAGAAGTGCCAACTGGGTAGGTCATAGCGTGGGACAGCGTAGGCCATGAGTTCTCTGAACGCTGTGCTTTCAACCAAACGGAAAGGCATCATCTCTAATTAGATCAGTTTGGCAATGTAGGCATTCAAAGCCAGTGTACGCGGATGAGAGGATGAGTACTTTCTTGTCCTATTCAGACTGTCTGCTATTGTGAGCTGGACTTGAGAGCTGCATATGGGGGAACTAGCGGTGGACATGATGGACTGAGAGGGGGTTGGTGATGGTGGTGGTGGTGGAGGTGATGGCCTAGATTCAGTCTTTCGTTGGAAAACATTGTGATTCCCTGACTGCTTTGGCCTTGCTACGACCTCAACATTTCTTGCTGGTGGTGTGCTAACCGGTGGGCTTACAGTGAGGGAAGCGATGGAGGGTTGCTGGCTAACTTGAGTCGGAGCAGGTGCATGTGTGCACTTGCAAGTGCATGTTGATTAAATGTCTAAGCATGCAACTGGTATTCAAATTTCTGAGATTTTTCCCTCGGCTAAAGGTCCTGATGCACTTATTACAGATAACCTTTGCCTCATCAATAGGATTTTGGTCAAAAAAGTGCCACACTGCACTCTTCCTACTATGGTATAACTTTTCAGGGTTTGCACGCTGTGCTAATTGGACCGTCTGGCCAAGCTGTCCTGCAACTCTTTTTGTTTTTTTTAAACAACTTTTTTGACTGCTACGGGCCTGCCAGATAACCCCAGCTGCGATGTAAATACCTGCTGCGGATCCTCCTCCTCTTCTGAGCTATTGCCAGCGGCACCCTCTTCCCCCAATGGATGCCAATCTGGGTCAACAACTGGGTCATCCATCACCTCCTCTTCAATTTCATCTGCACCTTCCTCTGTGTCACCGTGTAAGGTGGTATAGTATGCAGGAAGGGGCACCTGAATTTCATCAGGGTCACATTCTGGCTCAGTAGACTGCGAGGGCAATGCAGTGCTCTGGGTGAATGTACCAGCAGAATCATATAGCATGGCTGTGCATCAGTGCACTTCATGTCAGATTCATCTTGGACTGGGGAATTCTGGATTTGACTTGATAACCCAGGCATGGTATGTGAAAAGAGCTCCATGGAGTAATCTGAAGTGTGGCCTGCCGCATCCTTCACTTTTGGTGGGGGTGAAGGGCAGAAGGAAAGGTGTTGTTCCTGACCAGGAGCCTGCACTGACGACTCAGTGCTTGCAGTTTTTGAAACTTCAGAAGAGGAGGCGATAGAGCTGGAGTCTGTTTCGGCAATGTAAGCCAAAACCTGTTCCTGATGCTCCGGCTTTAAAAGCGGTTTACGTACTCCCAGAAAAGGGAGGCTTTCAGACTTTCTGGAGCCAGACGATGACTCGTGCTCAACACCTCCTGCCTTAGGTGCTACTGTGCTTTTGGCACTACCAGCAGATGCACCACCACCACCATCAGTACCAGCTGGCCACCCCGCCCACATTCTCGGCCTCTTCCACCATACTTCCTCATGTTTGTGAAAATGTACCCAAAATACCAGCAGATATATGGTACTGTATCAGAAGCGTACAGCTGTATACGGTGAAGGTGAAAAATTTAAATCTCCGTATATATTTGCGGAGTAACAGACACAGACTCTCACAGGCTCAGTATGGAGTAGACCACAATATGAAAAGCAGAAAATGTGTACTGTATCAGTAGCATACAGCCGTATACAGTGCTGGGTAATATTTAATCTCTGTATATATTTCCGGAGTAACAGACCGACGCTCACAGGCTCATTATATAGTAGACCAGAATATGAAAAGCAGAAAAAGTATACTGTATCAGTAGCGTACAGCTGTATATAATGTTGGGGTAATTTTAAATCTCCGTATATATTTCAGGAGTAACACACAGACGTTCTCTCAGTATGGAGTAGACCAGAATATGAAAAGCAGAAAAAGTGTACTGTATCAGTAGCATACAGCTGTATACAGTGTTGGGGTAATTTTAAATCTCCGTATATATTTCCGGAGTAACACACAGATGCCCTCTCAGTATGGATTTGATCGTAATACAGAAGGCAAAAAACGGTACTGTATCAGAAGATACCAGCTGTATACGGTTTTGGGGAAAATTGAAATCTCCGTATATATTTCCGGAGTCACACACAGATAGTCAGCATGTATTTGTCCGTGATACCAGCCGGTACACGGTAGTGTGAGGAGCGTACAGCTCTATACGGTGTGGGGAAAAATGAGCGCTCGGTAACTGTACAGAAAAAAAGAATAAAAGCATTAGTGCTGTGTAGGTGCTGTGTAGGCGCTGTGTAGGTGCTGTGTGAAAAGCAGTCTGCACAGCAGTGTACACACAGCAATACAGCTAGCAGGCAGCCTAATAATCAGCTCTGCTGCTCCACACAAGAAATTCCTCCTCTGTCACTGGCAGGCAGCCTAATAATCAGCTCTGCTGCTCCACACAAGAAATTCCTCCTCTGTCACTGGCAGGCAGCCTAATAATCAGCTCTGCTGCACACAACAAAATCCTCCCGTCACTGCACACTAACTGTACAGCTAATCGCTATCAACACAAGCACAGAATAAGTTTTTTTTTCCTGCCTAACGCTCTCCCTACTGAGAAACAGCGGCAGCAACCTCTCCCTATGCTAAGATCGGCAGAAGTAAAATGGCGGTCGGTGGTGAGGGCTTTTATAGCCACTGTGACGCCACACAAAGCAAGCCAATCACTGCAATGTCCTTCTCTAAGATGGTGGTGGCCACTGCCAATGTCATCCCGTTGCCCACAGTGTACGTCCTTGCTCTTTGGCTGAGAAAAGGCGCCTGCGTTATGGGAAAACCGACTTTGGTACTCGGGTCGCCGAACGCATGGCCGACCTCACGCTATGGTCGGGTTTCGCTCGGCGAAACCTGACTTTGGCGAAAGTCGGTGTTTTTTGAATCTGACCGACCTGTTTCCCTCAACTCTACTTACCAGTAAATTTTTCTGAGGTACCAAACTAGTAAAAATTACTCATTTACTGTATTGTGAGAAAAGAAATCGGACGCGCTCCCCTCTGATGGAATAAATCCCAAAACAGATGTCAGATGTGAACCACTCCTTCGGGCGATTTCCAGAATGGTGAACACACTTAGTATTTGTCAAATTAAATTTATTTAAAAAACATGAGTAATTAAAATTTTTATTAGTTGTTTTTAAATTTAAAAAAGCATGAAAACTTTAACCCCTTAATGTCCAATGACGTGCACAGTCCGTCATGGCCGGGTGTCAGTTCCGGCACCAGGACGGATTGTGCACGTCATCCCTTTGATCTACCACTGCGTGTAAACACGCAGTGGTAGATCAGTGCCGACAGCTGTCACAGACAGCTGACAGGCACGGCAAGCGGTGCGGGGACCTTTGCCGTCGGTCCCCGCACCTACAGCGCTGTGCTTGGTCAATCAATCTGACTGACCAAACACAGCAGCGATCGCGCAGGCATCTCCAGCACGATCAGTGCAGGAGCCGGCGCTGCAGTGGCCAGGCTTCCTGCACTGACAGCCAAGAGCGGCGCCCCCGCCGCCCCTGGCTGTTAACCCCCTGACTGCTGCGATCGAGCGCGATCGCAGCGCTCAGGGGGGAGGCAGAGGGTCGGGAGCTCCCTCTGCCTCAGATCGGCGTCCTGCAATATATTTGCAGGGCCTGATCTCTGCCTTGATGACCCGGGGGTTGTCATGACAACCTCCGGGTCATGTACCTACGGAAAGCTGCTGTGATCATGGTCACAGCAGCTTTCACTATAGTTACAATGCATTGCAATGCTGGAGCATTGCAATGCATTGTAACCGCAATAAAAAGTAAAAAAAGTGAAAGTCCCATAAAGGGACAAGTTAAAAAAAATCTTTTTTTAAAAAAAATTTGTAAAAAAAATATTAAAAAATAATTTTAAAAAAATCCCCAAAAAATACACATTTTTATGTAATAAAAAAACTAAAAAATACACATATTTGGTATCGCCGCGTCCGTAAAAATCCTATCAATAAAAGCGTATCCCTAGTTAACCCCTTCAGTGAAAGCCGTAAAAAAAAAAAAAAAGCAGTAAATTATACTTTTTCCAAGCGGTATCATCACACCGCTTGGAAAAAGTGCAATAACGCGATCAAAAAGTGGGATATAAATAGCTATGGTACAGCTGAAAACGTCATCTTCTCCCGCAAAAAACAAGCCGCTATACAGCATCATCAGCGAAAAAATAAAAAAGTTATCGCCCGCGGAATAAACTGATGCAAAAATAATTATTTTTTCTATAAAACTTTTTATTGTGTAAAAAACGCCAAAACATAAAAAAATATATAGATGAGGTATCGCTGTAATCGTAGTGACCCGAAGAATAAAGCTGCTTTATCAATTTTACCACACGCGGAACGGAGTAAAAAAAAAAAAAAAAAAAAAAACAATTCCTGAATTGCTTTTTTTTTGTTCATTCTGCTTCCACAAAATGTGCCCGAATATGGTACCAATAAAAACGTCAACTCGTCCCGCAAAAAATAAGCCCACAGATAACTCTGTCGGCCGAAATATGGAAAAATTATAGCTCTCAAAATACAGCGATGCAAAAGTTTCTTACAAAAAATTATTCCAAAAAAAAGCGTCTTTTAGATTGTGACAGAAGCTAAACATGAAAAAAGGGAGTAAATCTGGTATCACCGTAATCGCACCGACCCGAGGAATAAAGTCGCCTAATCACTAATACCGCACGAGGAACGGCGCAAAAAAGAAAACCAATTCTTCACCTTTTGTGGGTTTGTTCATTCTGCCTCCCAAAGATCACAATAAGGCGATCACAGTGGTTCTCCCCCACATATGGGGTATCAGCGTACTCAGGACAAAATGCACTTCAAATTTTGGGGTCCTATTTCTCCTGTTACCCTTATAAAAATAAAAATTTGGGGGCAAAAAGGTCATTTTTGTGGGAAAAAAAAAGGATTTTTTTATTTTCACGGCTCTACGTTATAAACTTCTGTGAAGCCCTTGGGGGTTCAAAGTGCTGACCACACATCTAGATAAGTTCCTTGGGGGGTCTACTTTGCAAAATGGGGTCATTTGTGGGGGGTTTCTACTGTTTAGGCACATCAGGGGCTCTCCAAACGCGACATGACACCCGCAGACCATTCCATCAAAGTCTGCATTTAAAAACGGTGCTCCTTCCCTTCCGAGCTCTGCCATGCTTCAAAATAGTGGTTCCCCCCCACATATGGGGTATCAGCGTACTCAGGACAAATTTCACAATAGCTTTTGGGATCCTATTTCTCCTGTTACCCTTATAAAAATAAAAATTTGGGGGCAAAAAGATTATTTTTGTGGAAAAAAATATGATTTTTTTTATTTTCACAGCTCTACGTTATAAACTTCTGTGAAGCACTTGGGGGTTCAAAGTGCTCACCACACATCTAGATAAGTTCCTTGGGGGGTGGTCTAGTTTCCAAAATGGAGTCACTTGTGGGGGGTTTCTACTGTTTAGGCACATCAGGGGCTCTCCAAACATGACATGACACCCGCAGACCATTCCATCAAAATCTGCAGTTGAAAAAGGCGCTCCTTCCCTTCCGAGCTCTGCCATGCGTCAAAATAGTGGTTTACCCCCACATATGGGGTATCAGCGTACTCAGGACAAATTGCACAATAACTTTTGGGGTCCTGTTACCCTTTGGAAAATAAAAATTGGGGTGGAAAGATAATTTTTGTGGAAAATATATGATTTTTTAATTTTACAGCTCTACGTTATAACCTTCTGTGAAGCCCTTGGGGGTTCAAAGCTCTCACCATACATCTAGATAAGTTCCTTGGGGGGGTCTAGTTTCCAAAATGGGGTCACTTGTGGGGGGGTTTCCACTGTTTAGGCACACAGGGACTCTCCAAATGTGACATGGCATCCAATCTCAATTCCAGCCAAAAAAGTCAAATGGCGCTGCTTCCCTTCCAAGCTCTGCAATGCGCCCAAATAGTGGTTTACCCAAACATATGGGGTATCAGCGTACTCAGGACAAATTGCACAATAACTTTTGGGGTCCTGTTACCCTTTGGAAAATAAAAATTGGGGGTGGAAAGATCATTTTTGTGGAAAAGATATGATTTTTTAATTTTACGGCTCTACATTATAACCTTCTGTGAAGCCCTTGGGGGTTCAAAGCTCTCACCACACATCTAGATAAGTTCCTTGGGGGGTCTAGTTTCCAAAATGGGGTCACTTGTGGGGGTTTCCACTGTTTAGGCACACAGGGACTCTCCAAATGCGACATGGCGTCCAATCTCAATTCCAGCCAAAAAAGTCAAATGGCTCTGCTTCCCTTCCGAGCTCTGCCATGCGCCCAAATAGTGGTTTACCCCCACATATGGGGTATCAGCGTACTCAGGACAAATTGCACAATAACTTTTGGGGTCCTTTTTATCCTTTGGAAAATAAAAATTGGGATGAAAAGATCATTTTTGCGGAAAAAAATATGATTTTTTAATTTTACGGCTCTACGTTATAACCTTCTGTGAAGCCCTTGGGGTTCAAAGCTCTCACAACACATTTAGATAAGTTCCTTGGGGGGTCTAGTTTCCAAAATGGGGTCATTTGTGGGGGGTTTCCATTGTTTAGGCACACAGGGACTCTCCAAATGAGACATGGCGTCCAATCTCAATTCCAGCCAAAAAAGTCAAATGGCGCTGCTTCCCTTCCGAGCTCTGCCATGCACCCAAATAGTGGTTTACCCCCACACATGGGGTATCGGTGTACTCAGGAGAAATTGTACAACAAATATTGTGGTTCATTTTCTACTGATACCCTTGATAAAATTTTAAAAAATTGTGTCGAAAGAAAAATTTTGGGAAAAAAAGTTAAATGTTCATTTTTTCCTTCCACATTGCTTCAATTCTTGTGAAGTACCTAAAGGGTTAATAAACTTCTTGAATGTGGCTTTGAACATCTTGAGGGTGCAGTTTTTAGAATGGTGTCACTTTTGGGTTTTCGGTCATATTGACTCCTCAAATTCACTTCAAATGTGAGGTGGCCCCTAAAAAAAATGGTTTTGTAAATTTTGTTGGAAAAATTAGAAATCGCTGGTCAACTTTTAACACTTATAACTTCCTAACAAAAAAAATTTTGGTTCCAAAATTGTGCTGATGTAAAGTAGACATGTGGGACATGTGGGAAATGTTATTTATTAACTATTTTTTGTGACATATCTCTCTGATTTAATGGCATAAAAATTAAAAGTTTGAAAATTGCAAAATTTTCAACATTTTTGCCATATTTCCATTTTTTTCATAAATAAACGCAAGTTATATTGAAGAAATTTTACCACTATCATGAAGTACAATATGTTACGAGAAAACAATCTCAGAATCGCCAAGATCCGTTGAAGCGTTCCAGAGTTATAACCTCATAAAGTGACAGTGGTCAGAATTGTAAAAATTGGCCTGGCCTTTAACCTACAAAATGGCTTGGTTGTTAAGGGGTTAAATAGGTATTAAAATCACAATGCGTTTCTGCTCTAGAAGAGCCTTCTTCAGGTGTATAAAACAAAATGACTTGTGGGGAGTTTTATATGCACCCTTATCCAATGTAGGTGCGGTTACAACTGTGAAAACTTTTTTGTGTTTCCACTTACCTGCAGCAAAATCATGTGTGTCCAAAATGGACCTATACGTTCTGATCAGAGCTTCTGAAAAGGATATTTAGTAAACTCCTTTTCTAAAAGAAGCATAATTTGCTCTCCTTTCAGGAAGATCTATATATTCAGCTGTTCGGCACCGCGATGGTGACTCAGGTCACCATAAGTTTTGAAAACCTGTTCATGAGGCGTTTTTTAGTCCCTGTCACCCTTGACATCCTCTAAGTTTGACAGACATATTCAATATTATCGCCGTTACGCTGTTCATCATATGGAGCGGAGAAATCCAAGAAGTGGTTTCATTTGTACAAGAATTAAACCAAAACATGTGGGGACTCTCCTTCACTTTGGACATATCCATGGAAAGGATAGTGTTTTTAGATTTGGAGCTGTCTAGTGAGAATCAGACGGTTATCAGCAAGACCCATTGTAAACCAGTGGACATGAATAGATATCTGGATTTTTATAGTACTCACTATCCCAAATGGAAGTTCCCTTGCAGTCAATTCTGACACATAAGCTGAAACTGTATGTCTACATCCGATTACATAGAATAATCTAAGATTTTAGTTTCCAGATTCAGAGATAAGATATATCCCGATTGATAGAAGCAGCTTATCAGAAAAACCTGGCCCTTTCCCAAAGTGATTGTCTCATGAAATCTATGACCAAAAATCTGACAACAGATGAGACAAACAAATGAAAATGTAGTTTTATCACCACGTATAATGGGGGAAATCAGACAGGCCAGGGTTTTTTAAACAAATACTGGTACTTCCTAAAAAAAGACCCAATTTTAACAAAAATTGTTTCATCTATATCCATGATTGTTTTCCGAAGAGGTAAAACAATTAAAAATAGTCTAGCACCAAGTTTTGTGCAAACTACACTGGAAATCATTAGAAAAAAAGAAAAGAAAGAACAAGGAGGAACAAACAAAGGAGGTGTCGTTAGGTGCGTTGAGAAGTGCTGTTTATGCTGTAAAATCATAAATTGTGAGATCAACCAGTTTTGCAAAATTCCAAAGTTAAGTTCACCCATACACAAGAACTATCTTGCGATTCCGATTTCGTTGTGTATGTGGTCATCTGTATCTGCGGACTCCAATATGCGGGTTGGATGACTCGGACATTACGATACCACATGAACGGCCACAGACACAACATTAAAAAAGGTTTCATAAAGCAAAGCTTATCCAAACACCTTATTGTACAGATCAAAAATTTCAATTTGATTAAAGTCACTCCTCTAGAACAAATACCCATCACAATGAGAAATAGAACATCTATTCTTAATGGAAAGGAGTCATACTGGATCTATAAATTGGTGACCCTTTATCCAGATGGCTTAAATGAAACGCTAGAATCGGTGTGATTAGAGCGTTTTAATTTATTTTTCCTTTTTTTATTATTATTTTTACTTTATTATTGTTTTTTGGAAGTCTTGATTTTTTTTCTCTTTTTCTTTCGTGTAATGAATGCTCCTTTTAAGACATTCAGAAAAACTACTTTAATTTACAACTTTATCCCATTCAGATATGTAGACATTCCAATACAGAATCTATTATAAATGTTAGATTGTCCTGCAGTTACTTGACTATGTAATCCCCTATACCTCGTTATCTTGGTTCAGACGTTTGGTTTGATCATGACCGCCCCTATTGCAGAGTGGCTTAGTGGGATTCTGGAGGCTCTGCAGCACGTAGAGACTATTGTCTGCGGTTGCCCCAACAGAGATCTGGCTTTAGAATCCTTTTCCTCTCCCTCTTATGCACAATTTGGTGCTTTAGTTGAATCCCCAATGCTTGGGAAACCACATACAACGTCTATGTTAAGAAGGAGAGGACTAGGCAAACTGAATGTGGGATGTTGGAGGCTTTGCAGCACGCAGAGACCATTGTCTGCGGTTGCACCAACAGACATCTGGCTTTAGAATCCTTTTCCTCTCACTTGTGCACAATTTGGTGCAGTAATTGTATCCCCCAATGCTTGGGAAACCACATATAACACATCTATTAAAAAGGAGAGGATTATGCAAACCGAATATGGGACAAAATTATTCTGTAGGGTTATATAAGGAAAAAAAAGTGGCAGCGATAGGATATTTAATATATGTATGTATGTATATATTATATTTATTTACAACTATTATTTTTTTCCCTTAGCAAGGTGAAATTACATACCTTTTAGAAAAGGAGTTTACTACATATCCTTTTCAGAAGCTCTGGTTAGAACATATGGGTCCATTTTGGACACACATTATTTTGCTGCAGGAAAGTGAAAACACACAAGTTTTCACAGTTGTAACCGCACCCACAGTAGATAGGGGTGTATGTAAAACTCCCCACAAGTCATTTTGTTTTATACACCTGAGGAAGGCTGTTCTGGAGCAGAAATGCGTTGTGATTTTAATACCTATTTAAAGTTTTCATACTTTTTTAATTATCGCAAGCATGAAAAAAATCTTTATTACTCATGTTTTTTAAATAAATTGAATTTGACAAATACGAAGTGTCTTCACCATTCTGGACATCACCAAAAGGAGTGGTTCACATCTGACATCTGTTTGGGGATTCATTCCACCAGAGGAGAGCGCCTCCAATTTCTTTTCTCATATATCACTTGGAGTTGTGAATAGAACAGGACCAACACAACTCCACAACAATTGGAAGGGCGGCATACCACGAGGTTGAATCCCCATTTGTAATCAAATTGCTACATAGTGTTGTGCCTATCCTGCACAATTCCCACAGGTGAGCATATATACAGACATATGTATCATGATTGTTTTCTATATGTCATTTATTGCGCTTTAGGTAGCGCTCTCTGGTTTTCTCTCCCCTCCTCTCAGTTTCCTGCAAAATTCATTACTATATTAGTAATCTCTGTTGGCAGTGTCAGACTGAAGAACATTGAGCCCACCAGAGAATTTGATTCTGAAGGCCCACCTTTCTACCCCCACTCAGGAGACCAATAGCAGCTGCAAGGTTTGCGCTATTAACTCTGCTGAAGGAGAAGTCAGGGCCCACCGGAGGATTCTCCAGTTCTCTGGTTGGCCAGTCCAACCCTGTCTGTTGGTGGGGAAGCTGGTAATCAATATGGTCATCGTTAAAGATCTCAGGTGGACTCTCTGGAGTCAAAATGGTAAAACTACTTCTCTGCACAGCAATATGGTTAATAATGAAGTACATCTGCAAACCTTGCAAAAACTGTAATGGCAGCCATATGAACTGTACCTGGTATTTTCATACATAAATCTGAATATTGATTATTCTGTGCCTTCGTATACACAGACCTTTGAAGACCTTTGTAGAGAATCAGTACGGTTACTGTAATGTATCAAATTTTTGTGCATTTTTAGGCACCCCGAAAGAAAGAGAAATATTTAGGAAGGCTCAAAGTAAGCTGAAAGGTAGTGGTCTCAGAAGCCCAGTCGCATTCTCAGCAAGTCACACAGAAGCAGTCCCAAAGATTGATTTTACTGGCAGTTTTACAACGCAGCAGACATACAGGTTGGCCAAGATGTCACGTTCAGCCTGGATCTAAAAAACACAAGCACTAATGAAATGAGTCTACAAGTAAACTTAACTGCATCTGCTATTGTATACACCAATGCCACAGTCAAAGATGTCCTAACCAACGCTCAGTCTGTGAAACTGGGGCCAAATGAAGGTAGATTTATATATTTATATTTTAAAGTTAATTGCAAAAGTAAACAATTAGCAAATATAAATTTTGTATTTTTTTAAAAAAAGTTGCATATGTTTACGAATATCTTTTTACATTTTTAAAAATTCATTTAAGCGATCAGCAGTAATTCGTGAAACCTGATACTAAGTGATCAGCTCTTGACAATAGAGGAAGTGCCTAGTTACTTAAATGAGAGGATGACCTATAGCTATCCTTGGTGATATAAAAAAATAATTTGGTGTGCAAAATGCTGTTGAGAGACTCCTTTTAAAGACAAGTCCCGCAAAACTTTTAAATGGCCAGTCTGTTCCTCCATTAATGAGATATCAACATTTCAATTTGTATGCCATTGGCTATGGTAGATCTGAAGCCTCTGTCACTCCAGCTCTTTCCTGTCAAAGCGCTGCTGCTTCCTACTTGATGAACAGCCTGTATGCTGTGTGACTTCAGGTAAAGGAAAAAGCGGGGAATAGAGCTGGAGTGACAAGCTTCAAATCTACAATACCCATTTTTATATTAATTCACACTCAGATTTTTCACTAACGGAGGAGCAGATTGCCATGTAAAGATATTGCTGGATTTGCCTGCAAAAGGGCTAAATGCACATGTAAATAGTTGAGCATGTGAATTTCTAATTTCTCAGGCAGCTTTGATCAGTGTAGAGAATGTTCAGATGGCCCAACAGCCTTGAGTTAAGGTCTATTTGCACCTCAAGAGTATTGTGAATGAGCATCCCTGGGACCACCTATTTTCTGATGATCTTGTAGTCTACACAGGCTGGTGGTTCATCAGGTGATCCGCAGAGTGCTACAGCATGCAATCGCCTATGCACACTGAATTATGTAATGCTGATCATTTGGTGAATGTCGCAGTCATTTAATGGACTGTTTCATTCAAAGAAGTTGATAATCGGCGGCACTTTAGTGCCACATATCCTCAAATGTTTACAGACATTTACACATTGAGCTATTTGAAAAAATGTACAAGACCTGTTAGCGAGGTTTTTATTATTTATTATCTATGCAACACAGGCTGGGATTCTTTGTAGGCCAGCAGAGTCCTGAATATCACCACTTCCCTACCACAAAGGATTATGTTTTTTGTCTTAGAGGGTTCTTGGTGGTTTTCTGAAAACATGCAATGAGTTTCAAAAAAGATGAATTACAAAAGTTGATCAGACATTCTGTACTCTTCTTTCAGAGAAAAACATCCCATACACTGTACCTTATGCTGACTATGAAAATATCATAACTACAGACAACATGATTAAAGCGGTGGCCGTGTGTGAAGACGAGAAAGGCGGAAAACTCCTGGTGGAGATTGTGATTTTGCTGAAGAATCCACCCATTGTGATGAAGGTATTTTACTATGATTGAAGTCTTAAAGTCTTAAAGTATTAATATTTGTCTGGCTTGGACCATCCTCTTCCTGTTGCCACAAAAAACAGTGTTACCTCATGGCAGGAGTCTCCAAAATAAGGAAATTAAATTTATCATTTTTTAATTTCATGGTGGTTTCTTCTTGGGAAAGCACTATAGACAACCAGCCTGGGAGTTTCCTTTATGATCCAGGGAAATCGCATACCTTTTTTTTACCTTAACATTATTATCTGTAACAGCTAGCCGTCAACAGATATTAGTTTGGGATACTGTAATACACATTTTCTAGGGACCTTATGATACTAATATTATGCAAGTTCTTTCATGGATGGTCATAGTTTAATCTCAATTGCAGAGATTAATAGTTTATAGAAATATATTTAATCATTGGTTCTGTCTTTTGAAAAGTAATTTGCGTGACTAACATACTCTGCGATTTGATATCTGTCATATTTGTTTCAGATCACAGATCAAGCCCACCTAAATAAACCTCTGAGCGTAGAGATTGCATTCACCAATCCCACTACAGAAGAAGTCTATAACTGTGTTCTGATTGTTGAGGGAAGTGGGCTCGTAAAAGAGAAGGTCACAATTGAGTAAGTATTAATGCAAAAAAACATAATAAACTGCATACTACTGCGCTCTGGTGTACTTGGAGAACCACATCTTCAAATATATTTTCATAGGATGAACTTTAGATAGTGGATCAGATCTGACTTAATTTAATAATGGATGTATGTGATAAAAAATATTGAGCTGCGTACATATCGCTGATAAAATCTCATATCAAGGTTCCCTGCCTAAATGTAAAAGATCATCAACCATTTTAAATGTCATTTTCTGCTATCTGTAAAGCTTGCAAAAAATCGATTGCTTTACATTACTAAAAATTACATGAATGACTGACTAAAATGAACCTGTATATTGGTACCAAGGATTTTAGAAGCAATTTCATTTCAGTCAGTCTAAAGCTAGCCATGCACATTAGATTGTTCAGACGACCACCATCTCTGCCAGTTCTCACACAGAAGCGCGCTTTCGGCTGAATTCTCTAGTAAAAAATGTCGCCAGACATTCTTCTCTCCAGGAGAATAAAGCGATCGGTAGTCTGTTGGAGATATCTACCGGGCATGTCCAATTTCAGTCAGTTGTCCAGGGCCCACATAAACACTAGACTGTTGACCGACATTAGTTTAGTGTTATAACCGTTGCCTATTGTTGGTCGTGTCTGATAAAAATGTAACAAATTGCTGTTTCTTTAAACAATTGAGTACAATCAGAAGACAAATGAAGAAGACCGATGCATTAATGATTGCTACTAATGGAATTCATCTTGCACCTAAATGACTTCATTGGGGTTGTACCATTTGGAAAATCCATTTCAACATGTCCTATAATAGGCAGTAGAAAAGGAAATTTCGCACATCCATCCGTAGGTAATATAAAGTTACTTTATTGAAGATCCATTAAAAAATAACACATAATAATAATAATAATAATCTTTATTTATATAGCGCCAACATATTCCGCAGCGCTTTACAGTTTAACAGTTTCAAAACACAAGTCATAGGTAACAGCGTTAACAATACAATAATTAAAGCAAAATAAGCCGACCCTGCTCGTGAGAGCTTACAATCTACAATGAGGTGGGGGAGATACAAAGTACAGGTGTGTATATACAATGGTGCATTTACAATGATGGTCCAGCCATCTTGAGGGAGTGAGGCATGGATGGAGATAGTGAATGGGCTACACATACACAATTAAACATAGAACGACTTTGGTTAGTGAATGTGATAGGCCACTCTGAACAAATGTGTTTTGAGGGAGCGCCTGAAACAATGCAAATTGTGGATAGTCCTAATTTCTTGGGGTAGATCATTCCAGAGGATTGGCGCAGCGCGGGAGAAGTCTTGGAGTCGGGAGTGGGAGGTACGGATTAGTGCAGAGGTTAGTCGAAAGTCGTTTGCAGAGCGCAGCAGTCGGTTAGGCCGATAGATAGAAATGAGGGAGGAGATGTAGGGGGGTGCTGCACTGTGGAGAGCTTTGTGGGTGAGAACCAGTACTTTGAATTGGATCCTATAATGAATGGGCAGCCAGTGTAAGGACTGGCGAAGAGCGGACGCGTCCGAGTACCGATTAGCCAGATGGATTACCCTGGCTGCTGCATTAAGGATGGACTGGAGAGGGGATAGTCGAGTAATGGGGAGGCCAAGTAATAGAGCGTTGCAGTAGTCCAGGCGGGAGTGGATCAATGCTACAGTGAGGGTTTTTGTTGTTTCCATGGTGAGAAAAGGGCGGATTCTAGAGATGTTCTTTAGGTGTAGACGGCAAGAGCGGGCAAGAGATTGTATATGGGAGGTGAAGGAGAGACTGGTGTCAAACATAACACCCAGACAGCGAGCCTGCTGCCGGGGTGTTATTATGGTGCCGCCCACAGAGAGGGAAATGTCAGATTTAGGGAGGTTAGTAGACGGCGGGAGCAGAAGGAGTTCAGTCTTGGAGAGGTTAAGTTTCAGATAGAGAGCGGACATGATGTTGGAGACTGCGGACAGACAGTTGGTGGCGTTCTGTAGAACAGCGGGGGTAAGGTCGGGGGATGACGTGTATAGTTGTGTGTCATCGGCATAAAGATGGTACTGAAAGCCAAATCTGCTGATGGTCTGTCCAATTGGGGCCGTGTAGAGAGAGAAGAGAAGGGGGCCAAGGACTGAGCCCTGGGGTACACCGACAGTGAGAGGAAGAGGAGATGACGTGGAGCCAGAGAACAAAACACTGAAGGAGCGGTCAGAAAGATAGGAGGAGAACCAGGAGAGAACAGTGTCCTTAATACCTAGTGACTGGAGCCTAGACAGTAGGAGACAGTGGTCAACAGTGTCGAATAGTGTTGAGCGATACGATAATGTAAATATCGGCTATCGGCCGATATTAGCTCTATCGGCCTTTCGATAATTCGTTTCGATATTTTCGTCTTATCGAATACCGGAATCGGAAGTTCCCATAATTCTTTGCGAGGCAATGTGATTTTATTCAGCCAATAAGGAATCCTAAGAAGTGTGGGCACATCCTGTACTGCTGCGGTCATGTTAACTAATGGCATGGCTGTGATTGGATGCTGAAATGATGTCAGAATGCACTATAAAAGGCGCCGCCGCCATTTTAGCGTCACTGTGCTGTGAATTCAGTAAGGGACAGAACGCTGCTGTGCTGACTCTGAGGGACAGTTAGAGATTGCGATTTAGTGTACTGTGCTGTAGGCAGGCTAGCACCAACCGCTGTGTAAAGCTTCATTTTGCCTGCAGTGTTGTTTTAACAGCTCTGCAAGGTGTGTGTGAGTGCAGGTGACGCTGCAGTTTGCTCTGCATGCAACGCTGTCTGTAGGCATCTGCACCTGTCACTCACAGACTCTTTTTTTTTTCCTTCAGTGTAATTCTTGCTGCTCCATGCAATTTAACTATTAGTGTGACGCGCTTCCATCCGTATCCAATACATTGGTTGCAAACACTATAGAAGTAGACAAAGGAGTAGCCTTTCACAGATTGTGGACAGTTGTGTTTCAGTGTTCACTTCAGTCTGTGTTTTTTATTTTTTGAGTGCACATCACGCTCCAGTTACTTGTTCAAGCACTGCTGCTTGTACTCTGCTGAGCGTGTCTCAGTGCCTCATCCTTTTCATTTCTCTCCAATTGGTTCTGCTCCATTCCATTTAAAATAAATATAATCTATTAGTGTGACGCGCTTCCATCCGTATCCAATACATTGGTTGCAAACACTATAGAAGTAGACAAAGGAGTAGCCTTTCACAGATTGTGGACAGTTGTGTTTCAGTGTTCACTTCAGTCTGTGTTTTTTATTTTTTGAGTGCACATCACGCTCCAGTTACTTGTTCAAGCACTGCTGCTTGTACTCTGCTGAGCGTGTCTCAGTGCCTCATCCTTTTCATTTATCTCCAATTGGTTCTGCTCCATCCCATTTAAAATATAATCTATTAGTGTGACGCGCTTCCATCCGTATCCAATACATTGGTTGCAAACACTATAGAAGTAGACAAAGGAGTAGCCTTTCACAGATTGTGATTTGTGAACAGTTGTGTTTCAGTGTTCACTTCAGTCTCTGCGTAATAACCACACTTAGGCCTTATAACTTTTCTGACTTTCTTTATCAATCTACCAAGATGAAGAAGTCAGTGAGTAAGGCACGTGGTCGTGGCCGTGGAGTTTCAGCAGGGAGAGGACATGGGGATTCTGTGTCTGCTGCCGCCCTCAGTGACACAGCATCCACCATTTATCCCCGTGAGCGTTCCTTTATGCGCACTTTGGTAGGAGCTCGGCGTGCCCCCCTGCTGCGGGAAGAACAAATTGAAGCCGTTGTTGGTTGGATGGCAGCCAATGCATCGACTTCAATTCCTTCCACCTCCTCTCAGGAACACAACACTGTTGAGCAACCATCTGTCTGTTCACCGCCTGTTAAATTGCCAAGGCAGTCAGAGAGTTCTGTACAGGAGCCAGCTGAGTCTCTGCTTCTGTTCTCAGAATCTGTTGGCTCGCAAACACGGGCACAGGCAAGCAGCATTCTGCAATTTGAAGAAGAGGGAGTATGCAGTGATGCGCAACAGCTGTGTCTCTCTCAATCTGAAGAGGCGGGTGAGCCAGTGCCGATGGACAGCACACCGCAGAACGCATCTTATGATGATGATGAGACTCAGGTGCCAGGTTTTGTGGAGCATGGTGCTGCCCAGACCATCCAACAGCAGCAGGTGTTGGAAGAGGGTAGTGGAGATGATGAAGTCCGAGACCCAACATGGCGTGAGCAACAGCAAGGTGGTGAGAGCAGCTCTGAGGAAGAGATTGTCCCAACGGTACAAAGAGGAGGGAGAGGTAGGCTGCAGACTCGCTTGCCTGTAGCCTCCAGTTTGGCACCTGTTGGGAGCAGTTCTCTTAGAAATGTCAAAATTGGCGCTCCCATGACTTGCACTACGTGGTCCTTTTTTGACAGACTTGTAGATAATATTTGCTATGTTCAATGCAAGCTGTGTAAGCAAAAAGTTAAAAGAGGTAAAAATATTAGGAACCTGAATACCACAAATATGTGGACACATGTACGGACATAGCACGTAGCTGAGTTCCAAAGACACACTGGAGATGTAGGCCAACCTACAGCAGCACCTACATCTTTACGTCATGTTCGAGCCTCTACCTCCAGCTCTCACACACCTGTTTTGGCTTCCTCACAGGATCTCCATGGAATAACCTCGGTCACTGTTGTCCATAGAGAAACTGTTATTCCACCCACTGCAGCAAGTTCACAGTCATCGTCACACTCCCAGTACAAAAAACAGCCATCGGTAACACAGGCATGGGATAAAAGACGGCCATACTCGGCAAACCATCCACGAGCACAGGCTCTGAATGCTGGCCTTGCAAAACTCCTGTCCCTTGAAATGCTGTCATTCAGGCTGGTGGAGACTGACAGTTTCAGGAACTTTATGGCATTGGCAGTCCCACAATATAATGTGCCAAGCCGATTTTATTTCAGCAGGCAAGCTGTCCCTGCTCTGCAAAAACATGTCGAGGGAAACATTAAACATGCGCTACTAAACGCCGTCAGTAGCAGGGTCCACCTGACCACCGATGCGTGGACCAGTACCCATGGCCAGGGACGATACCTTTCCCTCACTGCCCATTGGGTCAATGTTGTGGAGCCGGGTACAGATCTTGCCAGTGGCGCTGTACGTGTTCTGCCAACTCCAAGGATTGCAGGAATCCAGTCTGTGCACATTGATTCCTCCTCCTACTCCAGTTCCTCAGAATCATCGCTGCACGAGCCGTCACGGTATACCTCCACATGGACCCGTGAACGCTTACCTGTTGCGACCGATATGAGCACAGCCGTGGCCAAACGTCAACAGGCCGTCCTGAAATTAATTCCCATGGGGAATCGAAGCCACACAGCGCAGGAGCTCTGGGATGCCATCAAGCAGGAGAGCGACGTGTGGTTTTTGTCAGCTAATCTCCAGCCAGGCTTGGTAGTGTGTGACAATGGCCGAAATCTGGTGGCAGCTCTGGGCCTTGGCAACCTCACTCACATACCATGTCTGGCACATGTGCTCAACTTGGTCGTGCAGAGGTTTTTGAGGGACTATCCGGATCTTGATGCACTGCTGCACAAGGTCCGCCTAGAGTGCGCTCACTTGCGACGTTCCAGCATGGCCAGATCGCGCATTGCAGCTCTGCAAGTCAGATTTTGCCTTCCTGAACATCGCATCATATGTGACGTACCCACCAGGTGGAATTCCACGTTACATATGTTGGAGCGGTTGTGTGAGCAGCAGCCAGCAGTAATGGAGTATCAGCTGCAACAGGCGCAATCAACTCGCAATTTGCGCCGTTCACACTTCACCACTACTGAGTGGGCCTCTATGAAGGACATCTGCAACGTTTTGCGTGCGTTTGATGTCTCAATGCGGATGGCGAGTGCAGATGATGCACTAGTCAGCATGACTGTCCCCCTTATCTGCCTGCTTCAAAAATCACTGAAAGCACTAAAGGAAGAGGTTTTGAAACAGGTGGAGGATGAGGAGTCACAAATTCAATTACCTTCAGGACAATCAGCGCAACGTGGTTCCTCACAAAGGGCTGGGCAGGGCTCACTTTGTGAGGAGGATGAGGAGGAGGAGGAGTCAATGGAGGAGGAAGAAATCCCTACAGAGGAAGGTACACAACGCTGTAGTCAGTATGTAGAGCGAGGGTGGGGTGATGCAGAGGAGACAGAGATGACGCCTCTTCCAGAGGACAGCCTTTGTTGGCCAGTTGGGAGTCTGCAGCACATGGTTGATTTCATGCTTCAGTGCCTAAGAAACGACCGCCGCATCGCCCACATTCTCAGCACGTCAGATTATTGGGTGTACACCCTCCTAGACCCTCGCTACCGGGACAACTTACAAACCCTCATCACACCGGTGAACCGGGACCGTAAAATGCAGGAGTACCAAGACACACTGGTGCAATCCATACTGTTGTACATTCCAGCCGAGAGAGATGCTGCTGCTGCTGCTGCTGCTACTGCTTTACAAAGCAGCTCTGTGCGTCGAGGCAGTGTAGACACCTCTACAACAAGAGGGAGCAGAAGCAGCGCCTCTGCACAGGGCAAGAACTGTATTTTACAAATGTGGCAAAGTTTTGTGACAGCGCCAGCAAGGTCTACACCATCCGAGACGGCTCCAGTCACCAGGAAGAAACGTTTCCGTAAGATGGTGACAGACTACTTGGCTTTCCCTCTAAGTGTACTCCCAGATGCCTCTTCCCCTTTCAAATTTTGGGTCTCTAAGTTGGATACATGGCCAGAGCTTAGCCAGTATGCATTGGAGGTGCTGGCTTGCCCTGCTGCCAGTGTATTACCTGAGCGCGTCTTTAGTGCTGCAGGTGGTGTAGTAACAGACCGTCGCATGCGACTATCCTCAGAGAATGTAGACCGGCTTACTTCTCTGAAAATGAACAAGGCATGGATCTCACCTGAATTTGCCTGTCCGTTTTCAGATTAAATAACTGTTTGGCAACGTTTTCCATGTCTCCGGTTATGTTCATCTTTCTACCACCTGAACTCTACTCCCTGGGCTACAACACCGCCATTTGTTGCTCGTAAGTAATTGGCAGGGGTACTGACTCCTGGCCAGCCTGGTTACAGCACGACAGCTGTTTCCTGGCAGTGTGAACGTCAATTATCCTCCAATAAGTTGTGCTGTCGTGTTGCATTCGGGTTAGCCGACTCTATGGTGCCTGCAGTTTAGGTGATTCCTATGTGTGCTGTGGGATATGTAAATAAAGGCGGTTTCCATTGTGACAATAGGATAAGCACCCACTGTAGGACTGTGTGATTCTGTAACTGCGGACGGCTTGCGTCCTGTCAACTTACATTTTCATGGGTGCGTTCTTCTACCCGTCCGGGGTCCAGTACCGTCAAGTGGTTCTCCCCAGTGCCTTTGGCCTAGGTGCCTCCATCTCCGTATCCGAGTTCCAGCAACGTCTGCTGGTCCTTGGTAGTGCTTTGGAGCACAGGTACCTCCTGCTTAGTAACCGTGTCACAGTAACGTCAGCTGGTACTCGGTTGTGACATTGCCTCTTTTCCTTCTGCTACCCGTCCGGGGTCCAGTACCGTCAAGTGGTTCTCCCCAGTGCCTTTGGCCTAGGTGCCTCCATCTCCGTATCCGAGTTCCAGCAACGTCTGCTGGTCCTTGGTAGTGCTTTGGAGCACAGGTACCTCCTGCTTAGTAACCGTGTCACAGTAACGTCAGCTGGTACTCGGTTGTGACATTGCCTCTTTTCCTTCTGCTACCCGTCCGGGGTCCAGTACCGTCAAGTGGTTCTCCCCAGTGCCTTTGGCCTAGGTGCCTCCATCTCCGTATCCGAGTTCCAGCAACGTCTGCTGGTCCTTGGTAGTGCTTTGGAGCACAGGTACCTCCTGCTTAGTAACCGTGTCACAGTAACGTCAGCTGGTACTCGGTTGTGACATTGCCTCTTTTCCTTCTGCTACCCGTCCGGGGTCCAGTACCGTCAAGTGGTTCTCCCCAGTGCCTTTGGCCTAGGTGCCTCCATCTCCGTATCCGAGTTCCAGCAACGTTTGCTGGTCCTTGGTAGTGCTTTGGAGCACAGGTACCTCCTGCTTAGTAACCGTGTCACAGTAACGTCAGCTGGTACTCGGTTGTGACATTGCCTCTTTTCCTTCTGCTACCCGTCCGGGGTCCAGTACCGTCAAGTGGTTCTCCCCAGTGCCTTTGGCCTAGGTGCCTCCATCTCCGTATCCGAGTTCCAGCAACGTCTGCTGGTCCTTGGTAGTGCTTTGGAGCACAGGTACCTCCTGCTTAGTAACCGTGTCACAGTAACATCAGCTGGTACTCGGTTGTGACATTGCCTCTTTTCCTTCTGCTACCCGTCCGGGGTCCAGCACAGTCAGCTGGTCCTTGTTACTTCCATTGTCTCTTGCTCCATCTGATACCCGTCAGGGTTCCAGTAACGTCAGCTGTTTCTCGGAAATTAGACGACATTAAAGACCACCCAGAAGAAGATGACGACAACAAGGACGACGAGCATGAAGCCAAGCAGCCTGAACACCATCACAAAGAAAAAATAAAAGATTTCCAAGAAGAAGATCACCAACAGGACAAAGAAGGTTAAAACAAACTACAAGATACAGAACAAGAGACAGAAGAACAATAAGCAGAAGATCAAAAAGCAGAAGAACATGAAGTATAAGACCAAAATGAAGAGCAAAATATATGCTCTAAATTATAAGCAGAAGAAGACTAAGCAGTGTATGGGGGTGAGTCCGTTCCTCCTCGTGGTGCCCCTGGAAAATGCCTGCTGCTGCTGCAGGCTAAACTGAACACGGACAAATACTGTTGTAATTTAAATCTTTTGTGACAGCAAGAACGGAAGGATGAACAATTCATACTTTTACAGATTACAAGTACAGGAATCTCTGTCACAAATAAGAATATGATGAAGAAGATGAAGAGGAAGAAGATGAAGAATTTGAATATGAAGAAGATTAATTAGTTTAATAATAACAATATGAGTAATGTAAACAAAAACATGAATAGCAAGAAGTTTAAGAAGAAGATTAAGAAGGTGAAGATGAAGAATAATTTGATGAGAAAGATGATGCTGCTGCTGAAGATTATGAAGGAGAAAGTGTGGCACTGGCAAAAGTTAAAAAGGTGAAGAGCATGGAAGTTGTGAAACATACATATTTGCCAAAATAGAAAAAAGGTTAACAACATTGTCAATTTGTTAGTCAATCCAAACGTATTTCCAAAAAAATATATATTAATGCTATTTCAATGCATTGGGTTAAACATGTATGCCTTTATTGTCTCCTCAACCTCCCCCAATACATTCTACATTAGTCTTTGTTGTTTTCCTTCATGTACAATTAACCAACAAGGCAAGAATGGTTTTTTTTAATTTCGATATTTTGTTCCCATAGACTTACATGGGACTTCCGGTATCGAAATCGGATATCGACGATATTTAGTGCTATCGGCGATACAATTTCGATACGATATTTTTAGATATCGAGCAATATCGCTCAACACTAGTGTCGAAAGCTGCAGAAAGGTCGAGTAGAATGAGCAGAGAGTGGTCACCGTTACGTTTTGTTGTAAGAAGGTCATTGGTCACTTTGATGAGTGCAGTTTCAGTCGAATGTAGGGGGCGGAAGCCGGACTGTGAAGGGTCTAGGAGGGAGTGATTGGAGAGGTAACGGGTGAGGCGGGAGTAGATTAGGCGCTCCAAGAGTTTAGAGATGAAGGGGAGATTGGAGACCGGTCTGTAGTTGTTTGTGCAGGAAGGGTCGAGAGCGGGTTTCTTTAGTAGCGGAGTAATGATGGAGTGTTTGAAGGAGGATGGGAAAATGCCAGAGGAGAGTGAGAGATTAAAGATTGTAGTTAGGTGAGTTGTGACAACTGGAGAGAGAGACTGGAGGAGATGTGAGGGGATGGGGTCGGTAGTGCATGTAGTCGGACGAGAGGAAGAGAGGAGTCTGGAGACTTCTTCTTCTGTGATGGGATCAAATGTGGAAAGTGAGCCAGGGGAAATGCAGGGTGAGATGGGAGTCACAGCCCTTGGTGGTTGAGAACAGATTTCCTGACGGATAGTATCTATTTTTTCTATAAAGTGGGAGGCCAGGTCGTCAGCACAAATGTCTGTGATAGGGGCTTGTGCTTTTGGCCTGAGGAGGGAGTGAAAAGTGTCAAAAAGTTTCTTGGGGTTGTTGGCTAGTGAGGAGATCAGTGTGGTGAAGTAGGTCTGTTTGGCGAGGTGAAGGGCAGCATTATAAGTTCTTAACATGAATTTAAAGTGGATGAAGTCTTCTGGTGTGCGGGTTTTTCTCCAGAGGCGTTCAGCACTCCTAGAGCATCGCTGAAGAAGTCGAGTTTGCAATGTGAGCCAGGGCTGTTTTACTGTGTGTTTGGAGGTTCTGAGGGTGAGCGGTGCTACTTGGTCAAGGGTGCTTCTAAGAATGTCATTGTAGTGATGAACAGCCAGATCAGGACAGGAAAAAGAGGAGATTGGGGACAGCGATGAGTGTAGGGAGTCTGAAAGTGTCTGAGGGTTAATGGCTTGTAGATTTCTGAATGTGTGGTATTTAGGAGTGCGCTGGGGTGGTGGAGGATTTGTGAGCGTGAAGGAGAGAATGTTGTGGTCAGAGAGTGGAAGTGGTGAGTTATTTAGGTGGGAGATTGAACAGAGGTGGACAAAGACCAGGTCAAGGGTGTTGCCATCCTTGTGTGTCTCAGAGGTTGAAAGCTGTGAGAGGCCTAGAGAAGTGGTTAGTGATAGAAGCTGAGATGCAGATGTGGAAGTAGGGCTGTTAATGGGGATGTTGAAGTCTCCAAGGATAAGGGTTGGTAGTTCTGAGGACATGAAGTGCGGCAGCCAGGCTGAGAAGTGGTCAAGGAACTGGGTGGGTGAGCCTGGGGGCCGATATATGGCCGCTACTCTGAGGGAGAGGGGATGGAATAGCCTGATGGTGTGGACCTCAAAAGAAGGGAATGAGAGTGATGGAATTGGGGGGATGACCTGGAAAGTGCATTGTGGGGACAGGAGTATGCCAACTCCACCACCATGTCTGTTTGTGGGTCTCGGGGAATGGGAGAACTGTAAACCACCATAGGAAATGGCAGCAGGGGAGACAGTGTCAGAATCCTGAATCCAGGTTTCAGTGAGGGCCAACAGATTAAGAGAGTGGTTCAGAAAGTAGTTGTGCAGGAAGGATAGCTTGTTGCATGCAGACCGTGGATTCCAGAGGGCACAATTGAAAGAAGGAGATGAGGGAGTGCAAGTAATATTAATAAGATTATTATGGTTTCGGTATGAGGTAGGGTAGGGATTGAGGTTGGGGGATGGTGGACCAGGGTTGGGGGAGATGTCCCCTGAAATCAGTAGGAGTAGGAAGATAAAGAGCAGGTAATTGTTGGAATTGTAAGTAGGTTTTTTCTGTGATGTGTTTGGGCAAGATGGGCTGAGGTTTCTCAGGAAGGTGAGGAGTGCATGGGAACTGTACATGGGAGGGAAGGATAGAGGGGCTGATGTGTATGAGTCGTGATGGAGGGGGGATGGGGCGGTGAATGTGGATGGCAAGGGAACACAGGAGGAAATAGATAAAGTACATAATGAAAAAGAAGGCAAAGTGTGGGGTACCTGATTCCAGCCCTGATTAACTGCCATGAATAACTGCCGTTTTCAAGATGCTTGTCTTCTGTGATGCTTAACTTCTGGGATGCATGCGCCCCCACAATGCATGCGCCCCTTAGACTACTCCTAAATATATAGTCCACACTACAGGGTCAGGAAAGTGGGATTGTGGGAGCTGCTTTGGGATAATTTGCCAGCTGGGGCCAGCACACCAGGGGGTGGTTAGATCATCAAAGGCACTAGACCTGGCAACATCTATATGTTATAGCACTTTCCACCTGATAGCATCTACAGAGGCCCCAGTCACAGGAATACACAGCAGTAAGTATTAAGCACAGTGCAAAAAATGAATTATACTAAAGTTTTACCAGGCACATTAAACTATGTTGCAAGATGGTACAGCAGTGGTTGGCAGCAATCAGAAGTATGGAGTGCATACTATTACTATATATTTCCACATGCATGGGGATACAAAAAACCTGACGCTTTTCAAGCAGCACACCGCTCTTAATCATAGCATTGTAAAAAAAATCGCATCAGCACACATAAAATAGATTAATCAAAAAAAAGTTGTTTTGTTTTTTTTTCTCGTAATTCTCCTTCATGTGTTTCCAACGTCTTGATTATTGTTGTCTTGAATTTCACCATTGGTTTATTCTTGTGGCTGGTCCTTTCCAACTATTTTATTGTGCACTGATGTGATTTTTTATTATGCTGTGATTTAAGAATGGTGTCAGGTTTTTATATCCCCCTGTATGTATGTTTCTTTTTTTTAATGGATCTTCAATAAAATCACTTTTTTTTATATTATCTACAGATGGATTGTTTTTTCATGTCCTGTAATAGTACATGGATGTCCTCCATTTACAAAAACCCTTATAAAGCCACATAACTTCATATGTCACCAAAAAGAAAAAAGGCTTAAATACCACCATATAACCGTAAAATTATTCTTTTTTATTAACAACTCATTAAAAGACATTAAAATAGAAAAATACCACAGGTACAAAGAAATAGGTGGGTGACCCGGGAATATGAATTACATCTATAATATAATGCTAGGAGCGTCACTCTGTCCAAAGCCTTTATAGACTGCGCAAGTGAGACGCGCCTGCACAGTCTGGCTCCAGACAGAAGACGGCATCCAGCGGTGAGGACTGTGTATGGCGCGATAGATCGCGGTATGCGTAGACACTGAGTGCATACCGCGATCTCCGGCGCCATACTTACATACTTACCTGACCAGGAGGAGCGCTGCCGTGGCGCTTCTCTTGCCGGAGAGCGGCGTCGGAATCGCGCATGCGCATAGCGCTATCCGGCGCCATTTTACTGAAGACACATTTGCAGTGTATCTTCAGCAATATGGCGCCGGACAGAGCGGTATGGGCATGCACGTACTCCGGCGCCACACTCCTCCCCCAGCCTCCAGAAGAACGGGACAGTGCTGGAGCACAGGGAAGAAAGGTGAGTATAAATGTTTTGGGTTTTTTTTTTGTATGTGTGCAGCTTAATAAGGGTGAGGGGGACCATACATATCAGGAGGGGGGTGGGAGGTAGCATGCATATCAGGATAGGGGGGTGAGGGGTAGCATGCATACGAGGATAGGGGGGTGAGGGGACCATGCATTTCAGGATAGGGGGTGAGAGGACAATGCATATCAGGATAGGGGGGTTAGGGGACCATGCATACCAGGATTGGGTGGTGAAAGGACCATGCATTTAAGGATAGGGGGGTGAGGGGACCATGCATATCAGGATAGGGGGGTGAGGGGTAGCATGCATACGAGGATAGGGGGGGTGAAGGGACCATGCATTTCAGGATAGGGGGTGAGAGGACCATGCATATCAGGATAGGGGGGTTAGGGGACCATGCATACCAGGATTGGAGGGTGAAAGGACCATGCATTTAAGGATAGGGGGTGAGGGGACCATGCATATCAGGATAGGGGGGTGAGGGGACCATGCATATCAGGATAGGGGGGTGAGGGGACCATGCATATCAGGATAGGGGGTGAGGGGACCATGCATATCAAGATAGGGGGGTGAGGGGGCCATGCATATCAGTATAGGGGGTGAGAGGTAGCATGCATATGAGGATAGGGGTGAGGGGACCATGCATATCAGGATAAGGGGGTGAGGGGACCATGCATATCAGGATAGGGGAGTGAGGGGACCATGCATACCAGGATAGGGGGGTGAGGGGACCATGCATAACAGGATGGGGTGAGAGGACCATCATACCAGGATTGGGGGTGAGGGGTACCATGCATACCAGGATTGGGGATGAGGGGACCATGCATACCAGGATTGGGAGGTGAGGGGGTACCATACATCCTACGATAGGGATGAGGGGGACCATGCATGCCAGGATTTGGGGGTGAGGGGACCATGCATACCAGGATTGAGGGGTGAGGGGACCATGCATTTCAAGATTGGGGAGTGAGGAGACCATGCATACCAGAATAGGGGGTGAGAACCATGCATATCAGGATTGGGGGTGAGAGGACCATGCATATCAGGATTGGGGTAGAGGGGACCATGCATATCAGGATTGGGGGTGAGGGGGCCATGCATACCAGGATAGGGGGGTGTGGGGACCATGCATACCAGGATGGGGGTGAGAGGACCATGCATAACTGGATTGGGGATAAGGGGTACCATGCATACCAGGATAGGGGGTGAGGGGTACCATGCATACCAGATTGGGGATGAGGGGACCATGCATACCATAATTTGGGGGTGAGGGGGTACCATACTTCCTATGATAGGGATGAGGGTGGACCATGCATACCAGGATTGGGGAGAAAGGGGACCATGCATACCAGGATTGGGGGGTGAGGGGACTATGCATACCAGGATTGGGGGGGTGAGGGCACCATGAATACCAGGATTGGGGGGGAGGGGACCATGTATACCAGAATTGGGGGTTGAGGGGACCATGCATTCCAGGATTGGGGGGTAGGGGACGATGCATACCAGGATTGGGGGGTGAGGGGACCATGCATACCAGGATTGGGGGGTGAGGGGACCATGCATTCCAGGATTGGGGAGAGGACCTGTCAAGATCCCGTCTGGGTTGGAGCCGATGTTACTGTAAACACTAGGGAAAGCAGAGGCAGGTAGCGTAGTCAGGTGGCAGCCGGAGGTCGGTACACAGGAAAGCAGTGTTTGTAGCAATGGATCAGGCGGATAACGTAGTCAGGTGGCAGCCGGAGGTCGGTACACAGGAAAGGCAGTTCGGTAACAGAGGAGCAGGCAGATAACGTAGTCAGGTGGCAGCCGGAGGTCGGTACACAGGGAAGCAGTGTTTGTAGCAATGGATCAGGCGGAGAGCGTAGTCAGAAGGCAGGCCGAGGTCGATTCACAGGAGAGCAGTGTTTGTAGCAATGGATCAGCAGGAAACGCTTGACTAAAGGCTTGGAGCTCAATAATCTCGCAATGACACACCCACAGGGCCAGGTTTATATAGGGTGTGTAATTGGCAATCAGAGGCCCAATCAAGAGAGCACTAGGTGTAGCCAATCAGGAAGAACAGTCAATGGTATCTGGGTTCAGCAAGGAACTTTGCAGCCAGCAGAATAGCTCAGATGGTAGAGCTGCTGGCCAGTGGACAAGAGGTACTGGGTTCGACTCCTGACAGTACTCCCCTCCTTCCAGGATGGCCTCTGGACATCTCAGGAGCTGGCTTATCCGGGTACCTCTGATGGAAGGCTCTTGTTAGTCTAGGAGCATGGACGTTGTCCCTTGGTTCCCATGAATTTTCCTCTGGTCCGTAACCCTTCCACTGCACCAGATACTGCAGTTTACCTCTGAATTTTCGGGAGTCCAGAATCTTATCCACAATGTATTCTTCTTCACCACGGATCCTTTCTGGTGGAGGAGGTGGCTGAATTCTTCCTGGAAACGGGTTTTCACAGAAGGGTTTGAGCAAGGATATGTGAAACACTGGATGAATCTTTAGATTGTTGGGAAGTTTTAAACGAAAAGCAACCTGGTTAATTTTTGCAGAAATTTGAAAAGGTCCAATGAATTTCTGACCCAATTTGGAGGATGGCACATGTGTCTTAAGGTTTTTAGTGGACAGCCAAACTTTGTCTCCAACCTGAAGAGCAGGGGCATTCTCCGATGTTTATCTGCTGCTTCCTTATATACTTCCTGGGTCTTGAGTAATATCTCTGATAATTCCTTCTGGGATTCCTGTAATTTTGCAAGCCTGTCATTTACAGCAGGAATGGGAGTGTTTACTGGCAGATTAGGGATAAATACTGGATGTACTCCATAATTAGCAAAAAATGGGTTTGAGATGTAGCGCTATGTATGGAGTTGTTGTAGGCAAACTCTGCTGTTGGTAAATAGTCCACCCAGTCATCCTGAAGATAGGAAATGAAGCAACGGAGGTATTGCTCCAAAGTCTGGTTCGTTCTCTCCGTCTGGCCATTGGACTGAGGATGGAAAGCGGTAGAAAGATTCACAGTGACTCCCAAGGCTGTACAGAAACTCTTCCAAAATTTTGACGTAAACTGAACGCCTCTGTCAGACACCACGCTGTCAGGAATTCCATGTAACCTTAATACCTCTTTGATTATCAGTTCTGCAGTTTTTTCAGCAGTAGGAATTCCTTCAGTTGGAATAAAGTGGGCCATTTTTGTGAGTCGGTCCACTATGACAAGGATGACGGTCATCTGTTTGGAAGGGGTAGTTCCACAATAAAATCCATGGAAATAGATCCCCAAGGCCTGGATGGAACTGGAAGTGGTTGCAAGAGTCCTAGAGGAGACGATCGTGGGGTCTTGTTTCGTGCGCATGTTAAACAGGTTGAAACATATTTCCTCACGTCCTTCCTACAATTAGGCCACCAAAAGAAACGAAGTAGTAAGTCTTGTGTTTTTGCAACTCCAGGATGTCCTGCCAGTTTAGAATCATGGACACTTTTGAGGACTTCAAGGCGAGAAGATTCAGGTACATATATTTTGTGTTTCTGCATCCAAAACCCCTCTTTGAATGAAAGATCGACGTCTTCCGAAGGATGGTTAAGGAAAGAGTCCTCTTGATATCCATCTTTAATTCTATTACATAGTCCTCTAGAGTGCAATATTCCCAAAAAATTTTTAGGGCCTAGAATTGTATCGTCATTACTAGACCTCTCCTGAGGTTCCGAACACATCCTGGACAGGGCGTCAGCCTTGCCATTTCTTGAACCAGGCCGGTAAGAAATTATAAAATTGAATCTTGAGAAAAATAAGGCCCATCGTGCTTGTCTTGCAGACAATCTTTTTGCTGTACGGAGGAATTCAAGATTATTGTGGTCCGTGAGGACAGTCACAGGGTGATTGGCACCTTCCAAAAGATGTCTCCATTCGGAGAAGGCAACTTTAATGGCTAACAGTTCTTTATTACCGATGTCATAGTTCTTTTCTGCAGATGACATGGTGTGGGAAAGAAACGCACATGGGTGAAGTTGCATTTTGTCCCCAACTCGCTGAGACAGAATGGCTCCCACTGCAGAGTCCGAGGCGTCCACTTCGACAGTAAATGGCAATTCAGGATTTGGGTGTACTAACAATGGAGCAGACGTAAAAAGAGTTTTCAATTTGTCAAAAGCCTCCTGTGCCTCCGGAGACCAGAAAAATGCTTTGGTCTTTTTTGTTAGTGTAGTAATTGGTAGAATGATCCGTGAAAAGTTCTTTATAAATTTTCGGTAAAAATTTGCAAATCCTATGAAACGCTGGACGTCTTTTAAATTTCTTGGAACAGGCCAGTCCACTACAGCATTGATTTTGCCGGGATCCATGCTCAGACCTTCTGGGGAGATGATATATCCCAGAAATTGGATACTGGTTTGTTCAAACTCACATTTTTCAAGTTTAATGTAAAGATGGTTCTCCTGTAGTCGTTCCAAGACTAACTGGACGTGCCTGCGATGCTCTTCCAAGGTGTCTGAAAATATAAGAATGTCATCGAGATAAGCCACAACGAATTGGTCCAAGAAATCTCGAAATACATCATTAATAAAATGTTGAAAGGTGGCTGGGGCATTGCTAAGACCAAAGGTCATAACCAGAGATTCAAAATGTCCATATCTCGTTCTGAAGGCGGTCTTCCACTCATCTCCTGGGCGAATCCGTATGAGGTTGTAAGCCCCTCTAAGATCCAGCTTCGTAAAGATTTTCGCAGAACGGAGTCTCTCAAATAGTTCAGGAATCAAGGGTAGCGGGTAGCGATTCTTGACAGTGATATTATTCATCTCTCTGTAGTCAATACATGGCCGCAGAGTGGAGTCTTTCTTTTCAACAAAGAACAGGGGTGCCCCAGCTGGAGATGTGGAAGGTCGAATAAAGCCTTTCTCTAAATTTTCATCCAGGAACTTTCTTAATACCTTCAATTCAGGTTCGGAAAGATTGTAAATCCGTCCAAATGGAATGGTTGCTCCTGGCAGCAATTCAATGGGACAGTCGTAAGGACGGTGAGGAGGTAATTGATCTGCTTTCTTCTTACTGCAGACATCAGAGAACTGCTGATATTGAGGTGGTAGTTTCTCTTCCTTCTCATGCGAAATCTCAGAGATTTGGACTTGTTGGAGAACAGGGGGTTCCTTATGACAATTATTCTTACAGTAGTCAGATGGAAAGGTGATGATCCTTGATGCCCAATTGATAGAAGGGTTATGGACTGAAAACCAGGGGATCCCTAGAATAACCGGAAATTTCGGAGATGAAATAAGGTGGAAACTGACAGCTTCATGATGATCCGGTTCAATACAAATCTCCAGTTCGATTGTCTCATGCGTGACAGGTCCAGAAGACAAGGGTGATCCATCCACAGTTTCCATTTCAATTGGTGTGGATTTGGTCCTACTGGAAATATTATTATCACGTGTAAATTTTAAGTCCATAAAATTTCCTCCTGCTCCCGAATCCAACAGGGCAGAGCATTGTATTTTTTGGGTGCCCATTACAACCTGAATGGGGATTACAAAATGAGATGATGTAGAATGTATTTTGTCTATTTCTGGCGTTACTGATGAGATAGTCTGCAAGATGGAATCCGACTGCTGAGAAAGGTCCATATTGCTGGCAGACCTGTTGTTGGTAAAGGCTATAGTCCTTTTGTTAGGACAGTTGATGGCATAGTGTCCAGGGTCCCCACAATAGAGGCAGAGATGTTCTGCACGTCGCCTCTCCTTCTCCTGTGCAGAGAGTGGTCTTCGGATGACGTCGATCTGCATCGGTTCAGACACGCCTTGCGTCTTTTCTTGGTGGTCCGATGCTGAAAATGAGAAGCCAGGGCTATTCCCAAGTGCTCGCAGTCTCTCCTTTCTCCTTTCAGTAAGTCTCTGGTCAATCCGGATACATAGTTGAATAAAGTCCTCCAACTGGTCAGGGGTCTCAACCCTGGCAAGCTCGTCTTTCACTGGTTCTGATAATCCTCGTCGAAATTGACTTCTCTGGGCCGCTGGATTCCAGGTGGTGTCGGCCACCCAGCGACGGAACTCCGATGTATATTCCGCAACAGAGCGACGTCCTTGGCGCAAATTATGCAATTTGGTTTCTGCTGTGGCACAGCGGTTTGGGTCATCAAAAACTTGATTCATAGCTGCGATGAAAGCTTCCAGGTCATTAAGGAGGTCATAGTCCTTTTCTACATAAGGTGAAGCCCAAGCAAGAGCTTCATCCGTCAGGAGATTTATCATGAAAAAAACTTTCTTCCTCTCACTGGTAAAGGGAGCAGGTTGCATCTGGAAGTATATGCGGCATTGATTGAGGAATCCTCGGTACTGCTTGCGATCCCCACTGAACTTGCAGGCAGCGGCAGCCGCGCGTTTGATTCGGACCCTGAATTGCGCACGTCCAGAAGTTGTTTTTGTAGCTCAATTACTTCCTGTTGTATCGCCGTGAAATCAGTTTGTAACTTGGCATATTTTCCTTGAGAGTCAGTACAAAAACTTTGAAGCTCCGTAACTTGCCGCCTCAGGGTGTTCACAGCGGACTCCATTTTGGCGCGAGATTATTCTGTCAAGATCCCGTCTGGGTTGGAGCCGATGTTACTGTAAACACTAGGGAAAGCAGAGGCAGGTAGCGTAGTCAGGTGGCAGCCGGAGGTCGGTACACTGGAAAGCAGTGTTTGTAGCAATGGATCAGGCGGATAACGTAGTCAGGTGGCAGCCGGAGGTCGGTACACAGGAAAGGCAGTTCGGTAACAGAGGAGCAGGCAGATAACGTAGTCAGGTGGCAGCCGGAGGTCGGTACACAGGGAAGCAGTGTTTGTAGCAATGGATCAGGCGGAGAGCGTAGTCAGAAGGCAGGCCGAGGTCGGTTCACAGGAGAGCAGTGTTTGTAGCAATGGATCAGGCGGAGAGCGTAGTCAGAAGGCAGGCCGAGGTCGATTCACAGGAGAGCAGTGTTTGTAGCAATGGATCAGCAGGAAACGCTTGACTAAAGGCTTGGAGCTCAATAATCTCGCAATGACACACCCACAGGGCCAGGTTTATATAGGGTGTGTAATTGGCAATCAGAGGCCCAATCAAGAGAGCACTAGGTGTAGCCAATCAGGAAGAACAGTCAATGGTATCTGGGTTCAGCAAGGAACTTTGCAGCCAGCAGAATAGCTCAGATGGTAGAGCTGCTGGCCAGTGGACAAGAGGTACTGGGTTCGACTCCTGACAGGACCATGCATAACAGGATTGGGGGATGAGGGGACCATGCATACCTGGATTGGGGGTGAGGGAAACATGAATACCAGGATATGGATGAGCAGGTACCATGCATACCAGGATAGGAATGAGGGGGTACCATTCATACCAGGATTGGGGGTGAGGGGACCATGCATACCAGCATAAGGAATGGGGTGCCATGCATACCAGGATTGGGTGGGGGTGAGGGGACCATGCATACCAGGATAGGAGGGGGGCAGCACATACCAGGATGGGAGACCATATACCAATAAAAATGCTTGCCACCCGGGCATAAAAACAGGTTCATAGCTGGTAGTGTTATAACATAGGCAAAATACATACAGACCATAATTAGATAATCAGACTAAATAATTCTATATACAATTCTATATGTTAAATGATACAGGCTAAACGCATAACCATCTTCAAATCCATAGATCTTTGATCAGGAACAATACAAGTGCACTAAGTGCTACTATACTATCAAAGATAAAAATCCAGTGATGTAAAAAAGTATGTACATGCACCTGATGCCGATGTAGTCACACTACCAAATGGGACAATATATTAAGTACATGATGATAATGTATATAGAATTATAAATATCAAGAATTTTTAGCTTACATACAAAAAATATAGTATAATATAATTACCTAGAACATCCTGGGACCCACCACGCCCAACGTCCGTTTCACTCGGAAATGCTTCGTCCAGGACCCCTGTGTTATTTTTCCATTTTAATGTCTTTTAATGAGTTGTTAATAAAAAAGAATAAAAACCCTTAATAATCATTTTAAACTTTTTTATATAGCGCTAACAGATTCCGCAGCGCTTTACAGTTTTTTGCACACATTATCGTCGCTGTCCCCGATGGGGCTCACAATCTAGATTCCCTATCAGTATGTTTTTGGAGTCCTTATAAGCCAAAGTCCCAAAGAGCAGCATCTGCTTTCTCATTCAGAATTACGATGCATAACTTGGTGTCCCATTGATTTCCACAATAATAATTCCACAATTATTTTCAATGTAAAACCACATAGCTCCTACAGCAGACAATGGGAGAGATTTGCAAATGCCTTCAGCTCCCCTAATAATAACAGCTATTGCTGGGGCTTTTGGCTATGGTCCCTGCAGCAATCAACTGATTCACAGAAGATCCTCCTTGATGATGGTCCGCCTTCAAGATCACTGTAGGCAGATCCTGATTTTTTTTATTTTAAGGATTTAAACTCAATATGTGTTAGGGTTCGAGTTCCCGCTGCTGCACAAGGGGAGTCTCGAACCAGTCCCACTGCGGTCTCCCATTCATCTCCGGCCGCAGTGGAGCCTGCTCAGCAGATACGTCGGTCCCAGCGTCTTGCCCATTCCAGTACTGTGCAGTGACTTGCTGCTGCCTCTCCTGGATCTGCTATTATAGCCAGTGCTGGAGCAGACGTCTTTTTTTGACAAAGTCCTGCGTTTCTCCTTCTGAGCATGCCCAGGGTGAGATCTCTCATTGGAGATCGGGGGTCACGTGCTCAGGTACTTCAGCAGCTCCTATTGGTCTGCCAGGAAGGTCCTGTGACTACTGGAGTTCTGGAACAAGTTTCATTAGTCCTTGTTTCTGGCAGGTCCTGTAGCTGTTATTATAAAAGGGTGGCAATGCTGAGCCGCCATGCGCTAGTACCAACCATTATATGCTTTGCGCCAGTGTGGTCATGCGTGTGTGTGGTTAGGGACCGGCTGATATAAGCCCCTAGAATACCGACTTAATCGGTGAGGAGTTTGGTATGCTAGCTGGTCAGGGTCGGTGTCCTAGATGCCCTAGATTACCGGCATAACCGGTGAGGAGTTTGATTGCCGTATTCAGGGCCTGGCGTTCAGACGCCATAGATTGCGGGTGTCTCCCGCGAGGACATTAGCGCATGATCACGTTCTATGTTCGCTTAGCTGTTCAATGTGTACCTGGGTGCCTCACAGGACACAGAACTTTTTCTCAGCGGCTCCGTGACATAACAGGGTTCGCTTTCAACGCTAGACAGCGCCCTAGCGTGTTTACTTTGCGACTCAGTTGTGTTTAGTGAGTTTGCACACATCGCCATATAGCGCTGCGGCACTCCTTCTAGCGGCTCTGTGAAATAACAGAGTTCGCACTTATTGCCACAGCGCGTTACGGCGTTTATTTTGGCGACTCTGCGGGATAACAGAGTTCGCTTCTTGCGCCATTTTACCAGCAGCAGGCTCCGCCTGCACGGTGGACCCCGGCTGCGAACGCACCTCTCTACATCAAATATTTGGTGCATTCCGCAGACCCTTACATAATACTAGCGCCAGGGTCTGGCTGGTAAAATGGCGGACGACCAGCGTCTGCAGCGGTATATCCAGCAGCTGGAGGGTAGGTTGGCGACTCTAGAGCGCACAACCTCAGCTGTGGATGTTACCGCAGTCGCGGTTCAGGCTGCTAGTGTGGCCGCCGCCAGTTTGTCCTCTGCCACCCCTGCTCCGACTATTTCCCGCCTCCCACTTCCAGACAAGTTTACCGGTGACAGTAAACAATGTCGGGGTTTCGTCAGTCAGTGCTCCATACATCTAGAGCTTCTGGCTGCACGTTTTCCCACGGAGCGGGCGAAAGTGGGTTTTATCATTTCCCTTTTGTCGGGCAGGGCGTTGGAGTGGGCAACGCTGTTGTGGGAGCGCGATGATCGTGTGGTGCAGAGTGCTCCTCTCTTCTTGGACACTCTGAAACAGGTCTTTTTAGGACCTCGCGTCACCCACGATACGGCTCTTCAACTGTTGGCTATCACCCAGGGTTCATCCATGGTCAGCCAGTTTGCCGTCCAATTTCGGACTCTGGTCTCTGAGCTGGACTGGCCAGATAAAGTCCTTATACCCGTGTACTGGAGGGGACTGGCAGACCATGTGAAGGACGCCTTGTCCACCAGGGAGATTCCTGCACACTGGAGGAGCTCATTACCATATCTACCCGCATCGACCTCCGTTTTAACGAGCGGAGGTTGGAGCGGGCCCAGTGTAGGCAGAGGTTCCGGCTGGCGCCCATCTTCGCCAGACCTCTTCAATCTTCCATTCAGGCGTCCGATTCCCCTAAGGCCATGGAGATTTCTCGAGTGAGACCTAAGTCTCGGGCCGCTCGAGTATCTGTGATTTGTAATGCTTGCCAACAAATAGGGCATTTTGCTAATAAATGTCCACGACGGTCGGGAAAACGACCGCGTCTAGTAACCATTGGAGGGGGTTCACTAGACACAGCAGTACACGCCTCCAAGTTGTCCTTTAGGGGGACAATCAATTTTGGCTCATCCACTTTAACAGTCACGCTTTGTGTGGATTCTGGAGCCGAAGGAAATTTCATGTCTTCTACCTTCGCTCTCCGCCACTCTATACCTCTGGTGATGCTCGCCAAACCTGTGACTGTTCGAGTAGTGAATGGGTCGACACTGCCTTCACCTATCACACATCAGACCATCCCTTTTACATTGTCAATGTCCCCTTCCCATCAGCAGATTATCTCACTTCTGGTCATTCCTGAGGGAATAGACGAGATTTTGTTAGGGATGCCTGGCTCCGTTTCCACTCCCCACACATTGAGTGGAACTCTGGGAGGATATTGGGTTGGGGTGAGTCATGTAAAGGCAGATGTATGAGGGAATGCATTCAGGTGGCCACTACAGAGATGCCCGCAGATCTTACTTCACTTCCTAAATACTATTGGTCATATGCAGACGTATTCTCCAAAAAGGCTGCAGAAGTCCTTCCACCTCATCGTCATTATGACTGTCCTATTGACCTCTTGCCTGGAGCAGAACCTCCTCGGGGACGGGTCTATCCCCTTTCTCTCCCGGAGACGGAGGCTATGTCCCAATATATTCAGGAGAACCTGGCAAGAGGATTCATTAGGAAGTCAGTGTCACCTGCAGGGGCGGGGTTCTTCTTCGTGCAGAAGCAGAATGGAGAATTACGTCCATGCATCGATTACAGGGGTCTTAATGCCATCACCGTTAAGAATAAATACCCGTTGCCACTGATTTCTGAGCTATTTGATAGGCTACGGGGGGCAAGGGTATTTATGAAATTAGATCTGCGGGGTGCTTATAACCTGATTCGCATCCGTGAGGGGGACGAATGGAAGACGGCTTTTAATACCAGGGATGGGCACTATGAATATCTGGTGATGCCCTTCGGGCTCTGTAATGCCCCAGCCGTCTTCCAAGACTTTGTTAATGACATCTTCCGGGATATGCTCTCCACCTCAGTCGCAGTCTATCTGGATGATATTCTCATCTTTTCCCCAGATATTGACTCACACCGGAGAGATGTCTGCAGAGTCTTCGACCTCTTACGGGCAAATTCCCTCTACGAAAAGTTGGAGAAATGTGTGTTTGAGCAGGAGTCCTTACCTTTCCTGGGCTATATCATCTCCGCCCAGGGATTGGCTATGGATCCTGCCAAACTACAGGCGGTGATGGACTGGCAAGAACCCCATTCTTTGAAGGCGGTGCAGCGCTTTATGGGGTTCATTAATTACTACCGCCAGTTTATCCCTCACTTCTCAACTTTGGTAGCTCCCGTGGTTGCCCTCACCAAAAAGGGAGCAAATCCAAAATTGTGGTCTGAAGAGGTCTCCAAGGCTTTCACTTCTATTAAGTCCCATTTCGCTAGCGCTCCCATCCTACATCGCCCCGATGTTGATAAGCCATTTATATTGGAGGTGGATGCCTCGTCCGTTGGTGCTGGAGCAGTCCTCTTCCAAAAGGATGCTCAAGGTCGGAAGCATCCATGCTTCTTTTTCTCCAAGACCTTCACACCAGCGGAGAGGAATTATTCCATCGGGGACAGGGAGTTGCTAGCAATGAAGTTGGCCTTCTCAGAGTGGAGACATCTGTTGGAGGGGGCTCGCTTTCCCTTCCAAGTCTTCACGAATCACAAAAAATCTGGTGTATTTGCAGACTGCCCAGCGGCTAAATTCCCGTCAGGCCAGATGGTCCTTGTTTTTCTCCCGATTTCACTTCACCCTTCATTTTCTGTCGGAAGAGAAGAACATTCGGGCTGACGCTCTCTCTCACTCCGTTGTGTCTTCTGAGGAGGAGGAGGGGGAGCCACGGCTTATTGTCCCTTCTGAGAGCCTGAGAACTGTAGCTCCGGTCTCGCTAGAGGCTGTCCTCCGGGCAAGACCTTTGTACCATCTAAGTTGCGACCGGAGGTTCTCTCTTGGGTCCATTCGTCCAGGGTGGGTGGACATTTTGGGAAAAAAAGGACATCTGAGCTACTCGCGAGGACATACTGGTGGCCGCATATGGTCCGGGATGTTGGAGATTATATTCGGGCATGTGTCTCCTGTGCCAAAAATAAGTCCCCTCGTCAACGACCAGCTGGGTTACTTTACCCATTGCCGGTGGCAGACAGGCCTTGGGAAATAGTCGGGATGGATTTTGTGGTAGGCTTGCCCAAATCTCGTGGGTGTACCATCATATGGGTTATCACTGATCACTTCTCTAAAATGGCGCACTTGGTGCCACTACCCCGGTTACCTTCTGCACGGGCCTTGGCGACACTGTTTATCAAACATATTTTCTGCTTACACGGTATGCCGGACAAAATTGTCAGCGATCGGGGTCCCCAGTTTGCGTCTCGGTTCTGGAGAGAGCTTTGTCGCCTTCTCAGTGTTGAGTTGAATCTCTCCTCTGCTTATCATCCCGAGACTAATGGGTTGGTAGAGAGGGCCAACCAGACCTTGGTCACATATCTGCGACATTTTGTTTCAGCTAGGCAGGATAACTGGGTATCCTTGTTACCGTGGGCGGAGTTTGCATTAAACAACTCTGTGGCTGATTCCACTGGACAAACCCCATTTCTCCTTAATTACGGTCAGCACCCGCGGGTTCCTGTACCTATGCCCGTGTCTTCCGCCGGCTACAGGGTGGCAGACTGGGCTGTGGAGGCACAGGACATTTGGGACCACACTCAGGATGCCATTCAGGCCTCCAAGGAGAGAATGAGGTCATCCGCCGACGCACAACGGCGCCCCGCTCCGACTTTTGCCCCTGGCGATTTAGTGTGGCTCTCCGCCCGTAACATCAGGCTGCGTGTAGAGTCCACTAAGTTCGCACCTCGCTTCTTGGGTCCCTTCAAGGTCCTTGAACAGGTCAATCCTGTGGTCTACCAGTTAGCCCTTCCGCCACGCCTGGGTATCACCGACACATTCCATGTCTCCCTCCTGAAACCCGTATACTTGTCCCGGTTTTCCGAGTCATCTGCCGGGACAACGGGTTAGTCTACGGACGATTATGAGGTGAATGCTATTCTGGGGTGCAAGGTGGTATGTGGCAAAAAGTTTTATTTGGTGGATTGGAGGGGTTATGGGCCTGAGGATAGGTCATGGGAGCCTGCTGAGCGTGTTAAGGCTCCGCAGCTCATCGCTGCCTTTGAGTGCAGCGAGGCCCAAGGAAGGGGGGGCCCTAGGAGTGGGGGTAATGTTAGGGTTCGAGTTCCCACTGCTGCACAAGGAGAGTCTCGAGCCAGCCCCACTGCGGTCTCCCATTCATCTCCGGCCGCAGTGGAGCCTGCTCAGCAGAGACGTAGGTCCCAGCGTCTTGCCCATTCCAGTACTGTGCAGTGACTTGCTGCTGCCTCTCCTGGATCTGCTATTATAGCCAGTGCTGGAGCAGACGTCTTTGGGACAAAGTCCTGCGTTTCCCCTTCTGAGCATGCCCAGGGTGAGATCTCTCATTGGAGATCGGGGGTCACGTGCTCAGGTACTTCAGCAGCTCCTATTGGTCTGCCAGGAAGGTCCTGTGACTACTGGAGTTCTGGAACAAGTTTCATTGGTCCTTGTTTCTGGCAGGTCCTGTAGCTGTTATTATAAAAGGGTGGCAATGCTGAGCCGCCATGCGCTAGTATCAACCATTATATGCTTTGCGCCAGTGTGGTCATGCGTGTGTGTGGCTAGGGACCCGGCTGAAATAAGCCCCTAGAATACCGACTTAATCGGTGAGGAGTTTGGTATGCTAGCTGGTCAGGGTCGGTGTCCTAGATGCCCTAGATTACCGGCATAACCGGTGAGGAGTTTGATTGCCGTATTCAGGGCCTGGCTGTTATGATTTGGTAGCTGAGGAGTGCAGGTAAAAAAGGCAATACACCAGAGCAGTTGGAATCTATGAGATTGCAGTAACCTGACTAACCACCGCAACTAGAGGCAGCCGTGGAGCGTTCCTACGTTGGTCCTAGACGCCTCGTCACAGCCTGAGAAACTAACTATACCTAAAGATAGAAAGAGGAAAGCTATCTGCCCCGGAGCAGATCCCCAAAGAACATAGAAAGCCCCCAAACATGTAATGGCGGTTAGACAAGAAGAAATACTGACACAGACAGAAAATAGTATGAGCAAACGTTGGGGCCCAAACTATCTAAATAGAAAAGGATAGGAAGGGCACTTACTGCAATCCCAAAAAACCCTGAAAAGCACCAACTCTACTAATTTCAAAAACACCTGAGATCACACGACCTCTACCACCTAAATTAGTTCTCTGGTGTAACAAAATCAAAACAGCAGCCACTGAAAAAACTGGAAAAAGCAAATGTACAAAACATCAGTGGCTGAACTAAACTGAGAGGCAAAAGCCCCCGGAGGGGACCCAGAAGGCCCCCACAGAAGTGCAGGACAAAATGCAAAAATCAAGCACAAAAACAAAAAGAAGAAAATGTCTTATCTGTTAGCAGGAGATGCAGACACGACACAGCAGGCTACAAAGGAAACAGGAATCAAGGATTGAGACCAGAACAATTGATCACCGGCAACCCTGATGGGAAGGCGACTCCCTTAAATAAGACCAGTCAGTAACACCTGATTCCCAATCCTCACAATCTTCACTGGACAGTCCAGTACCGCTTGTAACCACCAGAGGGAGCCCCCGCTCAGAACTCACCTCAAGTCCATTCACAACACCTGGCGTTCAGACGCCATAGATTGCGGGTGACTCCCGCGAGGACATTAGCGCATGATCACGTTCTGTGTTCGCTTAGCACTTAACTGTATACCTGGGTGCCTCACAGGACACAGAACTTTTTCTCAGCGGCTTTGTGACGTAACAGGGTTCGCTTTCAACGCTAGACAGCGCCCTAGCGTGTTTACTTTGCGACTCAGTTGTGTTTAGTGAGTTCGCACACATCGCCATATAGCGCTGCAGCACTCCTTCTAGCGGCTCTGTGAAATAACAGAGTTCGCACTTATTGCCACAGCGCGTTACGGCGTTTATTTTGGCGACTCTGCGGGATAACAGAGTTCGCTTCTTGCGTCATTTTACCAGCAGCAGGCTCCGCCTGCACGGTGGACCCCGGGCTGCGAACGCACCTCTCTACATCAAATATTTGGTGCATTCCGCAGACCCTTACAATATGTTAAATCTATATGCAGCTGACGACTTATGTCCTAACAGCCAATGCCATAGGTAACCAGGATCAGGCATGTTGGAGTTCGACATGTCTGGTTGTTTTGTAAAGCCATAAGACAAGACACCTGCGGAGGTATCTGGCAGCATCTCATCTGCCTTCCACCAGTATAATACGCACAATGAAATTTAGTCTAGTACAAGGCCTAAAACAATCATAAATATTGGTTTAGTAATAGCCACGTCCTAAAAGATAACATCAATTTTGTACCTCATGTAAAAAATTTGCTGTTTTCACCTACAGAGTACCCCATCTGAGCAAGAACCAAAGATCCGTCTGCAATGTAGACATTGTACCTTACCAAGCCGGTCAACGGTGTCTCTTGGTGGACTTCTCGTGTGATAAATTCTCTGATGTTAAGGGGTCATTAAAAATTAATGTTGCTTCTAATTAGATAATCCACAATTTATTATAAGGATTTTTTTCAAATCTAAATAACTAAACAATTTACTTATGGGTGCATTTTTAATGTAAAAAATAAAACGGTCTTCACTGAACCTTTTTTTTACTATTACAGTTTGCCTAATTCCTTTTATAAATATAGTGCATTGGGGTATTTTGATAAGACAGATTATTAACATTTAAAAGTACACATCAAGTGTGTATATAGCACTGAAAGGAAGCTAAAAATATTACTTCGCTGGTGCACTGGCAGCTTCCATTGCTTAAGATGATTGTTCCTAACGGGCTGGCTACTGGGCTTCTTTGTTTTGTAAATAGGTGATTATTATTGTGACACATTTGTAAAATTTTAATAAAAGATATGTTCAAAAAGAAAAACTTCATGTTCATTGTGTACTTGGTGCTATTTAAAAATAAAAATCCTAACCGCTCTTTAACCCCTTAAGGACCAAGCCACTTTGTAAGTTAATAGCGGAGTCTCATTTTCCAAATCTGACCAATTTCACTTTGTGTTAATAACTGTGGTACGTGTTGTGAGCACCTTGAGCCCCCAGGTGCTTCACAAAATTATACTGTTGAGCCGTGAAAATAATTTATTTTTCCCACAAAAATGTGGTTTTAGCCTCAATTTTTTTTTTTTTTTCACAACGGTAACATGAGCAAATAGTCCATACAATGTGTTGTGCAGTTTCTACTAAGTACAATGAAACACCATATGTAGTGGAAAACTGTTCGGTACATGTCACGGCTCGGAAGGGAAGGAGCGCCATTTGACTTTTGGAGTGCAAAATTGGCTGGAATAGATGGTGGAAGCAATGAGGTGTTTGCAGAGCTTTTGATGTGCCTAAATCTCCCCCACACACACACGTGACCCCATTTTTGAAATTATACCCCTCAAGGAATTTATCAAGTGCTGTGGTGAGCATCTTGAACTCACATGTACTTTGTGGAAATTTTAAACATTGGACCATAAATATGAAGTTTTTCCCAGTAATGTTTTGGCCCCAAATTTTTCATTTTCACAAAGGTAACCGGAAACCTTGCAAAACAAATTTTGCGGTCCATTCTCTCCTCAGTCGGGCAGTGTTCCATATGTGGTCAAAAATGACTTTTTGGGCATAGTGGAAAGCTGAGAAGGGATGGAGCGCCATATCAGAGTACAGATTTGCATAGAATGGTTTGCAGGTGCCATGTCACATTAGCAGAGTGTCTGAGGTGTCAGGTCAATAGTACCCCCATAAGTCACCCCATTTTATAAACTACACCTCTTAATGAAATCATCTAGGGGTGCAGTGGTCTTATTGAAACCACATGTGTTTCACAAAATGTTATATCACTGAACAGGAAACAAAAAAATTTGACCACTATAATGTTTTGGCCCCAGATTTTATATTTTTACAGGGAAAAATGTGTAAAAATGACCACATAAATTGTTACACAATTTCTTGAGAATGAGGCAATACCCCATATTTGGCTGTAAAGTACTGTTTGGCCACACTGCAAGACTCCAGAGGGACGGAGCACTATTTGACTCTATAAAAACAAATTTTTGTAGAATAGTTTGCAAATTTCATATACAGAGCCCCAAGGTGTTAAAAGGGCAGAATTCCCCTCAATTGACCTCAATTTGAAAATTGCAACCCTCTTTGAATGTATCTACAGGTGTAGTCAGTAGCGTAGCTACTGGGGGGGCAGAGGGGGCCGTTGCCCCGGGCCCAGTCACATGCAGGGGCCCACTGGGAGACATGGCCAGTATCTGACGTGTCAGGGAGAGAGCAGCGCAATGCCGGCTCCCTCTGCCACAGGTTGCAGTGCCTGTCTGTCTGTGCAGTGTACGGTGCTGCTGTCTCACCAGAGGAGCTCCTTCCTGGCTGCAGCAGCTGTAGTTTCACTTTCTGACCAGGCTCTGGTTGTCTCAGCCACACTGGGTCCTAGTGCCCTCTGTGTGCATACACTGGACACTTCCTGGTCCGGCCTCAGTCGCTGCCTGCAAGCTTCATGGTAAGTGTGGATGGAATTTATTAAATTCATTCAGCTTAGGCATGTCATGGTCACTGTGGGGGAATGTGAGAGGATGGGGGTATTGTGGGGGCTAATGCACTGGGGGGGTTAATGTGAGAGGATCGGGGTATTGTGGGGGCTGAAGTGGGGAGGGGCAATAGGGCACTGGGGGTAAATGTGAGAGGATGGGGTATTGTGAGTGAGGGGGACAGGGCACGGAGGGTGAATGTGAGAGGATGGGGTATTGTGGAGTCAGGGGGACAGAGCACTGAGGGGTGCATGTGAGAGGATGGGGTGTGGGTGGGGGAAAGGGGGGAGGTAGGGGGCTTTTTTTTGCATGTGAGCTCGTTAATACTTTAATAATAGATTAATATTTCAGTATTATTATTATAACAAGGGCACAAACAGATGGCCGTATAACTCATGCGAGGATCGCACTGCAATCCTCCGGACTGGCCGGTACAGCTCCTGACATGAGCGCGACAGCGTGATGTATTACTATGCAGCTGTCACACTTAGGTGTGGAGAGCCGACGGTATGTCTGAGGATTGCGATGTGATCCTCGCACGAGAAATACGTCCGTCTGTGTGCCCCATAATAAGTATAATCATACAGTAACCACGAGCTGCATTCTATTTAATAATTTAATAATAAGCAATTTATTATTATGAAGTTATTAAAGGCTCGGGATAATTGTCTGCAGTCACTTTGAGACTACAGACCGCAAAATCATGATGGGGTTATTATTTATAGGGGCACCTGTAGGGTAACTACCGGGTGGAAGACGGTGCTGAGGCGGCTGTCAGTCAGTGCCGGGGTGAGGTTTCAGCCGCCACTCTCTATACACAGAGCTGTGACTGAAACCTTGCCAGCGTAACCCCTATGCCTGGAAGAGCAAGGCTGCCGGGAGGAATAAAGGTAATTTCCTCCCTGCAGAGGAGCTCTCAGTGCAGGCGTCGCACGTGTCAGAACGCTATTAACTATTATACTGTGTATTGGAGGAGTAGTGGGAACATCATTCTATGTATAGGGGAACTCTAGTGGACATCATACTATATGTACGGGAGCTGTGGGCCTACCATACAGTGTATATGGGAGCTGTGGGATCATCATATGGTGTATAGGGGGAGCAATGGGATGAAACTGAAAGGGAGTAGATACACATTAGATATTAGAAAACACTTTTTGACAGTGAGGGTGATCAATGAGTGGAACAGGCTGCCATGAGAGGTGGTGAGTTCTCCTTCAATGGAAGTCTTCACACAGAGGCTGGACAGACCTCTGTCTGAGATGGTTTAGTGAATCCTGCTTTGAGCAGGGGGTTGGACACGATGACCCTGGAGGTCTCTTCCAACTCTACCATTCTAGGATTTGATAATTCTACATGTGAATGGTGCTGGAAATGTGAGAAGACAGATGTGTCTTTGTTGTAATTTCTGCAGATGAGTCCTGGCTGGAGAAGTTGACATGTCGGTCTGGGCCAGATAGAAAAGTGAATGACTCCACCAGAAAGAACATCCTCTGTAAGCCACTATCTATAACTTTGCAGTAATCTCTATATGTCCTGCAGGACTGGTATCTACCACTATATGTCACCAACTGGTAATATCAATGCTGGTCTTTGTGTAGACTTTTATTTTCAATAACAGTGCGGTCATCTCCTGAGGTTTCCCTATGCCATCATAGTTATAATCATGATTACTTGGTTAGGGGCCACAGGCGGCCACAGACAGAAAGGGCCCCTGTGCAATAACAATATATGATCCCTTTGCAGCCCAAGAGCCCCTAAAAATGCAAATTTGCACCTTTTTTGGAGGTAGAAATGGGCCCACTTACTTCTTGTGCCCATGTGCGGCCACGCAGGTTGCACCAATGATATGTACGCATGTTAGGGGCCCACTCAGATGTTTCGCCCCCCCTGAGCTGAACTCCTAGCTACGCCTCTGGGCAAAGGTTATCTGTAAGAAGTGCGGAAGGACCTTTAGCCGAGGGAAAAATCTCAGAAATTTGAATACCAGTTGCATGCTTAGACATTTAATGAACATGCAATTGCAATCAAGGACTGACTACAAAACCTACAAATACCCCCCCCCCCAGGGCTGGCGTAAGCACCTGGCGCACCCGGGCAAGTGCCGGTTCCCTGAGCAGGTGGGGGGGACGACTCGTGGGTGACGGCACTGGCACAGGGCCCCTCATAGTACAAAAAAGTGTCTCTGACAGTGGGGGGGCCCACTCGCCGTCAGACACAGCGGTTTACTATGACGGGCCCTGTGCCAGTGCCGTCGCCCACAAGTCGGCCCACCCCACTTGCTCATGTCCCCAGCACTTGGAATACTTACCTCTCCATGCTCCACCGCTGTGACGTCTTACGTGTTTCCTGACAGTGACATTCAGGTTAGAGAGCGCGATGACATCACGTCTGTATGCCCTCTGCCTAAACAGTCCAAGTACAGAGAGCTGTAAGATGATGACGCTGAGGAGCCCAGAGTAGAGCAGTGCACAGCGAGGAGAGGTATTTTGTTTTTTTAAATGTTTGGAGCAATATATGGTGAGCATTATACACCGGAGAATTATATATGGGGCCCAGCATACACTTGAGCATCATCTATGGGGCGCATCACACACTGGAGCATTCTAAATGGGGGACATCAGACACTGGAGCAGCATTTACGGGGCCCATTATACACTGGAGCATTATAAATGGGGCCTATTATATATGGAGCATTATTTTTGCCCATAACACACTGGAGCATCATCCATGGGGCCCATCATATACTAGAGCATTTTAAATGAGGGACATCAGACACTAGAGCATTACACATGGGGCCTATTATATATGGAGCATTATTTTGGCCCATAAGACACTGGAGCATTATCCATGGGGCCCATCATATACTGGAGCATTTTAAATGGGGGACATCAGACACTAGAGCAGCATTTACGGGGCCCATTATACACTGGAACATTATAAATGGGGCCCTTTATATATGGAGCATTATTTTGGCCCTTAAGACACTGGAGCATCATCCATGGGGACCATGATATACTAGAGCATTCTAAATGGGGGACATCAGACACTGGAGCAGCATCCATGGGGCCCATCATATACTAGAGCATTCTAAATGGGGGACATCAGACACTGGAGCATTACACATGGGGCCTATTATATATGGAGCATTATTTTGGCCCATAAGAGACTGGAGCATCATCCATGGGGCCCATCATATACTGGAGCATTCTAAATGGGGGACATCAGACACTGGAGCAGCATTTACGGGGCCCATTATACACTGGAACATTATAAATGGGGCCTTTTATATATGGAGCATTATTTTGGCCCTTAAGACACTGGAGCATCATCCATGGGGACCATGATATACTGGAGTATTCTTAATGGGGGACATCAGACACTGGAGCAGCATCTACGGGGCCCATTATACACTGGAGCATTATAAATGTGGCCCATTATACACGGGAGCTTTCTAAATGGGGGACATCAGACACTGGAGCAGCATTTACGGGGCCCATTATACACTGGAGCATTATAAATGTGGCCCATTATATATGGAGCATTATTTTGGCCCAAAAGACACTGGAGCATCATCCATGGGGCCCATCATATATTGGAGCATTCTAATGGGGAAGATCAGACACTGGAGCAGCATCCATGGGGCCCATCATATACTGGAGCATTCTAAAAGGGGGAAAACAGACACTGGAGCAGCATTTACGGGGACCATTATACACTGGATCATTATAAATGGGGCAGATTATAAATGGAGCATTATATTGGCCCATCATACACTGGATCATCATCCATGGGGCCATCATATACTGGAGCATTCTAAATGGGGCAGATCAGACACTGGAGCATCATCCATGGGGCCCATCATATACTGGAGCATTCTAAATGGGGGACATCAGACACTGGAGCAGCATTTACGGGGCCCATTATACACTGGAGCATTATAAATGGGGCCTATTATATATGGAGCATTATATTGGCCCATAAGACACTGGAGCATCATCCATGGGGCCCATCATATACTGGAGAATAATATGGGCTTCATTATTTAAGGGGCATCATATAGGGTATGGAGCATCATATGGGGCACATATGGGGCCTATTCTGTATGGAGCATAATATGGAGCCCATTCTGTATGGAGCAATATATGGGGCCCATCATATACTGTATGGAGCTTTATATGCGACTCATTACACTGTATGGAGCAATATGTGGGGGTCATTCTACTCTATGGGGACCATCCTACACTGTATGGCACATTATATGGGGACCATCATATACTAGAGCATTATGTGGAGCTCATCATATATTGTATGGAACATTATATGGGACCAATTATGTATGGAGCAATATATGGGGCACATTATTCTGTATGGCGCACTATGTGGTGGCCATAATACTGTATGGAGGAATATACTGTCCGGTTTTTGAGCTATTGTAGATTTTAACATACATATCAGTCATGTAATGTAAGAAGTGAAGTATTTGGCATTGTACTATAACTATATTTCTGTGCCGTATCTGAGCATCATGAATTGTGGTATGTATTAAAGGGGCCCACTGACACTCTTTGACCCGGGGCACACCAAAACCTGGAGCCAGCCCTACCCCCCACAACTTTAGCCAAATAACCCCCCGTTTTCAATGCGTAACTATTAGTATAAAGTAAATTAAGGTTGACAAGCTTAAGTAATAAGAATTGATGTCATTGGCGTTGAAATGGGCACTGTAGGTGTGTTTACTGTCCTCCACTCCCTGCCGACTTTGCTTCCCCATTGACTTGCATTGGGTTTCATGTTTCAGTCGGACCACCGACTTTTCCCGATAGTCGGCCGATTTCTTTCGACTCGACTTTTGAGAAAGTCGGGTTTCATGAAACCCGACTCGACCCTAAAGAAGGAAAAGTCGCTCATCTTTACTCAGGACCTATCCAAAAAATCAGGTGCTATAAGCTGACCTAGGACCTGATCTGCATTGTCTGATGATGACCGCTATTCAATGACAAGGTTTGAGACTACATGTTGGAACTCTTTTCAATGTGTTTATATTCAAATAGCTGTTCAGGGGTGCCAGGTGTTGGACCCCCACTAATCTGATATTGATTACCTATATTAAGCATAGGTAATCAATATCTTGTGACAATGCAAAACAACTCCCAGTAAAAAGAAATCAATGTGAACACACCATAAAGCTAAAAATGAATTACATCATGAAGAATATGTGCACATAAATTTTTTTAGTTTTTTTTTTTAAATCCTCTCCAAAGTTCACCTCAAAGATTATTTCAGATACTCTCAGAAAGCAATTTCAGTTCATTTCTATGGAAAATCCACTCATCCACTCCGTTTATAAGGCAGATTTTTTTTAAGCTTTATGTTCACTGAAGAGGTTTATAAATAAACCTGGTGGAAAGAAATAAATTGCTTGTCATGTATTTGAAGAGGATCCAAAATGAAAATACTCAAAACATGGCACTTGTCCAATCATGAAAAAAACCTCTTCCAAAACCTCATAAGGCTATGTGCCCACGCTGTGTTTTTTAAGCGTTTTTGCCGCGTTTTTCCACGGCGGAAACGCTTATAAAAACTCTAACAAAACGCATCCCATGCAATCCTATGGGATTCTGCAGTTGCTGTGCCAATGCTGCGGATTTTTCCGCTGCGGAATCGCATAGCAGAAAAATCTGCAGCATGTTCATTATTTTAGAGGAATTGTGGCGATTCCGCCGCCATATGATTGCATTGAAACGCTCACTTTACGCATATGACTATGCCCACCATGCGTAAAGTGAGCGCTGCATGTGCGGATGGTACCCAGGGTCTGGAGGAGAGGAGACTGTCCTCCAGACCCTGGGTACCATATTCCTGTAAAAAATAGAATGAAAATAAAAAATAGGGATATACAGTACTTACCCTCTGTCGGCCTCCAGAGTCCTCTGCGGAGCTGCCGGCAAGTTCCGGCAGCGCTGCGGAGGATTGGGATTGCCGCTGAGGAGATCGGGGGGCCGCCAGGAGGTGAGTATATCCATATTTTTTATTTTTTTATTATTTTTAACATTCATCAATAGTAAAAAGTTGGTCACACTTGACAAGCACTATGCTTGCCAAGTGTGACTAACCTATCAATCACTCTTCCAAGCGATGCTTCAAATCGCTTGGAAAAGAGTGAGCATTCTGCAAGCTAAAAATGCTTGTGTTTTGGGGGAAAACGCATGCGAATTACGCATGTGTTATACCCGCGGCAGGGAATAGCGCAAATGCTCCGGACAATTCCAGAGCATTTCTGCAACATGGGCACATAGCCTAAAAATCAGGTATATAAGATGCGTGACTGGTGACCAATAAATGGCCCCTATCTGTGCAGTCAGATATATACAGTAGTAAGGAATTGTCTAAATCATTCCACAACTCTTCAGCATTGTGCGGTTTGTCATCTAAGCATATTAGCTTCAGCACTGCCTGTTGCCGCTTTGCTGAGGCAGTGCTGGAGTGCCTCCAGCTTCTGACTGATGTGGTCATTTCGGAGATGGAGGCTGAAGAGGAGGAGGATGAGGTGCAGGAGCTGTAGACTGTGGGGGCAACCCTGATTGACCTAGGGCCCGCAATCCTCAGCATCAGGAGGACGTGTTCCATCCCAAGGTCCGACTGGATCCCAGCTTCCACTATGTTATCCCAGTGTGCCGTCAGCGAGATGTACCATCCCTGCTCACAAGCACATGTCCACGTGTCCATGGTTAGGTGGACTTTCCCAGTAACTGCGTTGTTGTGGGACACGTGTTTGTGTAATGCGGGGATGGCACACCGGGAGAAATAATGGTGGCTGGGGACCGAGTACAGAGGGATGGCCACCGTTATCAGGTTGGGGAAAGCTTCCGTCTCCACAAGACTAAAAGGCAACATTTCGAGCGCAAGCAGTCATAAAATGTGTGAATTTAGTAGTGTGGCCTGTGGGGCGTTGGCTGCGTATTTGCACTTGCATTTTAAGGACTGGGGTATGGACAACTGAACGCTGTGCTGGGACAAGGTTGTGAACGTGCTTGATGATGGTACTAGTTGATCGAATGCAACAACAGGTGCAGGGCAGGAGGCATCTTCGCATGCACCATGGACAAGACATTTCAGCAGCTGATAGGACCCCTCTCTTATGGGGATCCTGTGCAGCTGCACCAGTGGTATGTCCACCCCTGCTATACACTGTATATTATATACAGGGCTCCTGTGTATAATGTCACTGGTGCTCACTGTATTACCTGTACACTATACACTATTTACAGATCTCATGTGTGTAATGTCACTGGTGATCATGGTATTATCTGTACACTGACACTATATACAAAGCTCCTGGGTATAATGTCACCGGTGTTCACTGTATTACCTGTACACTGACACTATATACAGCGTTTCTTTGTATAATGTCACTGGCGATCACTGTATTACCTGTATACTATACACTATATACTGAGCTCCTATGTATAATGTTACTGGTGATCACTGTATTACCTGTACACTGACATTATATACAGAGCTTCTATGTATAATTTCACTGGTGATCACTGTATTACCTGTACACTGACACTATATACAGAACTCCTGTGTATAATGTCTCTGGTGATCACTGTATTACCTGTACAGTATTCATTATATACAGAGCTCCTATGTATAATGTCACTGGTGATCATTGTATTACCTGTACACTATTCACTATATACAGCGCTCCTGTGTATAATGTCACTGGTGATCACTAGAGTTGAGCGATACTTTCCGATATCCAAAAGTATCGGAGTCGGAATGGTATCGCCGATACCCCAAAAATATCGGCGATACCCGATACCGATACCGGAAATCCAATGTAAGTCTATGGGAACAAAATATCGGAATTAAAAAAAGCCCATTCTTGCCTTGTTGGTTAATTGTACATGAAGGAAAACAACAAAGAGTAATGTAGAATGTATTGGGGGAGGTTGAGGAGACATTAAAGGCATAGATGTTTAACCCAATCAAATGGAATAGCATTAATATTTTTTTTTTTAAAGATGTTCGGATTGATGAAGAAATTGACAATGTTGTTAACGTTTTTTCTATTTTGGCAAATATGTATGTTTCACAACTTCCATGCTCTTCACCTTTTTAACTTTTGACACACTTTCTCCTTCATAATCTTCAGCAGCATCATCTTTTTCATCAAATTATTCTTCATCTTCACCTTCTTTATCTTCTTCTTAAACTTCTTGCTATTCATCTTTTTGTTAACATTACTCATATTGTTCTTATTCAACTATTATTCTTCTTCATATTCTACTTCATCTTCATCTTCTTCATCATATTCTAATTTTGGACAGAGATTCCTGTACTTGTAATCTGTAAAAGTATGAATTTTTAATCCTTGCGTTCTTGCTGTCACAAAAGTTTTAAATTACAACAGTATTTGTCCGTGTTGAGTTTAGCCTGCAGCAGCAGTCATTTTCCAGGGGCATGTCTGGTTGCGCAAGGCTTTATCCGGCAACACTACCTTCCTTGTGTCACGGGTAGGGTAGCGTGTGTCTATTATATGACTCTCTCTAAAATGTGACGTTACGCAGCCTTATTCTGCCCTAGGGACGCCAAAAATACGACAGCAGTAATCATTTACTGTATAAAACTCCACCTATGAGCAACAAAACAAGCACGTTCCCTCTTCTGTTTCCTGCGCTGACATGTGAGGAGGGAATTTGGAGATGCTCCTGAATTCCTCCCAGGTATCCAAGCATATCGGGCCCATAGGAGAGCAGTAAAACCACCCCCGGGAACACTGACACCTTTTACATTCGTGGGGACATAATTTATGGAGCGCTACTTGCTACGGAGTTCACAACAGACCCCGAACGGTTTACCTATCCAACTGAAGCAGAAGGACAAGATGGCGCATGGAGGAGACAAAGAGGAAAGAGGCGCGATGCTGAGCGCTGCCATAGACATGCAGCAAGAGCTATTATCAGAAGCACCATGTGACCTGAGTGTTCCTCAGGAATTTGATTCGCAGAAAATGGCTGAAGAGAGGTCAAAGCCCTTCTCTTACCAGACATTCAGAAGCTGCTGGAGTCGGCATTGCAATCGTCATTGTCTTCCATACAAAAGTCTGTACACCTGAATACCATTGCAATTACCAAGCTGCAACAGGATGTGGCGCTGCTACAACAGGAGAAGCAACTTGGCCAAGACAGAGAACAGAACCTTCAGCAGAAGTTACAAAATTTGAGAGACAAAACAGAGGACTTGGAAAATCGCTCGAGACAAAGCAATTTACGTCTCGTCGGACTGCCTGAATCGTTTAAATCAGCAGACTTACAATACATCTGTGAGAATGATCTACCGAAAATATTGTGACTTAACTACTACTGTCGTGTGTAACGTGCACATCGTGTGGGACCGCCGCAAAACAACAACAGGTGAGGGGAGGCATCGAAACCAACGATGTACAGACCACGGCAAGTAATAATTAAGCTGTTACATTATAACGACAAAGTTTCATTGTTACGGCCATTCAGAGAAGTGAGGCGCCCAGTGCTACTCCATGGCTATGAGATTCTGCTCTTTGATGACTTCTCAGTATCGGTGTCCAAGAAGAGGAGGGCGTTCAGTTTAATTTGCACAACGTTGTTTGAGCGAGATGTTCGCTTTCAACTACTGTTCCCAGCGCGTTAGCGGTTCCAAAGATCTGACGGGACATATGTCATTAATGACACACCAGAACAAGCCGAAGCAGCCTTGGAACGAAATCAACAAAGTGATAGGGAAGTACAGCGACGCAGTTCCAGGTTCTCCCCACGCAGACGACGACAAGATGGCAGTTCATGAAGGAGATCAGGAAAGATGAAAGAGATTCTCTCCACGTTAAATGACATATGAGATATATTTGCTGTTTGAGCCGTTTCTATTGGAGTTCCTTCATACCTATGCTAAAGCATGATAGTTTTGCTGCAATTTTAGATGGTTAAATTAGTTAATTGATATTAGATGTTGAAGATCTCTCATGAGAGTGAGGGTCTTGATAAACGTGGGACAAATGAGTTAAACATTACATATGGAGGGACAATAAGTGAAGCAGGCTATTGGGGTTTCATGCTTTGGACACATGGGGGGGTACACTGAATAGCCTGGGAGGATGGGGGTAATCTCCTCACAGGTTAGAAAAAAGGAAGTCACATAAACACAGGTAGTGGTGGAGAGACTACGACCGCTTACAGCGGTTTATTGGTAAACAAGAGTTACTAGAAAAGGGTAGCAAGGGACTTCTCTCCAATAATTAATCCTGGAATTGTCAATATATCTTGATTAGGTATTTGATATTGTGGTGCTGCTTCCTCCTTTCCTCGCAGGTTGGTGCCAACGACGGCCATAAGAGGGTACACCGTCTCCTCCAGCACACTCTTAATTTTTCTGCCACCCATTCAACATGAAGATCATCTCCTGGAATGTCAAAGGCTTGCGTGCTCCGGAGAAGCGCACAAAGATTCTCAGGTACCTCCGCCGGTGGAAGCCGTACATAGCACCTTTTTTTTGGAAAATCTAAATAAAAATGAACTTTAAAAAAAAAAAAAAAAACCCTCTTCAACAATCTACAAGACAAACAAGCATGATGGGTGACGCTGCCTTTATTGAGTTACAGTATTAGATCGACATTGTCCATGAGTAACTATGCACTGTGATAGCTATATAGCATTATTAATTTAAATCTGTTGTGGTTGTTTCAACAGCACTTGCAGATCTAACTACCTATTGTTTGTATGCATGATGCACTTTCTTGGTGTAATTATTTATTATTGCGCATTATTACCAGGTTTACATGATGGCCATTTCATATATGGTGTGTGAAGTTACAGTTGTCCTCACTCTGTGTTGATTTTTATTATGTCTGTCATTAATAAAACTCGTGAGGATGATGATGATGATGATGTTTATGATTCGTACATCCATTGACTGCATTATCTTACAGGTACAGATAACGTTCCTTAAGAACCATTAATTGATAATTATGAAATGTAGTTTTATGCATTAATTTAAAAAAGTAAACACTATGTTTTTTTTTTGTTACCATTTCTACTAGCCATGTGCAGATATGCGCTGTGATGACAAATTAATATTTGTCCATATTTCTTATAAAAATTTTTCATTTTAGCCCTTGAAAACTTAAATCTTTCCTGTTTTAAGCATAACAATCAGGGTGACGGCTCTTCCCTATTTGGAGCATGTTCGACATGGGTTTTTCTGTGCATGTGTAGGGAACAGGAGACTTCTTGCCGCTGTGGTACACCAAAGGGGATCTTGCTGGATGTGAGATATATTTCTTCTAGCAGACTGAAGTTTGCTCAGGATTTTCCATGATGACAAGGACCTGTGATAAGGTCATAGTCACGTGATCTGGTCATCTGATGTGTACCTCACCTGAGGGTGTGGAGTAGGCCTATAAAACAAGGAGCTGTTGTAGTTGGTGTGTGGAAGGAAGGATTTTGGCTGGAGTCAGCCTGGAAGATTGTTTTGTTACTGTGTGCCAGTGTGCACCAGGAAGCGAGTACCAGACCACCCGGAATGGGACCTGGCGGTCTCTGCTGACCTGCAGCCGCTTAGTTAAGCCCATCCCAAGCAAGGGTGAGTCTGGCACCAGTGGTTCTCCAAACTGTGGTGATTTATGTTCTGTTTTTATTTTGTTATCTGGACTTTTTCTTGAACTCATGATTAAAACCACTGAAATTTGAAGTAAAAGGCGGTGTGTTTGCCTCATTACTGCAGCCCAGCCCTGCCTACCAGAGCGGATCCCTACAATTGGTGGCTTCAATGCGGGCAACGCAGTGAGGTCAGGCTGTTTTTTCCTGCATGACAGTAAATGTCCTAGGTAAAGAAAGTGACGCAAAACCCGGTGGATAACTGTCCCAAGATGGAGAACACAGTAAAAATGCTGGAGGAGGCCATGCGGCAGCAACAGCAGCTATGCAGCAGCAGCAGCAGCAGGCTATACAGCAGCAGCTATGGAGCAGCAGCAGGCTATACAGCAGCAGGCTATGGAGCAGCAGCAGATATTTAATCAACAGCAACAGGAAACCAATAGTCTAGTGATGCAGCACATCACAGCGCCGCAGACAGCAGGAGCTGCCCGGGGATGGCAGGATGTCCGGAAAGCGGTGCGTACAGCGATCCGAAAGATGGAGCAATCAGATGACGTCGAGGTGTACCTGGAGATGTTGGAAGGCGTGGCTAAAAGGGAGAGACTGCCCCGGTACCAGTGGGCCAAGATCGTGGCTCCGTTTTTTTAATTCAGGACCCGCAAAAGCCTCTAGGGACCTACCCCCCGAGCAATAGGAGGACTATGAGAGCATCAAGGGTGAGATACTTGCACGTCTTGGGGTAAATGTTTTGGTCCGGGCACAGCGGGTACACCAGTGGAACTTTTCCCCTTCCGAGCCAGCTCGGTCACAGTATTATGACTTGATACACCTGATAGAAAAGTGGTTGCAGCCGGAGGTGTTGTCACCCCGCGCTATGCTGGATCGTATAGTGACTGATAAATTCTTGAGAAATTTGCCACACACCCTTCAAACATGGCTTGGACAGGCAGCCCCTACGGATGGTCTCCAAATGGTAGACCTCATTGAAAGATATGGGGCTACCAAGGAGATACAGGGAGAGACTACCCGGAAGGTACCAAGTAAATTCCACAAACCTTCACCCACAGCTCGGCCAGCAGAGACTCGGAGGGCCGCCCAGGATGGGTCGGGGAACGAAAGGGGCCCCATAATCTGTTGGCGGTGCCAACAACCAGGACATGTGAGAGCTGTTTGCCCCCACCTGACAGAGCCCATGGACAACAACTTTAAATACTATCAGTCTCACTATGCAGAACACATGTGTGCAGTGGTCAAAGCAGAGGGACCCAATATGAAATATTTGTGTAAAGTGCAGGTGGAGGGTAACCCTGCTGTGGCTCTAGTGGACTCAGGGAGTCTCGTGAGTGACCCTAATACGAGCCAGCCACGTCCAAATCAGCGAGTATACTGCTGGGAAAATGGGTGTGTTGTGTATACATGGTGACTTCAAACATTATCCTACCACCCTGGTGATGATAAACACGCCAGCGGGGAGGAGGTGACACGAGGTGGGGCTGGTGGTTAATTAGCATTAATAATGGGGAGAGATTTTCCGTTATTTTCTGTGCTTTGGCCTGTAATTACCCCTCCCACAGAACAGTCGTCGGCACCAGTGGCAAACAGGTTGCATTCTCCAGAAATCGGGCATGAACCTGGTGGCCCAGAGGAAGATGTACTGGCGGTAGGAGTACCTTAGCCTTCGGTGGAGGAAGAAAACCCCTCTCCTATAGAAGTGTTAGGTGGGGAGATGGAAGATTTGCCACCGGGACCAGAATTGTCATACTTAAATGTGGCAGGTGACAATTTTGGTACGGCGCAACTACGGGACCCTACGTTGACTCGAGCCAGGGAAAATGTACTGGTTGTCAATGGGAACCCCAACACCCCAGGGCAGCTAAAGTATTTACCCGATTTGAACTGAACCAAGATTTGCTGTATGGGGTTTAAAAAATACATGGGGAAATTGTCGAGCAATTGCTGGTACCGCAGTCATATCGGAGGTTGGTAATGGACTTAGCGCATGCGCATGTACTAGGGGGACATTTGGGACCAAAGAAAACCCTAGACAGAATTCTACAACGGTTTTACTGGCTATGGGTCTATGAATAAGTTAAACGGTATTGTTACTCTTGTCCCGTGTGCTAGGTAGCCAGTCCGCAGCCTCATTTTCAGAGTCCCTTGGTGCCATTACAAATTATAGAGGTACCGTTTGAGAGAATAGCCAATGGATCTGGTGTGGACGGTTAATAAATCAGCAAGGGGTCATCAACACATCCTCGTAGTTCTAGATTACGCTACCAGGTATCCTGAGGCTATTCCCCTGCGACACACCTCGTCTAAACTGATCGCAAAATAACTCATGGGTATGTTCTCTCGGGTGGGAATCCCTCAAGAAATCTTAACAGATCAGGGGACCCCCTTTATGTCAAAAATCATGAAGGAACTCTGCCACGTGTTAAACAGTTGCGCACATCGGTCTATCATCCCCAAACAGACGGTTTAGTAGAAAGGTTCAATAAAACCCTGAAGAATATGTTGAAAAAAAAAGTCTCTAAAGATGCTAAGGACTGGGATCTCTTGTTGCCATACCTGATATTTGCAGTCGGGAGTTGCCCCAGGCATCTACGGGGTTCTCGCCCTTTGAACTATTATATGGCAGACATCCCCGTGGCTTACTCGATATAGCTAAAGAGGCCTGGGAAAACCATACAACTCCCCACAAAAGTGTGATAGAACATGTGGCCAAAATGCAAGAGAGAATGGAGACAGTCCTACCATTAGTCCGAGAACATATGGAATCAGCACAAAGGTCACAGAGGCAGGTCTATAACCGGGAGGCACGGGTAAGGTCCTTAAACCCTGGGGATCGGGTGTTGGTACTTCTGCCTACAGTGGATAGTAAGTTCCTTTCAAGGTGGCAGGGACCCTACGACATTATAGAGAAGGTGGGACCAGTAAACTATAAAATACACCAACCAGGGCGGAGAAAGCCAGAACACGTATACCATGTGAATCTGCTCAAACCATGGAAAGACAGAGACCCGCTTGGTCAGGATTGTCCACGGCCTGCATTTCCAGTACAGATGGCTTCCTTGCCTCAGGAGAAGGCAAGAGAAGTCCTCTCCGCCGTCAAAATATCAGACACTTTGTCGCACAGACAAGTTCAGGAAGTCAGAGAGTTTGTTCGCCAAAATACAGATTTTTTTTTGGAACTTCCTGGTCGTACCTCCCTAATACAACATGACATTGTCACTGAGCCGCAGGGCAAAGTACGATTAAAGCCATATCGGGTGCCTGAGGCCCGGCGACAAGCCATCTTGGAAGAGGTCAAGAAGATGCTGCAGTTAGGGGTCATTGAAGAGTCCCAGAGTGAGTGGGCCCGCCCAATAGTCCTAATACCAAAGCCAGATTCTGTAATGACTTCAGAAAACTGAATGAAATTTCTAACTTTGACGCCTACCCCATGCCCCGGGTCGATGAGTTAATAGAGCGGTTTGGGCAGGCACGTTATTTTTCACTCATTGACCTCACAAAAGGGTATTGGCAGGTGCCACTAACAAAAGCAGCGAGAGAGAAAACGGCTTTTTTAACACCCGAGGGACTGTTCCAGTATATAGTCCTACCCTTCGGGTTGCATGGCGCTCCAGCGACATTCCAGAGGTTAATGGACGTTGTTCTTCGTCCTCATCGCCGATATGCCGCGGCCAATCTGGACGATATTGTGGTGTACAGTACAGACTGGGAAAGTCACTTAGCCAAGGTACAGGCGGTGATAGATTCGCTGAGACAAGCAGAGCTAACTGCCAACCCAAAGAAGTGTTCCATAGGGTTGGAGGAAGATCGCTACCTGGGGTATGTGATTGTGAGAGGAGTTATCAAAGGCCAAATAAACTAAGTGGAGGCAATCCAAAACTGGCCCCGTCCCCTCACCACTAAACAAGTGAAAGGGTTTTTGGGGTTAGTGTGATACTACCGGCGGTTTATTCACAATTTTGCAACACTGTCGGCGCCGTTAAATGACTGCCTAAAAGGCAGGAATTTAGTAATGGTGCGATGGAATGATCAGCTTGAAGAAGCGTTTGTAAAACTAAAAGGGGCACTGTGTGTGTGTCACCATTTTTGATCACACCCGACTTCAAAAGAGAATTCATTGTCCAGACTGATGCGTCAGAGGTAGGTGTGGGGGCCGTTTTGTCTCAGGAGGTTAACGGGGAGAAGCATCACATTACTTTCCAGAGTCGAAAGCTAACTCCAGCTGAAACCAGATACAGCATTGTAGAGAGAGAGAGTGCCTGTCGATCAAGTGGGCACTGGAGTCGTTGCGCTACTATCTGTTGGGGATAACATTTTGGTTGTTAACTGATCATTCCCCTCAGACTGGCAGTGTTGTATCCCAGGGAGTAGAGTTCAGGTGGTAGATAGATGAACATAACAGGAGAAATTGATAACGTTGCCAACCAGTTATTTAATCTGAAAACGGACAGGCAAATTCTGGCGAGATCCATGCCTTGTTCATTTTCAGAAAAGTAAGCCGGTCTACATTATCGGAGGATAGTCGCATGCGACGGTCTGTTAGTACACCACCTGCAGCACTAAAGACGCGCTCCGATAATACACTGGCAGCAGGGCAAGCCAGCACCTCCAATGCATACTGGCTAAGCTCTGGCCATGTATCCAGCTTAGAGACCCAAAACTTGAAAGGGGAAGAGCCATCTGGGAGTACACTGAGAGGGCAAGACAAGTAGTCTGTCACCATCTTACGGAAACGTTGCCTCCTGGTGACTGGAGGCGTCTCGGATGGTGTAGACATTGGTGGCGCTGACACAAAACTTCGCCACATTTGGAACACACTGGTCTTGCCCCCCTGTGTAGAGGCGCTGCTTGTGCTCCCTCTTGTTGCAGAGCTGTCTCCATTGCCTCCCGCACAGAGCTGCTTTGTAAAGCAGTAGCAGCAGCGTTCTCGGCTGGAATGGAGAACATTATGGATTGCACCAGTGTGTCTTTGTACTCCCGCATTTTACGCTCCCGGTTCAACGGTGTGATGAGGCTTTGTAAGTTGTCCCGGTAGCGAGGGTCTAGGAGGGTGTACACCCAATAATCAGACGTGGTGAGAATGTGGGCGATGCGGCGGTCGTTTCTCAGGCACTGCAGCATGAAATCAACCATGTGCTGCAGACTCCCAACTGGCCAAGAAACGCTGTCCTCTGTAAGAGGCGTCATCTGTACCTGCTCTGCATCACCCCACCCTCGCTCTACATACTGACTAGAGCGTTGTGTACCTCCCTCTGTAGCGATTTCTTCCTCCTCCATTGACTCCTCCTCATCCTCCTCACAAAGTGAGCCCTGCAAAGCCCTTTGGGAGGAACCACATTGCGCTGACTGTCCAAAAGGTGATGGAATTTGTGTCTCCTCATCCTCCACCTCTTCCAAAACCTCATCCCTTAGTGCTTGCAGTGTTTTTTGAAGCAGGCAGATAAGGGGGACAGTCAGACTGACTAGTGCATCATCTGCACTCGCCATCCGCGTTGACTCATCAAACGCATGCAGAACGTGGCAGATGTCCTTCATAGAGGCCCACTCAGTAGTGGTGAAGTGTGAACGGCGCAAATTGCGTGTTGATTGCGCCTGTTGCAGCTGATACTCCATTACTGCTGTCTGCTGCTCACACAACCGCTCCAACATATGTAACGTGGAATTCCACCTGGTGGGTACGTCACATATGATGCGATGTTCAGGAAGGCGCAATCTGCGTTGCAGAGCTGCAATGCGCGATCTGGCCATGCTGGAACGTCGCGAGTGAGCGCACTCTAGGCGGACCTGTGCAGCAGTGCATCAAGATCCGGATAGTCCCTCAAAAAACTCTGCACGACCAAGTTGAGCACATGTGCCAGACATGGTATGTGAGTGAGGTTGCCAAGGGCCAGAGCTGCCACCAGATTTCGGCCATTGTCACACACTACCAAGCCTGGCTGGAGATTCGCTGGCAAAAACCACACGTCGCTCTCCTGCTTGATGGCATTCCAGACCTCCTGCGCTGTGTGGCTTCGATTCCCCATGGAAATTAATTTCAGGACGGCCTGTTGACGTTTGGCCACGGCTGTGCTCATATCGGTCGCAACAGGTAAGCGTTCACCGGTCCATGTGGAGGTAGACCGTGACGGCTCCTGCAGCGATGATTCTGAGGAACTGGAGTAGGAGGAGGAGTCAATGTGTACAGACTGGATTCCAGCAATCCTTGGAGTTGGCAGAACACGTACAGCGCCACTCGCAACATCTGTACCCGGCTCCACAACATTGACCCAATGGGCAGTGAGGGAAAGGTATCGTCCCTGGCCATGAGTACTGGTCCACGCATCAGTGGTCAGGTGGACCTTGTTACTGACGGCGTTTAGTAGCGCATGTTTAATTTTTCCCTCAACATGCTTTTGCAGAGCAGGGACGGCTTGCCTGCTGAAATAAAATCGGCTTGGCACATTGTATTGTGGGACTGCCAATGCCATTAAGTTCCGGAAACTGTCAGTCTCCACCAGCCTGAATGACAGCATTTCAAGGGACAGGAGTTTTGCAATGCCAGCATTCAGAGCCTGTGCTCGTGGATGGTTTGCCATGGTTTTATCCCATGCCTGTGCTACCGATGGCTGTACAGTGGCCTGGGAGTGTGAGGATGACAGGGAACTTGCAGCTGTGGGTGGAATAACACTTTGTCTCTGGACAACAGTGACCGAGGTTCTTCCATGGCGATCGTGTGAGGAAGCCGAACCAGCTGTGTGTGAGCTGGAGGAAGAGGCTCCAACACGAGCTGAAGATGTAGGTGCTGCTGTAGGTTGGCCTACATCTCCAGTGTGTCTTTGTAACTCAACTACGTGCTTTGTCCGCACATGTTTCCACATATTAGTGGTATTGAGGTTACTGACACTTTTACCTCTTTTTACTTTTTGCTTACACAGCTTGCATTTGACATAGCAAATATCATCTGCAAGTCTGTCAAGAAAGGACCACGCAGTGCAAGTCCTGGGAGCGCCCGTTTTGACTTTTGGAAGAGAACTGCTCCCAACAGGTGCCAAACTGGAGGCTACAGGCAACCGAGTCTGCAGCCTACCTCTTCCTCCTGTTTGTACCGTTGGGCCAATCTCTTCCTCAGAGCTCCTCCCACCACCTTCCTGTTCCTCACGCCATGTTGGGTCTTGGACCTCATCATCTCCACTACCCTCTTCCAACACCTGCTGCTGTTGGGTGGTCTGGACAGCACCATGCTCAACAGAAACTGGCAACTGAGTCTCATCATCATCAGATGTGTTCTGCGGTGTGCTGACCATCGGCACTGGCTCACCCGCCTCTTCAGATTCAGAGAGACACAGCTGTTGCACATCACTGCATACTCCCTCTTCTTCAAATTCCAGAATGCTGCTTGGCTGGGCCCCTGTTTGCAAGCCAACAGATTCTGAGAACAGAAGCAGAGACTCAGCTGGCTCCAGTTCAGAACTCTCTGACTGCCTGGGCAATTTGACAGGCGGTGAACAGACAGATGGTTGCTCAACAGTGTTGTGGTCCTGAGAGGAGGTGGAAGCAATTGAAGTCGATGCATTGGCTGCCATCCAACCAACAACGGCTTCAATTTGTTCTTCCCGCAGCAGGGGGGTACGCAGAGCTCCTACAAAACTGCACATAAAGGAACGCTCACGGGGAAAACTGGTGGATGCTGTGTCACTGGGGGCGGCAGCAGCCACAGAATCCCCACGTCCTCTCCCTGCTGAAACTCCACGGCCACGACCACGTGCCTTACTCCCTGCCTTCTTCATCTTGGTAGATTGATAAAGAAAGTCAGAAAAGTTATAAGGCCTAAGTGTGGTTATTACGCAGAGACTGCAGTGAACACTGCACACAACTGTTCACTATCTCTGAAAGGCTCCTTTCTGTAATTCTACAGTGTTTGCAACCAATGTATTAGATACGGATGGAAGCGCGTCACACTAATAGATTTGAGTTATTTGAAATGGTATGGAGCAGCACCAATTAGAGAAAAATGACAAGGATGAGGCAGTGACACAAGTTCAGCAGACTACAACCAGCAGTGGTTGAAGAACTAACTGGAGCGTGATCTGCACTCAAAAAAAAAAAAACCTCACAGACTAGAGTGAACACTGAACACAACTGTTCACTATCTCTGAAAGGCTCCTTTCTGTAATTCTACAGTATGGCCAAAAGCTTTGAGAATGACACAAATATTATATTTTCACATGATCTGCTGCCCTCTGGTTTTTATGTGTGTTTGACAGATGTTTTTATCACAGACAGAAATATAATAATTGCAAACATATGAGTAACAAAAGCTTATATTGACAGTTAGAATGAGTTACTGCAGCAAGTCAATATTTGCAGTGTTGACCCTTCTTCTTCAGGACCTCTGCAATTCTCCCTGGCATGCCTCTCAATCAACTTCTGGACCAAATCCTGACTGATAGCAGTCCATTCTTCCACAATCAATGCTTTCATTTTGTCAGAATTTTTAGGTTTTTGTTTGTCCACCCGTCTCTTGATGATTGACCACAAGTTCTCAATGGGATTAAGATCTGGGGAGTTTCCAGGCCATGGACCCAAAATCTCTATGTTTTGTTCCCTGAGCCATTTAGTTATCACCTTTGCTTTATGGCAAGGTGCTCCATCATGCTGGAAAAGGCATTGTTGATCGCCAAACTGCTCTTGGAGGGTTGGGAGAAGTTGCTCTTGGAGGACATTCTGGTACCATTCTTTATTCATGGCTGTGTTTTTAGGCTAGACTGTGAGAGAGCCGATTCCCTTGGCTGAGAAGCAACCCCACACATGAATGGTTTCAGGATGCTTAACAGTTGGCATGAGACAAGACTGGTGGTAGCGCTCACCTTGTCTTCTCCGAATGAGGCGTTTTCCTGATGTCCCAAACAATCGAAAAGGGGATTCATCAGAGAAAATAACTTTACCCCAGTCCTCAGCAGTCCACTGCCTGTACCTTTTGCAGAATATCAGTCTGTCCATGATATTTTTTCTGGAGAGAAGTGGCTTCTTTGCTGCCCTCCTTGAGACCAGGCCTTGCTCCAAGAGTCTCCGCCTCACAGTGCGTGCAGATGCACTCACACCTGCCTGCTGCCATTCCTGAGCAAGCTCTGCACTGCTGGTAGCCCGATCCTGCAGCTGAAACACTTTTAAGAGATCGTCCTGGCGCTTGCTGGTCTTTCTTGGGCGCCCTGGAGCCTTTTTGGCAACAATGGAACCTCTCTCCTTGAAGTTCTTGATGATGCGATAGATTTTTGACTGAGGTGCAATCTTTCTAGCTGCGATACTCTTCCCTGTTAGGCCATTTTTGTGCATTGCAATGATGACTGCACGTGTTTCTTTAGGGATAACCATGGTTAACAGAAGAGAAACAATGATGCCAAGCACCAGCCTCCTTTTAAAGTGTCCAGTGGTGTCATTCTTACTTAATCATGACAGATAGATCTCCAGCCATGTCCTCATCAACACCCACACCTGTGTTAATGGAGCAATCACTGAAAAGAGGTTAGCTGGTCCTTTTAAGGCAGGGCTGCAATGATGTTGAAATGTGTTTTGGGGATAAAGTTCATTTTCTAGCCAAATATTGACTTTGCAAGTAATTGCTGTTAAGCTGATCACTCTTTATAACATTCTGGAGTATATGCAAATTGCCATTAGAAAAAGTGAAGCAGTAGACTTTGTAAAAATTAATATTTGTGTCATTCTCAAAACTTTTGGCCATGACTGTACAGTGTTTGCAACCAATGTATTGGATACGGATGGAAGCGCGTCACACTAATAGATTTGAGTTATTTGAAATGGTATGGAGCAGCATCAATTAGAGAAAAATGACAAGGATGAAGCAGTGACACACGTTCAGCAGACTACAACCAGCAGTGATTGAAGAACTAACTGGAGCGTGATCTGCACTCAAAAAAAAAAACCCTCACAGACTAGAGTGAACACTGAACACAACTGTTCACTATCTCTGAAAGGCTCCTTTCTGTAATTCTATAGTGTTTGCAACCAATGTATTGGATACGGATGGAAGCGCGTCACACTATAATTTCAATTGAATGGAGCAGCAAGAATTACACTAAAGAAAAAAAAAAGAGTCTGTGAGTGACATGTGCAGATGCCTACAAACAGCGTTGGATGCAGAGCAAACTGCAGCGTCACCTGCACTCACACACACACCTTGCACAGAGCTGTTAAAACAACACTGGCAAAAGGAAGCTATACACAGCGGTTGGTAAACTAGCCTGCCTAGAGCACAGTACACAAAATCGCAATCTCTAACTGTCCCTCAGAGTCAGCAGAGCAGCGTTCTGTCCCTTACTGAATTCACAGCACAGTGACGCTAAAATGGCGGCGGCGCCTTTTATAGTGCATTCTGACATCATTTCAGCATCCAATCACAGCCATGCCATTAGTTAACATGACCGCAGCAGTACAGGATGTGCCCACACTTCTTAGGATTCCTCATTGGCTGACTAAAATCACATTGCCTCTCAAAGAATTATGGGAACTTCTGATTCCGGTATACGATATATGAAAAATATCGGAACTAAGTATCGGAATTCCGATACAGCGAATATCGGCCGATATCCGATACTTGCGGTATCGGAATGCTCAACTCTAGTGATCACTGTATTACCTGTAAACTATATACTTTATACAGAGCTCCTGTGATTATCACTGATGCTTCCTGTGTTACCTGTACACTGACATTATATACAGATCTCATGTGTATAATGTCCTTGGTGATCACAGTATTATGTGTACACTGTGGACGCTGTCTAACCTATGATCCAATGGTGTCCATCTTTTTAACCCCTTACTGCCATCGGACGTACTATCCCGTCCATGGTACCTGGGCCCGTATGACCGGGGACGGGATAGTACGTCTCGTGCGATCGGACGCGCTCCCGGGGGGAGCGCAGCCGATCGCGGCCGGGTGTCAGCTGATTATCACAGCTGACACCCATGACTGTGTGTCAGGAGCGGTCACGGACCGCTCCCGGCACATTAACCCCTTGCACACCGCGATCAAACATGATCGCGGTGTACTGGGGGCACAGGGGAGGATCGCGCAGGGTGGGGGCTCCCTGCGCGCCCCCCTGAGACCCTCAGAGCAGCGCGATGTGATCGCGCTGTTCTGAGGGCTTCCTCCCTCCCAGGACCCGGATCCAAGATGGCGCCTGGGTCCTGGAGGGAGGCGGCTACCTCAGTGCCTGCCGAGAGCAGGCACTGAGAAGCCTGCTGCACTGCCTGAGCGATCGCTGGTGTGACAGAGTGCTGTGCACACTGTCACACCAGCGATCTGATAAAATACAGTGATGTCCCACCCTGGGACAAAGTAAAAAAGTTAAAAAAAAAAAAAAATAAACATGTTTTAAAAAAAAATACAAAATAAATAAAAAAAATATATATATATTCCCCAATAAATTCATTCTTCCTGTAAATAAAAAAAACAAAGCAATAAAAGTACACATATTTGGTATCGCCACGTCCGTAACGACCCCCCCTATAAAATTGTCCCACTAGTTAACCCCTTTAGTGAATCCCTTAAAAAAAAAAAAAACAAAAAATCAATGCTTTATCATCATACCGCCGAACAAAAAGTGGAATAACACGCGATCAAAAAGACCGATATAAAAAAACATGGTACTTCTGAAAACGTCATCTTGTCCCGCAAAAAACGAGCCATCATACAGCATCATCAGCGAAAAAATAAAAAAGTTATAGCTCGCAGAATAAAGCGATGCAAAAATAATTATTTTTTATATAAAATTGTTTTTATTCTATAAAAGCGCCAAAACATGAAAAAATGATATAAATGAGGTATCGCCATAATCGTACTGACCCGAAGAATAAAACTGCTTTATCAATTTTACCACACGTGGAACGGTATAAACGCCTCCCCCAAAAGAAATTCATGGATTGCTGATTTTTGTTCATTCTAACCTCCCAAAAATCGAAATAAAAAGCGATCAAAAAACGTCACGTGCTCAAAAATGGTACCAATAAAAACGTCAACTCGTCCCGCAAAAAATAAGACCTCACATGACTCTGTGGGCCAAAATATGCAAAAATTATAGCTCTCAAAATGTGGCGATGCAAAAACTATTTTTGCAATAAAAAGCGTCTTTTAGCGTGACAGCTGCCAATCATAAAAACCCGCTATAAATAGTAAATCAAACCCCCCTTTATCACCCCCTTAGTAAGGGAAAAAATAATAAAATTAAAAAAAGTATTTATTTCCATTTTCCCATTAGGGTTAGGGTTAGGGTTGCGGCTAAAGTTAGGGTTAGGGTTGGCGCTAAAGTTAGGATTAGGGTTAGGGTTGGGATTAGGGGTGTGTTAGGGTTAGGTTTGTGGTTAGGGTTGGGACTAGGGTTAGGGGTGTGTTGGGGTTAGGGTTGGAGTTAGAATTGGGGGGTTTCCGCTGTTTAGGCACATCAGGGGCTCTCCAAATGTGACATGGCGTCTGATCTCAATTCCAGCCAATTCTGCGTTGAAAAAGTCAAACGGTGCTCCTTCACTTCTCAGCTCTGCCATGCGTCCAAACAGTAGTTTATCCCCACATATGGGGTATCAGCGTACTCTGGACCCCAAGAGTTATTGTGCAATTTGTCCTATTTCTTCTGTTACCCTTGGGAAAATAAAAAACTGGGGGCGAAAATATCATTTTTGTACAAAAAAAATAATTTTTTTTTGTTTTTACGGCTGTACATTATAAACTTCTGTGAAGCACTTGGGGCTTCATAGCGCTCACCACACATCTAGATAAGTTCCTTGTGGGGTCTATTTTCCAAAATGGGGTCACTTGTTGGGGATTTCCACTGTTTAGGCGCATCAGGGGCTCTCCAAATGCGACATGACGCCCCCAGACCATTCCATCAAAGTCTGCAATCCAAAACGTCAATACTTCCCTTCCGAGCCCTGACGTGCGCCCATACAGTAGTTTTCTCCCACATATTGGGTATCAGCGTACTCAGGACAAATTGGACAACAACTTTTGGGGTCCAATTTCTCCTGTTACCCTTGTGAAAATAAAATATTGGGGGCGAAAAAAATCATTTTTGTAAAAAAAAAAGGATTTTTTTATTTTTACGGCTGTACGTTATAAACTTCTGTGAAGCACTTCGGGGTTCAAAGTGCTCACCACACATCTAGATAAGTTCCTTGTGGGGTCTATTTGCCAAAATTGGGTCACTTGTGGGGGGTTTCCACTGTATAGGTGCATCAGGGGCTCTCCAAATGTGACATGACGCCCCCAGACCATTCCATCAAAGTCTGCAATCCAAAACGTCACTACTTCCCTTCCGAGCCCTGACGTGCGCCCATACAGTAGTTTTCTCCCACATATTGGGTATCAGCGTACTCAGGACAAATTGGACAACAACTTTTGGGTTCCAATTTCTTCTGTTACCCCCGTGAAAATAAAATATTGGGGGCGAAAAAAATCATTTTTGTAAAAAAAAAAAAGATTTTTTATTTTACGGCTGTACGTTATAAACTTTAGTGAAACACCTGGGGGTTAAAAGTTCTCACCACACATCTAGATAAGTTCCTTGAGGGGTCTAGTTTCCAAAATGGTGTCATTTATGGGGGTTTCCACTGTTTAGGCAGATCAGGAGCTCTCCAAACACGACATGGCGTCCAGCCAATTCTGCGTTGAAAAAATCAGACTGCGCTCCTTCCCTTCCAAACTCTGCCATGCACCCAAACAGTGGTTTACCCCCACATATGGGGTATCAGTGCACTCAGGACAAATTGCACAATAACTTTTGGAGTCTTGTTACCCTTGGAAAAATAAAAATTGGGGTGAAAAGATCATTTTTGTGGAAAAAATATGATTTTTAAATTTTACGGCTCTACGTTATAAACTTGTGTGAAGCACTTGGGGGTTCAAATTGCTCACCAAAGATCTAGAAAAGTTCCTTAGGGGGTCTAGTTTCCCAAATGGGGTCATTTGTGGGGGGTTTCCACTGTTTAGGCACATCAGGGGCTCTCCAAATGCAACATGGCATCCAATCTCAATTCCAGCCAATTTTGGTTGGAAAAAGTCAAATGGTGCTCCCTCGATTCCGAGCTCTGCCGTGCACCCAAACAGTGGTTCTCCCCCACATATGGGGTATCAGCGTACTCAAGACAAATTGGACAACAACTTATGTGGTCCAATTTCTCCTGTTACCCTTGGGAAAATAAAAATTAGTGACTAAAAGATAATTTTTGTGGGAAAAAAATAGGATTTTTTATTTTCATGCCCGGGCATTATAAACTTGTGTGAAGCACTTGGGGGTTCAAAGTGCTCACCAAAGATCTAGATAAGTTCCTTAGGGGGTCTAGTTTCCAAAATGGGGTCACTTGTGGGGGGTTTCCACTGTTTAGGCTCATCTGGGGCACTGCAAACGGAACATGACCCCCATCAACGTCTGCATTCCAAAACGTTACTACTTCCTTTCCAAGCCCTGCCGTGCACCCAAACAGTTCCCCCCCCCACATATGGGGTATCAGCGTACTCAGGACAAATTGGACAACAACTTTTGGGGTCCAATTTCCTTGGGAAAATTCAAAAATTTGGGACTAAAAAATCATTTTTGTGGAAAATTGTTTTTTTTTTTTTTCACACCCAGGCATTATAAGCTTTTGTGAAACACTTGGGGGTTCAAAGTGCTCACAACAGATCTAGATAAGTACCTTAGGGGGTCTAGTTTCCAAAATGGTGTCACTTGTGGGGGTTTCCACTGTTTAGGCGCGTCAGGGGCTCTCCAAACACGACATGGCGTCCAATCTCAATTCCCGCCAATTTTAGTTTGAAAAAGTCAAATGGCGCTCCTTCCCTTACGAGCTCTGCCATGTGCCCAAACAGTGGTTTTCCCCCACATATTGGGTATTGGCGTACTCAGGAGAAATTGCATAACAACCTTACCTGTCCATTTTCTCCTTTTACCCTTGTGAAAAATAAAAAAAAGTTTGTAAAAGATCATTTTTGTGGCTAAAAAGTTAAATATTCATTTTTTCCTTCCACGTTGCTTTAGTTCCTGTGAAGCACCTGAAGGGTTAATAATCTTCTTGAATGTGGTTTTGAGTACCTTGAGGGGTGCAGTTTTTAGAATGGTGTCACTTTTGGGTATTTTCTGCTATATAGACCCCTCAAAGTGACTTCAAATGTGAGGTGGTCCCTAAAAAAAATGGCTTTGTAAATTTTGTTGTAAAAATGAGAAATCGCTGGTCAACTTTTAACCCTTATAACTTCCTAACAAAAAAAAATTTTGGTTCCAAAATTGTGCTGATGTAAAGTAGACATGAGGGAAATGTTATTTCTTAACTATTTTGTGTGATATATTTCTCTGTTTTAAGGGAATAAAAATTCAAAGTTTGAAAATTGCAAAATTTTAAAAATTTTCGCCATATTTGCGTTTTTTTTCAAAAATAAACGCAAGTTATATCAAAGAAATTTTACTTCTAACGTGAAGTACAATATGTCACGAGAAAACAGTCACAGAATTGCGAAGATCCGTTGAAGCGTTCCAGAGTTATAACCTCATAAAGAGACAGTGGTCAGAATTGTAAAAATTGGCCCGGTCATTAACGTGCAAACCACCCTTGGGGGTGAAGGGGTTAAGCATGCATAAAAATGTGGTCCACCAAAGTTTTGTGCACGTCTGAAAAAAAAGGACTTCACTGAACAGAGGCCAAACACAGTAACTCTGCTGCCTCATTATAGTGAATGGATCCTTCCAGGTTTTCATCTGAATCACATCACTCGTCCATTTAGATGTAAACCCCAATGTAAGTGCACAGGATAAATGTGGTCCCAATCATTATGTAAAATGTTCCCAATAAAAGCTTCGAAAACAGATGTCAGCTTACCCCAATATCGGCTGATGTATAAAGCCAGACTTCACTCCTCGCACGGATGTGGCAGAGCAACCAGAAGTACAATGGAGATCTTGAGGAAGACTAATGTCGAAACGTGTTGATCTGCTCTCTCCTTCATATGTGGAGCTGTACTGCCTGGTAGAGTTGAGCGATACTTTCCGATATCCTAAAGTATCGGAATCGGAATGGTATCGCCGATATCACTAAAATATCGGCGATACCCGATACCGATACCGGAAGTCCCATGTAAGTCTATGGGAACAAAATATCGCAACTAAAAAAAACCTTTATTTCCTTGTAAACACTAAATATACACACATAGAATACATATATATATATATACATGTCATTGTGACATATATATATACATATATGTATAGTTTATACACTTCTACATAGTAAAATATACTCTGATTCAATTGCCGGGTAAAGCCTGCTTCAGTGAAAAGACAGAAGCACCCGACATGAAATGACACTTGGTGTACATAGGGTTAACCATGTCTTTTCATGTCGTTTGCTATCTGATTTGCACAAACAATTAAATCAGACTATGTGTGCAAAATTTCACACCTGTAGGGGTTAATTAAAGGTGTAAATTCGTTGTAAAAAAAACGGACTTTTTTGCTACGAATTTACACCTTTAATTAACCCCTACAGGTGTGAAATTTTGCACACATAGACTGATTTAATTGTTTGTGCAAATTAGATAGCAAAGGACATGAAAAGACATGGTTAACCCTATGTACACCAAGTGTCATTTCATGTCGGGTTCTGCATTTTCACAAAAGCCGGCAATTGAATTAGCGGCTATTATACTATGTAGAAGTGTATGAACTACAAATATAAATATATATATATATGTGTCACAAATTCAATGACATGTATATATATATATATATATATATATGAGGTGTAAAATTGCTGAAAAAAAATGCGTGGGCTCCCGCCCTATTTTCGCAACCAGACAGACAAAGCCAGTGAGTGGGGGCAGATAATAATAGCCCAGAGAGGGACCATTTTTTTTGGCCCCCCCCGGCTACTTAACATCTGCCCCCAGACACCCCAGAAAGGGCAAATCTCTAATTAGATTTGCCCTTTCTGGCACTTTGCCCGTCTATTCCCATTGCCCTGTAGCGGTGGCGAATGGGTTAATAAGGGGTTAAAATGACCTTGCAATTGAAAGGTCACTTTAAGCCAGGTTAATAATTGAGAGCTGTCAATTAGACAACTATCAATTATTAATCCTATTGTATGAAAGAAAAATCAAACACACACACTTTAATAAAAAAGAAGTTTAATGAAATAATCACACAGTTTTTGACCATATTTTATTTACCTGCTAAAACCATTTCCTGTAATAAAAATAAATAATAAAGCAAAATTATTCTTACCAATCCGATGCACAGTCAGGTCCCACGGTGTAATCCTTCAGAAAGGGTTAATGTTTACTGCAGGGACCGCAGCTAATGCTGCAGCCTCACAGTAAACCCCAAATGAATGAGTTCCTCTCCTGCCTGACAGGAGAGTAAAGGCTGGGTGTCACATAACGATACACCAGCGATCCCGACAACGATATGCACTTGTCAGGATCGCTGGTGTATCGCTACATGATCGCTGCTGAGCTGCCAAACAGGCAGCTCAGGCAGCGATCTGGGACAGCGACACTGCGGGTAACATCGCTTAAGGGCCCGTCTCACATAGCGATATCGCTACCGAGATCGCTGCTGAGTCACAAGTTTTGTGACGCAGCAGCAAGCTCACCAGCGATATCGCTGTGTGTGACATTCAGCGACGATCAGCCCCCCTGCCGGGTATCGCTGATCGTCGCAGAAATGTCAGGACCTTTTTTGATCGCTGGTTTCCCTCTGACAGGCACGCATCGCTGCGTGTGACAGGCGGGAGACCAGAGATCCGCTGGTAACCAAGGTACACAGCGGGTTTCCAGGCACCGCGCAGCGCTTGGAAACCCGCTGTGTACCTTGGATACCAGCTCCCTGCATCAGGGCGCTGGTATCCAAGGTACACAGCGGGTTTCTAGGCACAGCCCCGCGCCTGGAAACCCGCTGTGTACCTTGGTTACCAGCGGATCGCTGGTCTCCCGCCTGTCACACGCAGCGATGCGTGCCTGTCAGCGGGAAACCAGCGATCAAAAAAAGGTCCTGACATTTCAGTGACGATCAGCGATACCCGGCAGGGGGGCTGATCGTCGCTGAATGTCACACACAGCGATATCGCTGGTGAGCTCGCTGCTGCGTCACAAAACTAGTGACTCAGCAGCGATCTCGGTAGCGATATCGCTATGTGAGACGGGCCCTTAAGTGGAAAGCTTAATTGATTGCTTTCCACTTTCACTTCAGGTCAGCCAGGGACACAATCAGTGACGTCAGAGGGAACTGATTAACAAAAATAGGGGTTCCCTTCGAAAAAAAAATGGCGTGGGGTCCCCCCTATTTTTGTTAACCAGCCAGATGAAGCAGACCGCTGAGGCCTGGATTTTCAGGCTGTTAAGGAGCCAAGATCCATGGACCTTGCCAGCCTGATAATACTAGGCCACAGCAGTCTGCATATCTTGGCTGATTAACAAAAATAGGGGATCCCCTCGAAAAAAATTGGCGTGGGGTCCCCCCTATTTTTGTTAACCAGCCAGATGAAGCAGACCGCTGAGGCCTGGATTTTCAGGCTGTTAAGGAGCCAAGATCCATGGACCTTGCCAGCCTGATAATACTAGGCCACAGCAGTCTGCATATCTTGGCTGGTTAACAAAAATAGGGGATCCCCTCGAAAAAAATTGGCGTGGGGTCCCCCCTATTTTTGTTAACCAGCCAGATGAAGCAGACCGCTGAGGCCTGGATTTTCAGGCTGTTAAGGAGCCAAGATCCATGGATCTTGCCAGCCTGATAATACTAGGCCACAGCAGTCTGCATATCTTGGCTGATTAACAAAAATAGGGGATCCCCTCGAAAAAAATTGGCGTGGGGTCCCCCCTATTTTTGTTAACCAGCCAGATGAAGCAGACCGCTGAGGCCTGGATTTTCAGGCTGTTAAGGAGCCAAGATCCATGGACCTTGCCAGCCTGATAATACTAGGCCACAGCAGTCTGCATATCTTGGCTGATTAACAAAAATAGGGGATCCCCTCGAAAAAAATTGGCGTGGGGTCCCCCCTATTTTTGTTAACCAGCCAGATGAAGCAGACCGCTGAGGCCTGGATTTTCAGGCTGTTAAGGAGCCAAGGTCCATGGACCTTGCCAGCCTGATAATACCAGGCCACAGCAGTCTGCATATCTTGGCTGATTAACAAAAATAGGGGATCCCCTCGAAAAAAATTGGCATGGGGTCCCCCCTATTTTTGTTAACCAGCCAGATGAAGCAGACCACTGAGGCCTGGTTTTTCAGGCTGGTAAGGATCCAATATCCATGGACCTTGCAAGCCTGATAATACCAGGCCACAGCAGTCTGCTTAGCTTGGCTGGTTAACAAAAATAGGGGATCCCCTCGAAAAAAAAAACGGCGTGGGGATCCCCCCTATTTTTGTTAACCAGCCAAGTAAAATGCAGACTGCTGCGGCCTGGTATTAAAAGACTGTCAAGGCCCATGGATTTTGGCCCTCAACAGCCTGATAATACCAGGCTACAACAGCCCCACATTTGGCGCATCAAAAGATGTGCCAATTGTGGCACTTTACCCGGCTCTTCCCACTTGCCCTGTAGCGGTGGCAAGCGGGGTAATAAGGGGTTAATGTCACCGTTGATTGCACGGTGACAATAAGCCCGGTTAATAATGGAGAGGGTCAATAAGACACCGATCCATTATTAATCCCAAAGTTATTAAATGCATAAAAAAAAGACACAGCAAGAAAAAAGTCTTTTAATGAAATAAAAGAGACAACACAGTTTTCATTTTTTTTATTACTCTCTCATTCCTGCGACGCCATCGATGTCCTGTAAAAAAAGAAAAAAAACAAACCAACAGTATACCACCTGTCCGACGCAGTCCATAACGATAGTCCCACGACGATCCAGCTCTGCTACATCGCAATGACAGGCAGAGCCTGTCATCGCAACGCAGCACAGCTGATTACCTGCTTCCCCGGCGGTGACGTCATCGGACTGACTGCTTTACGGCCGGGATTACCCAGCAGTCACTGCAGTTATCGCGAGAAACTGCATGTGACCGCCGGGGAAAGAAGATGGCGGCCATGAAGCAGTCCAGGACGTGACCGCCGGAGATCTTCTGCCAGGTAAGTGCCGCTGACTCCTGACAGACCCGACCGACGGACACTCACAGTGACAATCCCGATTCCGGTATCCGATAAGACGAAAATATCGGAACTCGGAATCGGAATTCCGATACAGCTAATATCGGCCGATACCCGATATTTGCAGTATCGGAATGCTCAACCCTACTGCCTGGACATTGCTGTTCTATTTTTAATCATGACCATTAAAAGTTTTTTTTTAACTGTTTCATTCCACGCTGGATATCTCCATTTTTTCACTAAAAGCTTCAACTCAATTCACAAAAAAAGTCCCCACTCAGGTCGGTCATCTGTCAATGGAGATATAGGGGGCTTCCACATTACTGGTAGCACAAAAGCTCTGGAGATGTGAAATGGCTCTTTGCCCCAAAAGAAATTCGGTAAATTCTGTGCTCCCAGATCTAAATGCCCCTACTTTCTGTGCCCCACAGTGTGCCTAAACCACATTTAGCATCTGCATGTTTGTCATTTCTATGACAATGAGAACATGCCTAATTTACGGGTGCATGTCGCCAGGCGCATGAGCTGGGCATAACGTACTGGTAACTACAATGTACTAGTCACTAGAACGTACTGGTCACTACTAGTGTTGAGCGATATTGCTCGATATCTAAAAATATCGTATCGAAATTGTATCGCCGATAGCACTAAATATCGTCGATATCCGATTTCGATAGCGGAAGTCCCATGTAAGTCTATGGGAACAAAATATCGAAATTAAAAAAAACCTTTATTTCCTTGTAAACACTAAATATACACACATAGAATACATATATATATATATATATATACATGTCATTGTGACATATATATATACATATATGTATAGTTTATACACTTCTACATAGTAAAATATCCTCTGATTCAATTGCCGGGTAAAGCCGGCTTCAGTGAAAAGACAGAAGCACCCGACATTAAATGACACTTGGTGTACATAGGGTTAACCATGTCTTTTCATGTCGTTTGCTATCTGATTTGCACAAACAATTAAATCAGTCTATGTTTGCAAAATTTCACACCTGTAGGGGTTAATTAAAGGTGTAAATTCGTTGTAAAAAAAACGGACTTTTTTGCTACGAATTTACACCTTTAATTAACCCCTACAGGTGTGAAATTTTGCACACATAGACTGATTTAATTGTTTGTGCAAATCAGATAGCAAAGGACATGGTTAACCCTATGTACACCAAGTGTCATTTCATGTCGGGTTCTGCATTTTCACAAAAGCCAGCAATTGAATTAGCGGCTATTATACTATGTAGAAGTGTATGAACTATAAATATAAATATATATATATATGTGTCACAAATTTAATGACATGTATATATATATATGAGGTGTAAAATTGCAGAAAAAAAATGCGTGGGCTCCCGCCCTATTTTCGCAACCAGACAGACAAAGCCAGTGAGTGGGGGCAGATAATAATAGCCCAGAGAGGGACCATTATTTTTGGCCCCCCCCCGGCTACTAACATCTGCCCCCAGACACCCCAGAAAGGGCAAATCTCTAATTAGATTTGCCCTTTCTGGCACTTTGCCCGTCTATTCCCATTGCCCTGTAGCGGTGGCGAATGGGTTAATAAGGGGTTAAAATGACCTTGCAATTGAAAGGTCACTTTAAGCCAGGTTAATAATTGAGAGCTGTCAATTAGACAACTATCAATTATTAATCCTATTGTATGAAAGAAAAATCAAACACACACACTTTAATAAAAAAGAAGTTTAATGAAATAATCACACAGTTTTTGACCATATTTTATTTTCCTGCTAAAACCATTTCCTGTAATAAAAATAAAATAATAAAGCAAAATTATTCTTACCAATCCGATGTACAGTCAGGTCCCACGGTGTAATCCTTCAGAAAGGGTTAATGTTTACTGCAGGGACCGCAGCTAATGCTGCAGCCTCACAGTAAACCCCCAAATGAATGAGTTCCTCTCCTGGCTGACAGGAGAGGAAGTGGAAAGCTTAATTGATTGCTTTCCACTTTCACTTCAGGTCAGCCAGGGACACAATCAGTGACGTCAGAGGGAACTGGTTAACAAAAATAGGGGATCCCCTCGAAAAAAATTGGCGTGGGGTCCCCCCTATTTTTGTTAACCAGCCAGATGAAGCAGACCGCTGAGGCCTGGATTTTCAGGCTGTTAAGGAGCCAAGATCCATGGACCTTGCCAGCCTGATAAAACCAGGCCACAGCAGTCTGCATATCTTGGCTGATTAACAAAAATAGGGGATCCCCTCGAAAAAAATTGGCGTGGGGTCCCCCTATTTTTGTTAACCAGCCAGATGAAGCAGACCGCTGAGGCCTGGTTTTTCAGGCTGGTAAGGATCCAATATCCATGGACCTTGCAAGCCTGATAATACCAGGCCACAGCAGTCTGCTTAGCTTGGCTGTTTAACAAAAATAGGGGATCCCCTCGAAAAAAAAAACGGCGTAGGGGTCCCCCTATTTTTGTTAACCAGCCAAGTAAAATGCAGACTGCTGCGGCCTGGTATTAAAAGACTGTCAAGGCCCATGGATTTTGGCCCTCAACAGCCTGATAATACCAGGCTACAGCAGCCCCACATTTGGCGCATCAAAAGATGTGCCAATTGTGGCACTTTACCCGGCTCTTCCCACTTGCCCTGTAGCGGTGGCAAGCGGGGTAATAAGGGGTTCATGTCACCGTTGATTGCACGGTGACAATAAGCCCGGTTAATAATGGAGAGGTGTCAATAAGACACCGATCCATTATTAATCCCAAAGTTTTTAAATGCATAAAAAAAAGACAAAGCAAGAAAAAAGTCTTTTAATGAAATAAAAGAGACAACACAGTTTTCATTTCTTTTATTGCACTCTCATTCCTGCGACGCCATCGATCTCCTGTAAAAAAAGAAAAAAAAAAAACCAACAGTATACCACCTGTCCGACGCAGTCCATAGTAACGACAGTCCCACGGCGATCCAGCTTTGCTACATCGCAATGACAGGCAGAGCCTGTCATCGCGACGCAGCACAGCTGATTACCTGCTTCCCCGGCGGTGACGTCATCGGACTGACTGCTTTACGGCCGGGATTACCCAGCAGTCACTGCAGTTATCGCGAGAAACTGCATGTGACCGCCGGGGAGAAGAGGATGGCGGCCATGAAGCAGTCCAGGACGTGACCGCCGGAGATCTTCTGTCAGGTAAGTGCCGCTGACTCCTGACAGACCCGACCGACGGACACTGACAGTGACAGACCCGACCGACGGACACAGACAGTGACAGTGACAAATCCGATTCCGGTATTCGATATGACGAAAATATCGAAACAAATTATCGAAAGGCCGATAGAGCTAATATCGGCCGATAGCCGATATTTGCATTATCGTATCGCTCAACACTAGTCACTACAATGACAGTTTGCAATTTTCACTCAGCAACATCCACTGCTGCTTGTTTCTGGAAAACATCCATGGAGTAAAAATTGGCACTACACCTGTAGATAAATTCCCAAAGGGGTATCATTTCCAAAATGCCTTCATTTGAGGGGGGTTCTGCTCTTCTGGCACCTAAGGGCTCTGTATATGGAGTCCGCAAACTATTTAAGGAAAATATGCGCTCCAGGAGGCTAACAGCGCTCTGTCCCTTTTGTGTTTCGCCGTATGGCTAAGTAGTACTGTAGAGCCATATATAGGGTATTTCTACATTCAGCAAAAATTTTGGGGGATAAATTTTGGTGACATGTTTACCCATTTCCCAGTGTGAAAATGTAAAATCTTCACACTGGGAAGTAAGAATGTAATTATTTTTACTTCATTGCGCAACAGTATAAAATTCTGTAACCCACCTGTGGTGTCAATATAATCGCTGCACCCCTAGATTAATTCATTGAGAGGTGTAGTTTGGAAAATGGTGTCTCTTATAGGGGGTTCTGCTGTTCTGGCACCTCAGGGTCTTTGCTAATGGGACATGGCATCCTTAAACCAGTCCAGCAAAGTCTGAACTTCAATATGGCGCTTATTCCCTTCTGAGCTTCGCACTGTGCCTCCAACGCAGTTTTCGACCACATATGGGGTATCGACATACTTAGGAGAAATTGCAAAACACATTGTGGGTTATATTTTCTATTGTTACCATTGTAAAAATAAGAAAAATTGGGGCTAAAATAATTTTTTTTTGGAAAAATTTGATTGTTTTTCATTTACACTGCTCTACGTTATAAATCAAACCTTGCAAGAATATCGGAGCATTCAGCCCATATTAATGGCAATAAGAGAATCTTGATAAAAATAAATTTTATTGAAAAAATATATATAAAAACAATCGTTCACAACAATCAATAATAAATACAAGTGAAATAATGGCAGAGCAAGAAAAAAAAGAGAACCTGGAGCACAAAAATTAAACACTTCACTCAATATCTATCCTCTAAGGTGAATGAGGAGAGATAGTAAAAATAATGAGATATGGGGGTGGATTCCAAGTATCAGCAAAGAATTGCAGGAAGAGGAGATACAAATAAAAAGTATTAACCATAATGAGATAGTTGTATCTACCCCATGCGATACTATCTTAGATCAAAAATATGATCACATGCCAAATGGCAGAATTCACCACTAACCAGATTCAGAATGAATGCACACCGTAATGGCTAAATGGGATATATATTAAGTCAGTGCCTCCTACAAGTGCCATACAGGGTGCATGTTAAAGTGCCGAAGTGCTTACCCATAGTGGGAAAGCTGGATGAGCGAAACGTGCGTCGGGACACATTCCTGGCATTTGCACATTTTTCCCACTATGGGTAAGCACTTCGGCACTTTAACATGCACCCTGTATGGCACTTGTAGGAGGCACTGACTTAATATATATCACATTTAACCCTTGCCATTACGGTGTGCATTCATTCTGAGTATGGTTAGTGGTGAATTCTGCCATTTTCAGAATCTGTGGGATCTGTAGAAGCGTTCCAGTTACCACTTAGGCCGGGGTCACACTTGCGAGAAACTCGCACGAGTCTCGCACCTCAATACCCGGCACTGCCGCCGGCGCTCGGGACCGGAGTTTGCAGCTGCATGTATTTCTATGCAACTGAACGCTCCGGTCCGAGTGTCGGCAGCAGTGCCAGGTATTGAGGTGCAAGATCCGTGCGAGTTTCTCGCAAGTGTGACCCCGGCCTTAATATGACACTGGTCAGAATTGTAAAATTTGACCTGGTCATGAAGGTGCAAACAGGCTTGCAGGGTTAAAGGGGTTCAAGGCCATAATTTAGAACATGTTACAGATATAATTAGCTAAAACAATGCTAACTGCGCTTTTCCTTATCAACCTAACCATTTTATTGTTCAGCACCACAGACATATTTCTTCTTTGGCATCGAAAGAGTCAAGAGACCTATGCGGGGGAGATCACAGGAGATGCTTACAAGCTTCTCCTTTAGATGTAGTTCTTTTAAGTTGTTATAGAAGGATTCAGAGCCTTTTTGATAGCTTTATGCAATAGATTATACATAGCAAGAGTATCTCACCGACCTGGGAGTCCTGGGGTATTTTCTCAGCTCGTCACGGCAAATGCAGAGATGCATCTGGTGAAACACATGTAGGTCGGTGAGAACCCCGGGTTGAAAGCTTTTTAGTAAATGGCCTGTGGAAGCCAGAGAAGAATCACAGGCTTTGGGGCCTACCAGGAGACTCGGAGTAAGGGAGTCTCCACATGTGCTCTCCTTTCTGTCCCAGCTTGTTCTCCCACTAGGGATTTTCCAGCTCTGGCTCATCTAGACTAGGCAGAAACTGTCCTCTTGAAACATATCTGATAACAGTAAAGGGTAGCTAGAATGTGAGCTGTAGTGCACAGGAATATTCATGGTCCAGGGCAGTGGCGTTCCGTGAATAGAGCAGACTAAGCAGCTGCTATGGGGCCCAGACAGGTGAGGGGGCCCACGACGGCTGCTGTCGTTTGGCAGCTGTGCTGTGCTGACACAGTACTATCTCCTTTAATTAAATATAAGCGATGGCCGGACACTGTAAACCCCCTTGAAGGTCACCTTTCCTTGTTGTCTCCTGGTCAGCAGTTGGCTTAAGTCTCTGGCTGCATTTGCATAAGAAAGCCAGCCTGCAGCCAGAGACACGTGCATCACAGGAAGCAGAAAACATTCATAAGTTTCACTCAGGGAGAGATACACTACACAAGAAGGTGAGCCCTGCTGGCTGGGGTATGGGGTGGATTTTTTTGTTGAATGTGTCCCCTCACTGTGCTGGCACTTTATATTTACAATGGCTAGCCTCTGGCTGCACTTTGCACCTTAGGGAGTGAGGGGGTCCTGATTGCAGGCACTGTGGAGGGTGGAGGAGGGGGGCTCTGCATGCACTGTGGAGGAGGAGGATTGCCCTGCATGCACTGCAGCCACCCTTCTGTACTCCTCACAATGCTTCTCCATTAGAGCTGGTTTCATGTGATTTAACCCTGTACCACCACCAGGCAGGATGATGCTTCCTAGCTGTAGGTAAGACCTCCAGTCTATGTCCCACCACTAACTTCACTGTCAAGGTGTGCAACAATGCATGTTCATGCAATACTAAAAATGTGCAATGCCCTGGAAATCTTGGTGCAGCCAATAAATGTTACTAATTTATTCTGCTCCTTCACCCCAGAGGCATGCACCTGGGAGACAGCAATTACATGGGGCGTGCTGAGCTCATGAGGTGCCTGAGAGTGGAAGTTCTGCAGATGTTATGGAAGATATTGTGTGCGGCATTTCTGTGTCCCCTTTCCTGTGATAAAATGTGTCTTGTAGTTTGTACACATGTTGGAACTTTGCATAGCTTACATATTCCAATCATTTCATATACAAAGATATGACATCCGTCTACCTGTCTTATATGATGCCATGAATGATGGGCATTGCTTGTACCTGCTGTCAGATTAGGCACCACACTTCTTACATCGGAGCTCACTATGCAGCATGTTCCCTGTCAGGCTAGGTTCACATTTATACGCCTGCAGACTTAATGCGTTGGACGTATACATTAAAACGTATGCCATGCATCAACCTACGAATTTAAACAAGTACATTTGATACATATCGTACTTCCATCTTTGTCTCTATATGATTTTTTACTTAAAAAGAATCATTTTTTTTCCATCCAGTTTTACTGGTGTCAACAGTCCCATCCCACTCCATTTTGGCTTCAGTTCTGTGAGGAGGTGTCCAGAGGAATAAACTTTTTTTCACCCCACATTAAAAACGCGTACCTTTGGTCAATTATGTTTTTTTCCCAGAATACAACGTGATCAGGGCAAAACATAGTCAGAAGAACATTTTTTTTACACTACGTGTTGCCCATTATGGTTTGTGTATGCCTCCATATACGTCTGAATACCATTTTTTTTTGCAATTCAGACATATTTGTCCAGCAGACTGCACTGTATAAATGTGAGCCAAGCCTAAAGAAGTCCTTTTTGTCCAAGGAGGATAAAGCACATCATAAACACAAGTCCATACTGTGTGTTGCTGCTTTGCAGTGTGTATTTTTGCCATGCTGATTTTACAAGTGAAAGGTATTTACTTTGAGCCTTTTTTTGGTTGTAATGGTGAATGCTTCAGGATTATCAATGACCAAAGGGGCGGCAAATTTTTCAGCCGCCCCGGGCCCCACAAACAGTTGCTACGCCACTGCACACACAAGATGGTGAGCCTGGCTGGGGGTCGATTTTTTTTGTTAAATGTGTCCCCTCACTGTGCTGGTGTGTAGCCCAGCTATGCAGGCACACATAAAATCCAGGAGAGTGCACAGGAAGGTAATCGCAACGCTTGATATGCATTCACTGCCACTCACTCTTTCAGACACACCCATCTGAGATATAAGGGGGGAGTGACACGTAGCAGAGAGAGATTAGTCTGGAGGGAGAAGAGAGAGAAAGGAGTCTGTTTCCTGTCAGAGGACAGTGCAGTTCAGTCTCAGTCCAGTCTGGACTTGGAGGATACTGAGAGCTATTCAGTGAGCTCTAGGAGAAAGCTGACTTTTCACATTGAAGCTACAGGTGCTTATGTTAAGAGCGGGAAGCAGGGCGAAGGGCGCAGTGGAGAAGACAGAGAAGTGCTACAGGTATTGGATTGCCTGCACTAAATTGCCGGACACCGGGGTCCGAAGCGTTGCTACTGTTTCAAGCATAGTAACAAGAAAACCGGAGGCATCTGGACTACAGGTCGCAGAGTGCAGCCCAAAGTGTCAATACGTAACCGGAGTCAGGGAGAACAGGGACTTTGAGCAGGGCCCTGCAAAAGTAAGGACTTAGTTCTCACCACTTAGAAGGCTCCACCACAATGTTGGCCGGGCATTACAGCTATTGAGAAAGCTGGAGAGTTCAGAGTTAACTTCGCTTCAGGCAAGTTGGACTCACATGTATATGGAAGTAAAGGAGGCCTCTAACCTGCTCAGCGGTTACCCGAATGTGCATTCTCACCCCGACCAGCTCCCGGGACCTGCTTGAACCATCTGCCAGTAAAGGTATGAAAAGAAGCTGCATTGTGTGTGACTGACTTCTTATCTACACCCTGCATCATCACTCCCATAGACTTCCAGGGACCAGTCTCACCTGTGGGAGACTTACCACCCAGCTGCCTCATAACATCCCCTGTGAAGATTCTAATAGCAGCGCTGGTCAATCTGATCAGACACCGCAGGTGGCGTCACGAACTACCTATCCTTATAATCCCCTGTAAATATCCCCCATCGCTTGACCGCCAGGGCCACGGAACGAGTCCCGCTACCAGTGACATCTCCCATAGAAATCAATGGGCTCTGCTCCGAGTACCCCATAGCCCTGGTATCCACACCAATGTGGTGCGAGTCACTGGCACTTTACATTTACAATGGCTCTGGCTGCACTTTGCACCTTAGGGAGGGGGGCCCGGCTGCACGCACTGTGGAGGGTGTAGGGGGCCCTGCATGCACTGCAGGTGTGTGTGTGTGTGGAGTTAAGAGCACCTGTTTTTTTTTGGGGGGGCCCCATTCAGACTTTTGCTATGGGGCCCCATGATTTCTATGTACGCCCCTGGTCCAGGGGTACTTAAAGGGACAGTCATAACCTGGACCAGGTCACTACATACTTACCAGTGAAGCCTTCTGAATCTATAATCTAGGAACTAGCGTCCCTGATGTTCTGAACATGTGCGTGACAATTATGTTCCCCTACTAAAGGACCACAGAAAAGGTCACCTGCTTGTTTTAACTTTGTTTTTTGATGTTTTTAATTTGTGAAATCATATTTCTTTTCATTGTTTTCAGTGGAGATTCATTGTTGTCAGTGGAGATATGTTGGTATGTTATACTAATTAGATCTATGCTATACACCATGTGACTTCATTAATTTTCCTGTTTATGAAAACACCTTTATCTACTGTATAAAACTTCCCTATGTTACCATCTTAGCAGTTCTGACAAAGGACGGCAGAGTGCGTCTGAAATGCGTCATACCATGTCCGTCATGTATTTAACTTTTCCCATTATGGAAATGGTATTATAATCAAGCTTTTCAATGAAAGAACCATTTTAATCGGAACTAGATACATCCCCCTTTTTCCTAATCAAAAGCCATGCCATGGACCCAGGAAAGAATGAGATTTGCGGGTCTCCTGTAAAGTTGCCAAGCAGCCCTGACCTTGATGCTGGACCGAATCGATCCGGTTATCTCTAGTCCCAACTGTCCTGGATACAGCAGATAGTCCCGTATTTTGGTCTACGCCCTTCTGTCTCAGGCGTCAGCTGAATGTCCCTCACTGCCTCCCACTCCCTCTAAAATCTCCTCCTGCCAGGATAGAAAGAAATGGTAAATAGGTGTGGATTTGGGTGTGGCCAGGAGTGTGGTTTGACCCTCTTTCTGTTCTATAAAAGTTGGGAGGTATGATAAAAGGGCTGTGGGAACCCCATTATTATGCCTTAAAATGTTCTGGGCAAGGTTTAGAAGATATAAAACTGGGGGCAGTTTCTTTTTAAATGGGGACCGCACCACCTGTCTCATAAAGTGACCTGCAAGACTTTGGATAAATGGCCTTACTACTGGCTCCACAACTGATCCATTCTTTTGGTGCAAGTGAAATAAAACATCGGAAACTAAGCCTACAAAGAAAAATAGTCCTAGATACATCTGTGATTTTGTTCGGAATTTCATGAGATTTTCAGCAGCTTCATCCGAGTTTGGTCCGAGTTTCATCAGTTTTCCTTGGATAAAAAAAAGAAACTTCTCTATTTTCTCTTATTTAGTAGTCCATGACCCCATAGACTGGCATTACTTATTTTAATCTGACACTTTGATTAATAGCGAACATGTCTCCACATTTTTGCATGGACCACTTGGTTTGCAAAAAGAAAAAATAGTCACATGTGAATAGCCCCATTTACTATACTAGGTGCGAGTTCTATCTGTGAAAAACATGGATAGGACTCATATGTGAAAAATAAGTCAAGCAACAGGGAGCTATTCCTTCCTTTTTCTTGACCCCTTATTAACCAAATTGCAGTAAGTACTAGATACTGTACAGAACTAATGTTATATCTGTTACATCTTCAACCTGTTCTGGTTGGATTTTAACACAAGATGGCGCCATAGTGTAACATTTCAAGGAAACTCCACTTATGATTTGTGATCACTGTAAATAATAGATTTGATATAGATTCATTGTACACTATGACTGCTTAGCTGAATATGTAAGAATTAAATGTCCCTGCTGCAACAAATCTCTGTTTTAAATCGAAGATAATATTATTACTTTTCAGCATGATGAACTTAATTAATTTTCTGAGTTAAAGGACCAATAATCGTTAAAGGGAATGTGTCATCAAAAAATATTTTTCTTATTAATTAGAAAATACTATAATTATTAAGTACAAAAATTAGTACTAATTGGTATTTTAAAAAATTGAATTGTTTTATGTGTTGGAAAATGTTAATATTTTTTCCTCTGCCAGCCACTCGAGGAAGCAAATGTTCCAATCAGAACAGGAAAGAAAGCGATATGCTGACACATCAATCACGGTGTGCAAGTCCACTCTTGACCATTTTTTTCCATTATGAGCACAGCTGTGGCTTGTATAACATTGTATTCCATAGCAAATCTGTAAAAAAAAATCAAATTATGAGGGAGGGAAGTGGAACCAAGGCTGTTGGGTGAAGAGAATGGATCCCTTGGAGGGGGATTTAAACTGGAAAGGCAGGACCCTGATCTATTGCCTGGAGTGGAGACCCTCCCCAATAGATGTATGGCCAAGAGTAAAAGCCCCTTAATTGCCATGGAGTGTGCCAATGAAGAGTGAAAGTGAGGAGCAATCTCCACAGTCTGGAATACTATTATTAACCCCTGTAATACCCACCAAGATCTTCTCCCTCTAGTTCAGGGATGTCAAACTCAAATTCAGAGAGGAGCAAAATTAAAAGCTTGGACAAAGTCGCGGGTCAACCTTGATACGTATTAAAAAATTGTCTACAATTGATGAATTTTTTCCTTATCATCAAATATAAAGATGACCATTTTCATATAGAAACAAAGTTAAAGGGTTTGTCCTGCAAACAAAGTACATTTTAATTAATAGATCTTAAAATAAAATAAACACAGAATCACAGCTGGGGCCTACTGGAATAATAAAATGTTATGTCAGAGCAGTAGAAAGCATATGCACAATGGTATAATTTTCAATATCTAATCACAAAGGAAAAAAAACCTTGAATTAATAAATAACACATATAATAAAGTATGATGCCAACAAAAGTGCCCCCCAAACACAGTATGATACTCCCACAGTGAATTTCTCGAAGTACTGTCCATAGGCACATTATGATGACCCTACTGTACCCTCCCAGCAAAGTTTGGTGACCTCAACACAATATGATACCCCAACTGTGGTATCCATACAGTATAATGGGCCCCATATAGTCCTCCATATAGTATAAGGCACCCAATATAGTCCTCTATATAGTATAATAGGCCACACTTAGTCCTCTATACAGTATAATAGGCCCCATGTAGTCCTCCATACAGTATGGTGGGCTCTATGTAGTCCTCCATACAGTATAATGGGCCCCACATAGGCATCCATACAGTGTAATAGTACCCACATAGTCCTCCATACAGTGTAATGGTACCCATATAGTCCTTCATACAGTGTAATGGGCCCCATATAGTCATCCATACAGAATAGTAGGCCCACATAGTCCTTCATACAGTATAATGAGGGGGTGGTGCTGGCATCGTAGGTCAAATATAATCACCCTGCGAGCCAGATTTGGCCCACAGCCCAGAGATTGACATGTATTCTCTAGGTTGATGTCACCTAAGCTGGTCAAGTACTGATATGGAACCTCCTGCAGCTCTTTTCCAGGTAAAAACAAGTTTGCTGACTAGTTGTACCCTTCAGTGCCACCGACCATCTCACATCGCCACTGTACTACTTAACGCTGCTGCCTATCAACACAGCACCTGTACTTCCCAGAACTTGTGCTAAAGTAGCCAACACCACTGTGTTGATGAGTTCCAACAGTTACTTCCAACAAAACAGGTACTAGCAGAGACAAAATGTGGAAGGGCTCCACAAACATGGCACTGTGATGCCCTTGTAATAATGTAAACAATGTGAACTGCACATGACATGGGGTATGCGTAGTTTACAGCTTGCAAGGTTCCATGTTGTGAATGTGTTAGAAATGAATTCTGAGCAGAAGCTCCCTCTGGTGGTTACAAACAGTACTGAACCATTAAATGAAGATTGTGAAGATTGGCAATCAGGAGTTACAGACTGGTCTTATATAAGGGAGGTTCCCTCCCATCAGGGTTGCCAGTGATCAATTGTTATTGTCTCAACTGTGGTTCCTGGTTCACTTGGAAGCTTGCTGAGTCTTGCCTCTTCTCCTGCTCTCAGATAAGATATTTTCTGCTTCTATTTTTGTGCTTGCTTTTGCATTGTTCTTTGCACGTCTGTGGAGGTCAGCCAGGTCCCCTCCGGGGGCTTGTGCTCCTCTCAATTTATCTGAGCCACTGTTATTTGTTCATTTGCCTTTTCCAGTTTTTTTTTCAGTGGCTGCGGCTTAGTTTTGTTACACCAGAGAACTAATTTAGGTGGTAGAGGTCGTGTGATCTCAGGTGTTTTTGCAATTAGTAGAGTTGACTTTTTTTGGGGTTTTTTTGGATTGCAGTGGGTGTCCTTCCTATCCTTTTCTTTCTGGGAAGATTGGGCCCCAACGTTTGCTCATGCTATTTTCTGTCTGTGTCTGTGTTTCCTCTTGTCTGGCCGCCATTGCATGTTTGGGGGCTTCCTATGTTCTTTGGGGATCTGCTCCGGGGCAGATAGCTTTCCTCTTTCTATTTTTAGGTGTAGTTAGCCTCTCAGGCTGTGACGAGGCGTCTAGGACCAACGTAGGTACGCTCCACGGCTGCCTTTAGTTGTGGTGGTTAGTCAGGGTACTGCAATCCAGTAGATTCCAACCTCTCTGGTGTATTGCCGTTTTTGCCTGCTCTCCTCAGCTACCAAATCATAACAGTATCACCGGCCTAACTGAAAATTATATGGTACTCACAGAAGGGAAAAGTAGTTGTGGGAAGAAAAAAGGTTGTCAGAGTTGTCAAGATTTTTTTTTTTTTCTGTTTGTTGCATTTTTTTTTTCCCTTCTGTTTCTCTGGGTGCTGAGGATTTTTTTTTCTCTCAATTGGAGTTTGCACTAGTTGTCTGCCGTTGGATCAGCTTGGCATGAAGTTCGGATATTGCTAACATATCTTGCAGGTTGCGTTTGTGGAACCTAGGATCCCATGCCAGATTTGTTTTTAGGGATCGAGCTAAATTTCTGAATTTCAAAATAACTGTAAGTTGTTTTTTGCCTTAAACCAGAGTCCTCAGGGAAGCAGCACAGCAGGTTCAAATTGTCATCTCTCTCCTGCACGGCGATCCTCGGATTGGGCTTTTTCCCTGACACCTGGGGACCCTGTTTTGAGTAATGTTGATGCATTTTTTCTGGCTCTGGGGTTATTGTACAATGAACCTAATGTCACTGATCAAGCTGAAAAAACCTTGTTGGCATTAAATCAGGGGCTTGAGGACGCTGAGGTATACTGTCAGAAATTCCGAAAGTGGGCAGTCCTGACCAAATGGAATGATGATGCTTTGGCAGCCCTTTTTCGGAAGGGTCTGTCAGAGAATGTAAAAGATGTTATGGTGGGTTTCCCTGCTCCCTCTGGTCTCAATGATTCTATGTCATTAGCGATTCAAATTGACAGACGTTTGTGTGAGCGTAGACGTATGCGTGGAATAGTGTTGCCTTGTGAACCAGCTTCTGAACCCATGCAGTGTGATAGAGTGGCTTCTGGGGCACAGCGTCATGAGTTTCGAAAACGCAATGGGTTATGTTTCTACTGTGGTAATGCCTCTCATGCTATTTCAGTCTGCCCTAAGCGGGGAAGACGTTTTGCATGCTCAGTTGTCTTGGGTAGTGTTCAGACTAAATTTCTGTTGACTGTTACCCTGATTTGCTCCCTGTCCACATTTTCTGCTCAGGCTTTTGTTGATTCGGGAGCAGCTATTAACCTGATGGATTATGATTTTGCTAAACGTTGTGGGTTTCCCTTGATACCCCTACGGAAGTCTATTCCCCTACTGGGGATTGATTCTACCCCTTTGGCTGAGAATAAACCCCAGTTCTCTACTCAGGTGATAATGAGGGTTGAGCCAGATCATCAGGAGAGTTGCAAATTTTTGGTGCTGTATAATCTGCATGACATTATTGTACTAGGTTTCCTTGGTTAAAGTCTCATAATCCTGTTTTGGATTGGAAATCTGTGTCTGTAACCAGTTGGGGCTGCCAATGTGTTGGTGCCAGCACTCCTGTTTTTTCTGCCTTTCCCCAGGTTCAGGATGTTCCTGACTTTTTGACTGATTTTTCTGATGTGTTTAGCGAAAGTAAATCTGCATCCTTGCCCCCCCATAGGAGCTATGACTGCGCTATTGAATTAGTGCCTGGTAGTAAATTCCCTAAAGGTCGCCTTTTTAACTTGTCTGTACCTGAATATGACGCTATGCGGTCTTATATCAAGGAGTCATTGGAGAAGGGTCATATCAGACCATCCTCTTCACCCTTGGGTGCCGTTTTTTTCTTTGTGGCCAAAAAGGATGGTTCATTAAGGCCGTGTATTGATTATCGTCTCTTGAGCAATATCACTGTGAAATATCAATATCCGTTACCCTTGATTTCTGACCTGTTTTCCAGGGTGAAAAGTGCTACTTGGTTTACCAAGCTTGACCTCAGGGGGGCGTATAACCTTATTCGCATTAAGCACGGGGATGAATGGAAGACGGCATTTAATACCCCAGAGGGGCATTTTGAGTACCTAGTGATGCCCTTTGGGCTCACTAATGCTCCTTCCGTCTTCCAGTCCTTCATGAATGACATTTTCAGGGATTTTGTGGATAAATTTCTGATTGTTTATTTGGATGATATCTTGATTTTTTCCAATGACTGGGACTCTCATGTGAAACATGTTCGGACTGTGTTCCAGATTTTGTGAGAGAATGCTCTGTATGTGAAGGGATCAAAGTGTCTTTTTGGCGTACAGAGGATCTCATTTCTGGGATTCATTTTGTCCCCATCTGTTATTGAAATGGACCCGGTCAAGGTTCAGGCCATCTGTGATTGGGTCCAACCTACTTCATTAAAGGCTCTTCAGAGATTCTTGGGTTTTGCCAATTTTTATCGTAAATTTATTGGTAATTTCTGTTATTGTTAAACCATTGACTGATTTGACCAAAAAGGGTTCTGATGTGGTGAATTGGCCTCCTGAGGCAGTCTCTGCGTTTCAGGAACTTAAGCAGAGATTCACTTCTGCTCCTGTTCTACGGCAGCCTGATGTTTCTCTGCCATTTCAGGTGGAGGTTGATGCCTCTGAAATTGGGGCAGGTGCCGTTTTGTCCCAAAGAGATCCAGAGACCTCTAAAAGTAACCCTTGTGCCTTTTTTTCTCGAAAATTTTCTCCAACTGAACGTAATTATGACGTCGGTAATTGTGAGTTATTGGCCATAAAGTGGGCTTTTGAAGAGTGGAGACATTGGCTGGAGGGAGCCAAACATCAGGTGGTGGTCCTCACGGACCATAAGAATCTGGTTTATCTGGAATCAGCCAAGCGACTTAATCCTAGACAGGCCAGGTGGGCCTTGTTTTTCACACGTTTTAATTTTGTGGTTTCCTTTCTTCCTGGCACTAAGAATGTTAAGGCGGATGCCCTCTCGAGGAGTTTCCTTGCGGACTCTCCTGAGTTATCTGATCCTGCTTTTATTTTGAAAGAGGGTGTAGTTCTTTCCGCCATCTCGCCCAATTTGAGACTGGCTCTGGAAGGGTGTCAGGAGGATAAACCCGAGCGCTGCCCTATTGGGAAATTATTTGTCCCAGACCGGTGGAAAAAGAGTGTGATGTCTGAGATTCATTGCTCCGCGTTGGCCGGTCATCCCGGAATTTTTGGTACCAGAGACTTGGTTAGTCGGTCCTTTTGGTGGCCTACTTTGTCTCGTGACGTCAGGGAATTTGTGCAGTCCTGCGGGACTTGCTCTCGCTCCAAGCCTTGCTCTCGCTCTAGGGTTTGTTGATGCCATTGCCTGTGCCCAAGAGACCATGGACCCATATCTCTATGGATTTAATTTCCGACCTCCCTGTTTCTCAGAGAATGACCGTTATCTGGGTGATTTGTGATAGGTTTTCCAAAATGATACATCTTGTGCCATTACCTAAGTTGCCTTCCTCCTCCGAATTGGTGCCTTTGTTCCTTCAGCACGTGGTTCGGTTACACGGCATTCCTGGAAACATTGTGTCTGACAGAGGAGTCCAGTTTGTTTCCAGATTTTGGAGGACTTTTTGTTCTAAACTTGGTGTTCAATTGTCTTTCTCCTCGGCTTTTCATCCTCAGACCAATGGACAAACTGAGAGAACAAACCAGACATTGGAGACTTATCTGAGATGCTTTGTGTCTGCTGATCAAGATGACTGGGTCTCTTTTTTGCCTTTGGCTGAGTTTGCTCTTAATAATAGGGCTAGCTCTGCCACTTTGATGTCTCCATTTTTCTTCAATTTTGGGTTTCACCCTCGATTTTCTTCGGGACAGACGGAGACTTCTGTCTGTCCAGGTGTTGACTCTGTTGTGGAGCGTATGCAGCAGATTTGAGACCAGGTAGTGGAGAGGTTGTCCCTCTCTCAGGAGAGGGCCCAGCGGTTTGCCAACCGGCATAGGACTGATGGTCCTCGGTTTGAAGTGGGGGACTTGGTCTGGTTGTCCTCAAGAAATATCCCTATGAGAGTTGCATCTCCTAAGTTTAAGCCTAGGTTCATTGGACCTTATAAGATCATGGAGATTCTTAATCCAGTTTCCTTTCGTTTTCTTCTTCCAGGGACATTTAAGATCCATAACGTGTTCCACAAGTCCTTATTGAAGAGGTTTGTCGAGCCAGTGGTTCCTATGGCTGCGCCTCCTGACCCTGTTTTGGTTGAGGGCAATCTGGAGGTTGTGGTTGAGAAAATATTGGATTCTCATTTTTCTAGACGGAAACTCCAGTATTTGGTTAAGTGGAGAGGTTATGGTCAGGAGGACAATTCTTGGGTGTTTGCTTCGGACATCCATGCTAGGAGACTGATCCGTGCGTATCACAGAGCTCATCCTGACTGACCTGGTTGCCCAAATGAGGGTTCGGTGACCCCTCCTCAAGGGGGGGTACTGTTGTGAATGTGTTAGAAATGAATTCTGAGCAGAAGCTCCCTCTGGTGGTTACAAACAGTACTGAACCATTAAATGAAGATTGTGAAAATTGGCAATCAGGAGTTACAGACTGGTCTTATATAAGGGAGCTTCCCTCCCATCAGGGTTGCCGGTGATCAATTGTTCTTGTCTCAACTGTGGTTCCTGGTTCACTTGGAAGCTTGCTGAGTCTTGCCTCTTTTCCTGCTCTCAGATAAGATATTTTCTGCTTCTATTTTTGTGCTTGCTTTTGCATTGTTCTTTGCACTTCTGTGGAGGTCAGCCAGGTCCCCTCCGGGGGCTTGTGCTCCTCTCAGTTTATCTGAGCCAGTGCTATTTGTTCATTTGCCTTTTCCAGTTTTTTTTCAGTGGCTGCGGCTTAGTTTTGTTACACCAGAGAACTAATTTTGGTGGTAGAGGTTGTGTGATCTCAGGTGTTTTTGCAATTAGTAGAGTTGGCTTTTTTTGGGGCTTTTTTTGGATTGCAGTGGGTGTCCTTCCTATCCTTTTCTTTCTGGGAAGATTGGGCCCCAACGTTTGCTCATGCTATTTTCTGTCTGTGTCTGTGTTTCCTCTTGTCTGGCCGCCATTGCAAGTTTGGGGGCTTCCTATGTTCTTTGGGGATATACTCCGGGGCAGATAGCTTTCCTCTTTCTATCTTTAGGATTGCAGTAAGTGTCCTTCCTATCCTTTTCTGTCCAGGTAGATTGGGCCCCAACGTTTGCTCATACTATTTTCTGTCTGTGTCTGTATTCCCTCTTGTCTAACCGCCATTACATGTTTGGGGGCTTCCTATGTTCTTTGGGGATCTGCTCCGGGGCAGATAGCTTTCCTCTTTCTATCTTTAGGTGTAGTTAAGCTCTCAGGCTGTGACGAGGCGTCTAGGACCAACGTAGGAACGTTCCACGGCTGCCTTTAGTTGTAGTGGTTAGTCAGGGTCCTGCAATCCAGTAGATTCCAACCTCTCTGGTGTATTGCCGTTTTTGCCTGCTCTCCTCAGCTACCAAATCATAACAGTTCCAGCATAGGAGATATAGGCAGACGCCACCCCTAATCTCACCCCCCCCTGTGGATTTCTGTCTTCTTTCTCCCCTCCCCCTCTGTTAGGCAACACCTGCATGTATGTATACTCATTTACATGCATATTTACCTCAAGCAAACATATATAATATATGCACATACTAATATATTATACATGCATTTACACATTGCGCAGGCATATGCATAGTATAATCATGGAAGCATATATACTGTACATACACACATAACACTTACATACACGCAATTACATTTTTACAATGCATTTGTTCAAATGGCCAGATAAATATTTTTGGTCATTCATATTTATAACAGCCATATTATTTTTCCATAAGATTCACTATATGAGCTCCTGTTTTGTTTTGCTAAATAAAGAGTAACTTTTTTCAGTGCTATTTTGCCAGACACACATGTAAGCATTACATTTGTTTTAATATTTTAATGGTTCAAACAATTTTTTATGCTATTTACTGATCAACATAAATAATAAGATTGTAAGTTACAGTTATACCAAATATGTCCACATTATTTACCGGTTTGTGACATTTAAAAAAGTGCATTAAAAGTTGGATTATTGTAATTGTCAATCATTAATTTTTTTAATTTGATAGGGAAAAGATCTTTACGGTACTTTTTTTACTTCTATCATACTGATATATAGAGATATACTGGTATACAGAGATGTACCTTTTTGTACCTGTACAATATACCTATCCTGTACAAAATAATATTATAAGGGAAATTACAAAATAAGTAAAATAGAAATAGTTTAAGTCTGCCATTCACAGGATTGATGCTACATAAATGGCCATAACATCTATGTACTCTTAGTACAGGAAGTCTGAACCAAGGGGGGAATCAATGGAACTACAGAGTGTTGTTCCTGACACCTTGGTCTGGTGAACCTAAGCTTCAAAACTTGGGCAGATTGTCCTTGTGGCCAGACTGGACTTCGTCTTTTTACTATAAGAAGGAGGGAGATGTTGAAGAAACAAGTAGTAAAGTATTTGTGAAGTGTAATGGAAATGATACATAGTTTTCTAAGTATTTTCTAAATATAAATCTGAAAATTGTGATATGAATAAGCTTTGTTCTAAACCATTCCATTGTAGCTCTTGCAGTATGTTTAGGGCCATTGTGCTGCTTGAAGGTGAACCTACACCCCAGCCGCTAATAAGTTTTCCTCCAAGATTTCCCTGTATTTAGCTCCATCCATCTTCCTATCACTCTGACCCGCTTCCCTGTCACTGCAAAGAAAAGCTTACCCACGGCATGGTACTGCCCCCACCATGTTTGGTGGTGGTGATGGTGTTTTCAGGGTGATGTGCAGTGTTAGTTTTCCAGCACACATAGCAGTTTGCATTTAGCCCTGAAAGTTCTACTTTGGTCCCATCTGACCGGAGTATCTTCTCCTATATGCTAGCTATTTCTCCTTTTGGCTTTTTTAAAACTGCAAATGAGATTTCTTATAACTTGCTTTAAAAATTGCTTCTTCTTTCTTCCATAAAGGCTATATTTGTGCAGTATGCAACAAATAGTTGTCCTGTGGACAGATTCTCCTACCTGAGCTGTGGATCTCTGCATCTACTACAGATTAACCATGAGCCTATTGGTTGCATGTTTAATAAGTCTTCTCCATACTTGGGATATCCGATTAGGTGGACATCCATGTTTTGGTAGGTTTGCAGTTGTCCCATACTTCTGTAAGGGTTAATCACAGTTAACAGTATCATTGGAGATTTGTAATGTAATATATAATCTGGCCAGTAGAAAGAAGGAGAGAGACCAGAGTTGCAGCATTTGGGTTTGACAGTTGGTGACAGTTGCTAGGGGAGTTCAAGGGTTTAGAGAAGATCTGAGTTGGAGAGATCAGCATTATATAAAAGCTTCAAGTCAGCCTTTCTGATTATTCGGGACTCATTCCAGCAAGGACCCTTCTACTTCAATCTCAGAACGTACCGATACCATCTTACATCTTAATATATATGCAAATATATATAAATAACTTTATAGAGGTCTAGTTAGTTAGGAGAAAGGGTTCCTCCTGTACGAGACATTTCAAAAACTGCTCCAAGTAGGGGATTATTAACAACACTGAAAGGGTTAATTGTGTTGTATTTTGCGCGCATATAACTGTTAATTCTGTTTAAGTGTACCTGCGCATACTCTTAATTGGTGTTATTGTGAGTAACTGCTATAACTGTATTCGTTACTTATACACTGTTTATGTACCATCCTTTCCTTGGTTTTTATAAACTGGTTAGTAAATTGTTTGAGGCCCCCCTTCCTTAAGGAAGATCATCATATCGTGACAAGTGCTTTTTTATAACTTAACCCTGCTTTATTCTTCTCCACATCTTTATCCCCGACCTGTCTGGGGTGTTCCTTGGTTTCCATTAAGCTGTTTGCTCCTTAATGTTATTAAACCAACCTCCGAGGCCTTCACAGAACAGCTGTAGTTATAATGAAAAATTACATACCGGTGGACTGAATTTACTAATTATATGACTTCTTGAGGCAATTGGTCACTCAGGATTTTATTTAGAGGTATCAAATTACATGGGGCTGAATAGAAATGCATGTCAAAATTTTAAGATTTATATTTTTTAATTAATTAGAAAACCATGTATCTTTTATTTTACACTTAACAAATACTTGCTAGTTTCTGTTGGTATATCACATAAAATCCCATTAATATATAATTAATTTTGTGGGTATAATAAGAAACAGTGTGGAAAACTTCAAGTGTTACGAATACTTTTTCAAGGCATTGTACAGTGGGTACGGATAGTATTTAGACCCCTTTAAATTGTTCACTCTTTGTTTCATTGCAGCCATTTGGTAAATTGAAAAAAGTTCCTTTTTTTTCTCATTAATGTACAATCTACCCCATCTTGACTGAAAAATTTTTGCAACTTTATTAAAAAAGAAAAACTGAAATATCAGATGGTTTACATCAGGGCTCTGGCTAGGCCAGTCAAGAATGGTCACAGAGTTGTTCTGAAGCCATTCCTTTGTTAATTTAGCTATGTGCTTAGGGTCATTGTCTTGTTGGAAGGTGAACCTTCAGCCAAATTTAGGGTCCACAGCATTCTGGAAGAGGTTTTCTTCCAAAATATCTCTGTACTTGGCTACATTCATGTTTTCTTTAATTGCAACCAGTCGTCCTGTCCCTGCAGCTGAAAAACACCCCCATAGCATGATGCTGCCACCACCATGTTTCACTATTGGGATTGTATTGGGCAGGTGATGAGCAGTGCCTGTTTTACTCCACACATACCGCTTAGAATTATCACCAAAATGTTCTATCTTTGTCTCATCAGACCAGAGAATCTTATTTCTCATAGTCTTGGAGTTCTTCATGTGTTTTTTTAGCAAACTCTATGTCAGCTTTCATATGTCTTTCACTGAGGAGAGGCTTCCATCGGGCCACTCTGCCATAAAGGCCCGACTGGTGGAGAGCTGCAGTGATAGTTTATTTTGTGGAACTTTCTCCAATCTCCCTACTGCATCTGTGGAGCTCAACCACAGTGATCTTGGGGTTCTTCTTTACCTCTCTCACCAAGTCTCTTCTCCCATGATTGCTCAGATTGGCTGGACGGCCAGGTCTAGGAAGACTTCTGGTGGTCCCAATCTTCTTCCATTTAAAAATTATTGCGGCCACTGTGCTCTTAGGAACCTTGAGTACTGCAGAAATTCTTTTGTAACCTTGGCCAGATGTGTGCCTTGCCACAATTCTGTCCCTGAGCTTCTTGGCTAGTTCCTTTGACCTCATGATTCTCATTTGGTCTGACATGCACTGTGAGCTGTGAGGTTTTATATAGAAAGGTGTGTGACTTTACAAATCAAGTCCTATCACTTTAATTAAACACAGCTGGACTCCAATGAAGGCGTAGAACCACAAGGAAATGGACAGCATGTGACGTAAATATGAGTGTCTGAGTAAAGGGTCTGAATACTTATGACCATGTGATATTTCAGTTTTTCTTTTTTAATAAATTTTCAAAAATTTGTACTTTTATGGTTTTTATCAGTCAAAATGGGGTGCACAGTGTACATTAAAGAGAAAAAAAATGAACTTTTTTGCATTTACCAAATGGCTGCAATGAAACAAAGAGTGAAAAATTTAAAGATGTCTGAATACTTTCCGAACCCACTGTATATGTAAAATCATCTAGTGAACAAAAACAAATGCTGCAGGTCCTTACTGCAACAATTAGGGCTAATTCAGACATCAGTTTGAACTGCCTGTTGTAATTGGCAAATCCAAGGAACTGTTGTATAGATCTTACCCCCATGGGACGACGCCACTTGAGAATAGCGGACAGCTTCTCGGGATCCATCCTCAATCCAGAGACGGAGATAACGCATCCCAGAAATGGTAACGAAATCTGTTCAAAGAGACACTTATCAATCTTGGCGTACAATCGATTCTCTCGAAGACGCTGTAGAACCAAGCGAACACTTCTCCTGTGTTATGAGAGGTCAGAAGAAAATACAAGGATGTCATCCAAGTACATGACGACACAAGAATATAGAAGATCCCGGAAGATCTCATTCACGACGAATTCCTGAAACACACGCGGGAGCATTGCAAAGGCCAAAAGGCATAACTAGGTATTCGTAGTGTCCATCTCAGGTGTTAAAAGCAGTCTTCCATTCGTCGCCGGCACAAATGCGAATCAGGTTATAGGCTCCTCTAAGGTCTAATCTGCAGAAGATTCTGTTATGGAAATTTAATTAGGATAAATCTATCCTTCAGTGTTTGCTGCTTCTGTTCCCAATTTTCTATTAAATGTCTTTTTGAGCGCTCAGAACGAAATGAGGACTGTCCACAACGAAAGTGTCAGTATAACAGTTCGTCAAGACCCCAGTTTATTATTCATTCAAGGTTTTATACGTTTACAAAAAGGGGCTTTAACATACAAGTCAATTAACATACAATTAAAAGCTGCTAGATTATTGGCTGTTCTTGTGTAAGTTTGATAATTATGATAAAAGGGCTGAAGTTGCAGATTTATTGTTTTTGTTCTTTGCCCTAGCTTTCTTGCATGACTAGTAAAGAAAACAATAGATATCTATTAAGACTTTCTGTTCTTGTTTCTTATGAAGGCCAGGGTCGTTTAAAACGACTGATTATAGCTGGCATCAGCTTTTGCATAGATATGTGTGAGCACAGGATTTTTAGCAAGTGAAATCTATCTAACTGTGAATATATGAATATACATTGAATAAATGGAATACATATATATTTCCATGACAGTCCCCCCTTAGATACCACTTGCCCTAAAAACCTGCTCCTGTCCCAAAGCACTGCAACTCTTTTGTGCTGCCGGCGGGTTGAGATATGCCTAGTACATGCCTCCCCTACCGATACAGACTTTTCGCAAATGGGCGGTCAGGAGGACTGTCCCTAGCAGGGGTTCATGTGTTTGCAATCATAGTCTCTTTATTCAACTGCATGTTCAGAAAAACGTGTGTATTCTTCATCAGGTAGGTCATCTGTCTGGTTAGTCAGAGCATCCACGACATCCTTCATGGCTTAGGTGTCTCTCCTTGTACGGGAGCTTCCTTGCAAAGCGATACGTGGATCCAAGCAGGCTTTCCCTCTAGTTTCACAGAGGTTGGTGTCATCTGTGGCTCTTGGACAGGACCATCAAATCTGGGATCGAGTGTTCTCATTTCCAACTTTTTTTTCACCAACACCCAGTCTCCTGGCTTTCAAGGAGTGCGTACCGGACACTGAGTCTGGATCTGGCAGTAAAGAGAAAAACTCGAGAATGGACATTAGTTTTTGACCAATTCAATTACATAAGCAAACAAGATATCATTTTGCATATTCTGCTGCTGAGGGAAGAATGCACCTAACTTGGGACTAGACCCAAACAAAATTTCGTATGGTGACAGCTTTTCTGGGTCTCTGGGAGTGTGCCTTATGCTAAACAGTGCAATTGGGAGTGTGTCATGCCATGGTTTGCGTGTCTCTTGGGCAATTTTTAGCATCCTATTCTTAAGTGTTCCGTTCAGTCTTTCTACCTTCCCGCTGCTCTGGGGGTGGTAAGGAGTGTGTAGGCCTAGGTCTGACCCTACTGCTAATCAGGTCTCGTGTGTCAGATTTGCTGTGAATGCGGATCCCTGATCACTTTCTATCATTTCTGGAACCCCGTATCTGCACACTATTTTCCGAAAGTAGCTGCTTTGCAGAAGTCTTTGCTGACTTGGAACGCTTCTGTACATCTTGAAAATACTTCTTTGACCACAATGGCATATTTGAATCCTTCACTTGGCGATATCTGGATGTGGTCTATCTGGATCCTCTGAAGCTGGTAGAGTGGTCTTGCCAGATGAGGTGAGGGGGACTTTCTTCCACTCGTCCAGGCTTGCATTTGCCGCAGGTCAGACAGCTGCTGGTGAATTTGGCTGTTAGGGTGGAGATCCCTGAAGCGAACCAGTAAGCACCAATCAGATCATTCATCTGTGTCTTTGATATGTGGGAGTGGGTCCATGTGCCCATTGGACCACCATAGGGTGCATACTTTGTGGTAGGCAGAGTTTGAAGTCCATTATTGATAGCCTTCCTTCTTCAAGTGTTGCTTTTTTCGCATTCAGCTCTTCTTCTCCTTTTGGAGCTTGGTCTTGCAACTTCTTGAGCAGATCCCAGGACGTCTTTTTGTCAGGTTTCTTGTCTTCAGTCGTCATGTAGTAGCCGTCCGGCTCTACGACCTCTCCCACTTCTCCATGTTGTCTTCCTTTGACCGCTTCTTTGGCTGCTATGTCCGCCATGTTATTGCCTCACGCCTCTTCTGTTCTCAGTTTTCCATGCACTTTGATTTTTCAAATTGCCACCATTTTGGAAGTTGGAGTACACCCAGCAGGTCCCTGAAGGCTCCATGATGTTTCACGGTTGTCCCATTTGCTGTGATGAAGTCCCTTGTAGCCCAGATGGGCCCAAAGTCGTGTGCTATACCATGCGAGCACCTGTAGTCGGTGTAGATGTTTGCAGTCTTGCCTTCTGCCATCTGGCAGGCCTTCGTCAGCACTATCAGTTCTGCTTCCTGGGCTGACAGGCTAGGTGACAGACTTCTGGACCACAGGATTTCTTGATTGCTGGTCACTGCACTTCCTGTGTGGAAACTTCTTCATCATCTGCAAATCTGGAGCCATCCAAGTAGAGGATAAATTCTGTAAATTTTGTTCTGAAAAAGTCCATATTGTATCCCCCTTGGGAGTGGGAGTAGAGTGGCCGGGATGAGGACTGTAGGTCTGGAGACGGTGACATTGTGAGACAAAGGCGATAGAGGCGCCACAAAGATGCCTGGCGGTGGGGAGATTATTGTTGGTTGAGCTTGATTGAAGATTGCCAAGATGTCGTGTGGAGTGAGTTTCCGGTGGCTGTCCAAGAGTGATGTCAGCAGTCTTGTCCAAGAAGGTGTGTGCTGCAGATACTGCCATCAGGCAGGAGGGTGCTCCTCTTGCAACTGGATCCAAGCGGGCCGAGAGGCAACCTAAAAGTCTCTGTTTTCCCCCGTGAATCCGTGTCAGGACTCCAGTAGCATGACCTTCTTTCTTCCATCAGGTAGACGGAAAGGCTTCTCGTAATCAGGTAGGCCTTGTATTGGCGCTGAGACTGTGGAGTTCTTCCAATCTCGTGAATGGGTTGAAGGCTGCATCTGATAGAAGGAGCGGGGTTGCGTTGATGCAAGCGCACAGAGGCTGCATTAGGACTGAGGCATCAGGGATCCAGGTTCTGCAATACGACACTAGACCATCTTCTCCACAGTGGTCTTCCAGTCTTTTGACATGTGTTTCGTCTGGTGGGCAATACAGTGTCCCAGGGATGTAACTTGCTTCTGACATCACTGGACTTTGTTCTTCCAGACCTTGCGTTGCTGTTCTTCCAGGTAGAGTAGGAGAGACAAGGAATGGACTGTGCAGGTATTGATAAACAGAAAAGAGAGCAGCATCCGTCCAGGTGAAAAAGTAGAAAATCTTTATTCTGCCATAAAAGGTAACGACGTTTCGGCCATATTGTGGACTTTTTCAAGTACAATTAAACAAGTGCACAGACGGCCTTTAAATGGTGTGGAGGAGCCAATCACCATCCAAGGATACGCCTCCTTGCTAATAGACATATACATGTGTTCACAAAATAATAATCAAACATTAAGGACATAAACATTCAAATAATATAACACATCTAATAACACAAATTCCCAAAATACCAAATCAGAGATAAATGTAAACAGTGACACATGAATATCTCTACCAATCAATATCTAGCTATCCCATAGCCATGGTGACGGCAGACTTATCAGCTAACGTTATACATCTACCCAAATCACACCATAGTACTCGCCTCCCTTTGGCGCCATATCTATCGTCCCATCAGCGGTAACGTATCAAACAGCCGCTCTGAAAATAATCCACCGACGCTGAAGCAGCGCCAAGCAGTGACGCTTGTGTCTGCGCTGGGAGGGATAAGACAATATCCAATCAGAATTTCTTCACCTCGGCAAACCTTGTCATGTGATACTAAATCACATGACTCACCACGTCACACGATCCGTGCAAGCGCAGAACATATGGTCAGTGGAAGTCTCGCGCTACAGATATCCTTGCTGCACATCTCTATGTTAGGGGTTGCCCAAATATCGCGATATTTCAGGACATCATCGCAAATAGATCACAAGTTGTTATGGGTCTGCGGAACACACCAAATATATAATGTAGAAAGGTGCGTTCGCAGCCAGGGGTCCACCGTGCAAGCGGAGCCTGCTGCTAGTAAAAATGGCGCGAGAAGCAAACTCTGTTATCCCGCAGAGTCGCCAACATAAACGCCGTAATGCGCTGTGGCAATGAGTGCGAACTCTGTTACTCCACAGAGCCGCTAGAAGGAGAGCCGCAGCGCTATATGGCGAAGTGTGCGCACTCACTAGACACAACTGAGTGGCAAAGAAAACACGCTAGGGCGCTGACTAGCGTTGAAAGCGAACCCTGTTACGTCACAGGGCCGCTGAGAAAAAGCACTGTGTCCTGTAAGGCTCTCAGGTACACAGTTAAGTGCTAAGCGTACATAAAGCGTGATCATGTGCTAATGTCCTCGCGGGAGTCACCCGCAATCTATGGCGTCTGAACGCCAGACCCTGAATACGGCAATCAAAACTCCTCACCGGTTATGCCGGTAATCTAGGGCATCTAGGACACCGACCCTGACCAGCTACCATACCAAACTCCTCACCGATTAAGTCGGTATTCTAGTGGCTTATTTCAGCCGGGTCCCTATCCACACATACACATGACCACACTGGCGCATAGCATACAATGGTTGATATTAGCGCATGGCGGCCCAGCCATGCTACCCTTTTACAGCAACAGCTACAGGACCTTCCAGGAACAAGGACCAATGAGAAACTGTTACGAACACATGTAGCTACATGACCTTCCTGGCGAACCAATAGGAGCCACTGCAGCACCTGAACATGTGACCCCTGATCTCCAATGAGAGATCTCACTCTGGGCATGCTCAGAAGGGAAAACGCAGGACTTGTCCCAAAGACGTCTGCTCCAGCACTGGCTATAATAGCAGATCCAGGAAAGGCAGCAGCAAGTCACTGCACAGTAGTGGAGTGGGCAAGACGCTTGGACCGACATCTCTGCTGAGCAGGCTCCACTGCGGCCGGAGATGAATGGGAGACCGCAGCGGGACGGGTTCGAGACTCCCCTTGTGCAGCAGCAGGAAATCGAACCCTAACATTACCCCTCCTCCTAGGGCCCCCCCTTCTTTGGGCCTCGCTGCGCTCAAAGGCAGCAATGAGCTGCGGAGCGTGAACATTAGTGTTGAGCATTCCGATACCGCAAGTATCGGGTATCGGCCGATATTCGCGTTATCGGAATTCCGATACTTAATTCCGATACTTTTTCCATATCGTATACCGGAATCGGAAGTTCCCATAATTCTTTGAGAGGCAATGTGATTTTAGTCAGCCAATGAGGAATCCTACGAAGTGTGGGCACATCCTGTAATGCTGCGGTCATCTTAACTAATGGCATGGCTGTGATTGGCTGCTGAAATGATGTCAGAATGCACTATAAAAGGCGCCGCCGCCATTTTAGCGTCACTGTGCTGTGAACTCAGTAAGGGACAGAACGCTACTCTGCTCACTCTGAGGGACAGTTAGATATTGCGATTTTGTGTACTACTGTGCTTGAGGCAGGCTAGTTTACCAACCGCTGTGTAAAGCTTCATTTTGCCAGTGTTGTTTTAACAGCTCTGTGCAAGGTGTGTGTGTGACAGTGCAGGTGACGCTGCAGTTTGCTCTGCATCCACCGCTGTTTGTAGGCATCTGCACGTGTCACTGACTCTTTTTTTTTTTTTTTTTTTTTTATTTTGTGGAATTGGTGCAGCTCCATTATATTAGAAAAAAAAATCAAATCTATTAGTGTGACGTGCTTCCATCCGTATACAATACATTGGTTGCAAACACTATAGAACTACACAAAGGAGCTTTTCACAGATTGTGGACAGTTGTGTTTCAGTGTTCACTTCAGTCTGTGTTTTTTACTTTTTTTAGTGCAGATCACGCTCCAGTTACATGTTCAAGCACTGCTGGTTGTACTCTGCTGAGCGTGTCTCAGTGTCTCATCCTTTTCATTTATCTCCAATTGGTTCTGCTACATTCCATTTAAAATAAATCTAATCTATTAGACTAATAGATTAGATTTATTTTAAATGGAATGTAGCAGAACCAATTGGAGATAAATGAAAAGGATGAGCCACTGAGACACGCTCAGCAGAGTACAAGCAGCAGTGCTTGAACAAGTAACTGGAGCGTGATCTGCACTCAAAAAAGTAAAAAACACAGACTGAAGTGAACACTGAAACACAACTGTCCACAATCTGTGAAAAGCTCCTTTCTGTACTTCTATAGTGTTTGCAACCAATGTATTGTATACGGATGGAAGCGCGTCACACTAATACTATTAGTGTGACGCGCTTCCATCCGTATACAATACATTGGTTGCAAACACTATAGAAGTACAGAAAGGAGCTTTTCACAGATTGTGGACAGTTGTGTTTCAGTGTTCACTTCAGTCTGTGTTTTTTACTTTTTTGAGTGCAGATCACGCTCCAGTTACTTGTTCAAGCACTGCTGCTTGTACTCTGCTGAGCGTGTCTCAGTGGCTCATCCTAATAGTATTAGTGTGACGCGCTTCCATCCGTATACAATACATTGGTTGCAAACACTATAGAAGTACAGAAAGGAGCTTTTCACAGATTGTGGACAGTTGTGTTTCAGTGTTCACTTCAGTCTGTGTTTTTTACTTTTTTTAGTGCAGATCACGCTCCAGTTACATGTTCAAGCACTGCTGCTTGTACTCTGCTGAGCGTGTCTCAGTGGCTCATCCTAATAGTATTAGTGTGACGCGCTTCCATCCGTATACAATACATTGGTTGCAAACACTATAGAAGTACAGAAAGGAGCTTTTCACAGATTGTGGACAGTTGTGTTTCAGTGTTCACTTCAGTCTGTGTTTTTTACTTTTTTTAGTGCAGATCACGCTCCAGTTACATGTTCAAGCACTGCTGCTTGTACTCTGCTGAGCGTGTCTCAGTGGCTCATCCTTTTCATTTATCTCCAATTGGTTCTGCTACATTCCATTTAAAATAAATCTAATCTATTAGTGTGACGCGCTTCCATCCGTATACAATACATTGGTTGCAAACAATATAGAAGTACACAAACGGGCCTTTCACAGCTACTGAACATGGGTTTTTAATTTTTAACTAAAATATGTATTTTTTCAAATGACACAAATATAAGTAATGTTGAAGAGGAATAGTCCTACATCCATTGTTTGCACAATATTACAGGTGTACATCATGTCCCTTAATCAACAATGTATTATTATATTTACTTGTATGCTTTTATTTAAAAGCCAAGAACACAGAAGGATAACCTTCGCACTGCAGCTGTTGTCAAAGTTCAACCCACATTATGCACTTCCAACATTGCAGCATTTGAGGCATGATGTGAGTTGGATTGGTCAAAGTTATGGAGTGAGAAGGTTCACCATCAGTACCCTATAGCATAAGTATGCTTTTGTGTTAGACATGTGGATATCTGCCATAATATGTCACAATTATTTAGTTACAGATTTGTTACCAACACTAATCATTGAATGGTTTTAAATTTGACGTTTCACTTGTTTACAGCTTAGAAATAAGGGTGTAGCCTGATATCTATGTGTAGCACTAGCCACTTTAACATGTCATGTTTTTTTAAACATGTGTAGCTAGGTAGCAGTAATTTTTGCCGGACACACAGCAGGGGAACAGCAGGCGTTACTGAACCCCACTATTACTATAGCTTGTGTATTGGTCTGTGGACACGACACTTCTGAGCAGCAACTGGCAGTGTTGTAGCCCAGGGAGTATAGCTCAGGTGGTAGAAAGATGAACATAACAGGAGACATGGAAAACGTTGTCAACCAGTTAGTTAATCTGAAACCGGACAGGCAAATTCAGGCGAGATCCATGCCTAGTTCATTTTCAGAAAAGTAAGCCGTTGTACATTATCGTAGGATAGTCGCATGCAACGGTCTGTTAGTACACCACCTGCAGCAGTAAAGACGCGCTCCGATAATACACTGCCAGCAGATCAAGCCAGCACCTCCAATGCATACTGGCTAAGCTCTGGCCATGTATCCAGCTTAGAGACACAAAACTTGAATGGGGAAGAGCCATCTGAGAGTACACTGAGAGGGCAAGACATGTAGTCTGTAACCATCTTACGGAAATGTTGCCTCCTGCTGACTGGAGCCGTCTCGGATGGTGTAGACATTGGTGGCGCTGCCACAAAACTTCGACACATTTGGAACATACTGGTCTTGCCCTGTGCAGAGGCGCTGCTTGTGCTCCCTCTTGTTGCAGAGCTGTCTCCACTGCCTCGACGCACAGAGCTGCTTTGTAAATCAGTAGCAGCAGCAGTGCTCTTGGCTGGAATGGAGAACATTATGGATTGCACCAGTGTGTCTTGGTACTTCCGCATTTTACGCTCCCGGTTCAACGGTGTGATGAGGCTTTGTAAGTTGTCCCGGTAGCGAGGGTCTAGGAGGGTGTACACCCAATAATCAGACGTGGTGTGAATGTGTTCGATGCGGCGGTCGTTTCTCAGCCACTGCAGCATGAAATCAACCATGTGCTGCAGACTCCCAACTGGCCAAGAAACGTTGTCCCCTGCAAGAGGCGTCATCTCCGCCTGCTGTGCATCACCCCACCCTTGGTCTACATACTGACTAGAGCATTGTCTACCTCCCTCTGGAGCGATGTCTTCCTCCTCCATTGACTCCTCCTCACAAAGTCCTTCAAATACATATAAATTTACAAAATTTAAAACTCAAAATTTAAAAACTTTGTATCATAATTCTGTAACATCAGTTTATGGAAACACAATAGCATTACAAAAGGATAGACAAAAAATGTACATTATGTGCTTTGTAAATACATTAAAAGTTTGTAATGGTTATGAAAATATAGACAGCGACTCTGGAGGTTCAATTGTTGATACAGCATGGTACTTTGAAAGTCCTCCAGCCCTTTGTGAAGAACCACGTTGCGCTGACTGTCCAGAAGGTGATGGAATTTGTGACTCCTCATCCTCCTCACAAAGTCCTTCAAATACATATAAATTTACAAAATTTAAAACTCAAAATTTAAAAACTTTGTATCATAATTCTGTAACATCAGTTTATGGAAACACAATAGCATTACAAAAGGATAGACAAAAAATGTACATTATGTGCTTTGTAAATACATTAAAAGTTTGTAATGGTTATGAAAATATAGACAGCGACTCTGGAGGTTCAATTGTTGATACAGCATGGTACTTTGAAAGTCCTCCAGCCCTTTGTGAAGAACCACGTTGCGCTGACTGTCCAGAAGGTGATGGAATTTGTGACTCCTCATCCTCCTCACAAAGTCCTTCAAATACATATAAATTTACAAAATTTAAAACTCAAAATTTAAAAACTTTGTATCATAATTCTGTAACATCAGTTTATGGAAACACAATAGCATTACAAAAGGATAGACAAAAAATGTACATTATGTGCTTTGTAAATACATTAAAAGTTTGTAATGGTTATGAAAATATAGACAGCGACTCTGGAGGTTCAATTGTTGATACAGCATGGTACTTTGAAAGTCCTCCAGCCCTTTGTGAAGAACCACGTTGCGCTGACTGTCCAGAAGGTGATGGAATTTGTGACTCCTCATCCTCCACCTCTTCCAAAACCTCATGCCTTAGTGCTTGCAGTGTTTTTTGAAGCAGGCAGATAAGGGGGACAGTCAGGCTGACTAGTGCATCATCTGCACTCGCCATCCGCGTTGACTCATCAAACGCACGCAAAACGTGGCAGATATCCTTCATAGAGTTATTCGCCACTCATTACACTGGCAGTGGCTGCCCATTCATTATAGGATCCAATTCTAATTACTGGTTCTCACCAACATAGCTCTCCACAGCGCAGCACCCCCCTACATCTCCTCCCTTATTTATATTTATCGGCCTAACCGACTGCTGCACTCTGCAAACGACCTTCGACTAACCTCTGCACTAATCCGTACCTCCCACTCCCAACTCCAAGACTTCACCCGCGCTGCGCCAATCCTCTGGAATGCTCTACCCCAAGAAATTAGGACTATCCGCAATTTGGATGGTTTCAGGCGCTCCCTCAAAACACATTTGTTCACAGTGGCCTATCACATTCTCTAATCAAAGTCATTCTATGTGTAATTCTGTGTGTGTAGCCCATTCACTATCTCCATGCATCCCTCACTTCCTTAAAATGGCTGGACCATCATTGTAAAAACACCATTGTATATAAACACCTGTACTTTGTATCTCCCACACCTCATTGTAGATTGTAAGCTTTCACCAGCAGGGGCGGCTGATTTTGCTTTAATTATTGTATTGTTAACGTTGTTACTTATGACTCGTGTTTTGAAACTGTTAAACTGTAAAGCACTGCGGAATATTATGGCGCTATATAAATAAATAATATTATTATTCTTATTATAGAGGCCCACTCAGTAGTGGTGAAGTGTGAACGCCGCAAATTGCGAGTTGACTGCGCCTGATGCAGCTGATACTCCATTACTGTTGGCTGCTGCTCACACAACCGCTCCAACATATGTAACGAGGAATTCCACCTGGTGGGTACGTCACATATAATGCGATGTTCATGAAGGTGAAATCTGCGTTGCAGAGCTGCAATCAGCGATCTGGCCATGCTGGAACGTCGCAAGTGAGCGCACTCTAGGCGGACCTTGTGCAGCAGTGCATCAAGATCCGGATAGTCCCTCAAAAAACTCTGCACGACCAAGTTGAGCACATATGACAGACATGGTATGTGAGTGAGGTTGCCAAGGCCCAGAGCTGACACCAGATTTCGGCCATTGTCACACACTACCAAGCCTGCCTGTAGATTCTCTTCCAAAAACCACACGTCGCTCTCCTGCTTTATGGCATTACAGAGCTCCTGCGCTGTGTGGCTAAGATTCCCCATGGAAATTAATTTCAGGATGGCCTGTTGACATTTGGACACGGCTGTGCTCATATCGGTCGCAACAGGTAAACGTTCACGGGTCCATGTGGAGGTAGACCGTGACGGCTCCTGCAGCGATGATTCTGAGGAACTGGAATAGGAGGAGGAATCAATGTGTACAGACTTGATTCCTGCAATCCTTGGAGTTGGCAGAACACGTACAGCGCCACTCGCAAGATCAGTACCCGGCTGCACAACATTGACCCAATGGGCAGTGAGGGAAAGGTATTGTCCCTGGCCATGGGTGTTAGAACCCTCTTGTTAGGTTTTGTTTCAGTTTGCTGGTCACATGACCTTTTTTCCCTATTTAGTCTGGCTCCGCCCTTCTGGCTTTGCTTGACTTCATTGTATTATCTACTGTTAAGCTAGCCGGGTGCTTAGGTGCCTTAATCTGTGAGTTTTGCTTGATGTTAGGATCACAAAGTATTTATTTTTCTGTTTAATTATCCATGCTACAATTTATGTTAGGACTAGGAGGTGTCCACCTTTTCTCCCAGTCCCTAGATCTTGTAGGGATTACTCCCTCGCAACTATAGGTCTTCGTTCACACTAGATGAGGACTTTAGCGGGTCTGGTCGCAGGATCAGGTTCCCCGTTACATCGTAGGGATTCAGCTTAGTTGTATTGTAGGGACAGAATTCCCTTCTTTCCTTACTGGTTGTAGCAGATCATAACAATGGGTACTGGTCCACGCATCGGTGGTCAGGTGGACCTTGCTACTGAGGGCTTTTAGTAGCGCATGTTTAATTTTTCCCTCAACATGCTTTTGCAGACCAGGGACGGCTTGCCTGCTGAAATGAAATCGGCTTGGCACATTGTATTGTGGGATTGACAATGATATTCAGTTACGGAAACTGTCTGTCTCCACCAGCCTGAATCACAGCATTTCAAGGGACAGGAGTTTTGCAATGCCAGCATTCAGAGCCTGTGCTCGTGCATGGTTTGCGGAGTATGGCCGTCTTTTATCCCATGCCTGTGCTACCGCTGGCTGTTTTGTGGCCTGGGAGTGTGAGGATGACAGGGAACTTGCTGCTGTGTGTGGAATAACAGTTTGTCTCTGGACAACAGTGGCCGAGGTTCTTCCATGGCGATCCTGTGAGGAAGCATAACCAGCTGTGTGTGAGCTCGATGAAGAGGCTTCAACACAACCTGAAGATGTAGGTGCTGCTGTAGGTTGGCCTACATCTCCAGTGTGTCTTTGTAACTCAACTACGTGCTTTGTCCGCACATGTTTCCACATATTTGTGGTATTGAGGTGACTGACACTTTTAGCTATTTTTAATTTTTGATTACACAGCTTGCATTTCACATAGCAAATATCATGTGCAAGTGTGTGAAAAAAGGACCACGCAGTGCAAGTCCTGGGAGCGCACGTTTTGACTTTTGGAACACAACTGCTCCGAACAGGTGCCAAACTGGAGGCTACAGGCAACCGAGTCTGCAGCCTAACTCTCCCTCCTGTTTGTACCGTTGGGGCAATGTCTTCCTCTATCTTCCTTCTATCACTAACCATTTCTCTAGGCCTCTCCCAGCTTTCAACCAAAGTACTGGTTCTCACCCACAAAGCTCTCCACAGTGCAGCACCCCTCCTACATCTCCTCCCTCATTTCTATCTATCGGCCTAACCGACTGCTGCGCTCTGCAAACGACTTTCGACTAACCTCTGCACTAATACGTACCTCCCACTCCCGACTCCAAGACTTCTCCTGCTCTACGCCAATCCTCTGGAATGCTGTACCCCAAGAAATTAGGACTATCCACAATTTGCATGGTTTCAGGCGCTCCCTCAAAACACATTTGTTCAGAGCGGCCTATCACATTCACTAATCAAAGTCATTCTATGTATTCTGTGTAAGTGTGTGTGTGTCTCTAGCCCATTCACTATCTCCATCCCTCAGTCCCTTAAGATGGCTGGAACATCATTGTAAATGCACCATTGTATATAAACACCTATACTTTGTATCTCCCCCATCTCATTGTACATTGTAAGCTGTCACGAGCAGGGGCGACTTATTTAGCTTAAATTATTGTATTGTTAACGTTGTTACTTATGACTTGTGTTCTGAAACTGCTAAACTGTAAAGCGCTGCGGAATATGATGGCGCTATATAAATAAATATTATTATTATTCCTCTGAGCTGCTCCCACCACCTTCCTGTTCTTCATGCCATGTTGGGTATTGGACCTCATCATCTCCACTACCCTCTTCCAACACCTGCTGTTGGGTGGTCTGGCCAGCACCATGCTCAACAGAAACTGGCACCTGGGTCTCATCATCATCATCAGATGCGTTCTGCGGTGTGCTGACCATCGGCACTGTCTCACCCGCCTCTTCAGATTCAGAGAGACACAGCTGTTGCGCATCACTGCATACTCCCTCTTCTTCACATTACAGAATGCTGCTTGGCTGGGCCCCTGTTTGCAAGCCAATAGATTCTGAGAACAGAAGCAGACACTCAGCTGGCTCCTGTACAGAACTCTCTGACTGCCTGGGCAATTTGCCAGGCGGTGAAGAGACAGATGGTTGCCCAACAGTGCTGTGGTCCTGAGAGGAGGTGGAAGCAATTGAAGTCGATGCATTGGCTGAGATCCAAACAACAACGGCTTTAATTTGTTCTTCCCGCAGCAGGGGGGTACTCCGAGCTCCTACAAAAGTGCGCATAAAGGAACGCTCACGGCCCGGGGAAAACTGGTGGATGCTGTGTCACTGGGGGCCGCAGCAGCCACAGAATCCCCACGTCCTCTCCCTGAAGAAACTCCACGACCACGTGCCTTACTCCCTGCCTTCTTCATCTTGGTAGATTGATAAAGAAAGTCTGAAAAGTTATAAGGCCTAAGTGTGGTTATTCCGCAGAGACTGCAGTGAACACTGCACACAACTGTTCAGTAGGTGTGAAAGGCCCCTTTGTGTACTTCTATAGTGTTTGCAACCAATGTATTGTATACGGATGGAAGCGCGTCACACTAATAGATTTTATTTATTTGTAATAGAGTGGAGCAGCAACAATTAGAGAAAAATTTCAAGGATGTGCCAGTGACACACGCTCAGCAGACTACAACCAGCAGTGGTTGAAGAACTAACTGGAGCGTGATCTGCACTCCAAAAAGGAAAACCTCAGACTACAGTGAACACTGCACACAACTGTTCACTACCCAACGCGTCTCAGCAGGAAGGCAGTCTGTGCGTCAAAACAAAGGCGCAAGCATACATCCACGTACCCTGTTTATAAAGCTATATAAAAAAAATTATGTAGTAGTGACGCACACTTTATTGAGGTACAGTATTACATCGCCATTCACCATCTGTGGCTATGCAGTCTCATCTATATATACCTTATCTATCCGTTGTCATGCTTGCAAGTCGACAGTCAGGCATAAATAGCAATTTTCACTATGCACTATGCACTTTTTAAAGGTTATGTTTGTTAATAAACATGATTATTGCCACATATTATGAGTATTACATGATGGAAATTGTATAATTTTGTATAAACTGTTTAGTGACATTATTCAGCAAATGTAACATTTTAGTAATGTCACAGATAACTTGTAATGCTGATGATGTTTTGAAGTCAGACATTCATTGTCTATACAATAAAAATGGTGTACATACTGTTACTTATCCATCATTAATGGATTCAGATATGTACTTGTATGCTTTTATGTACAACCGTATAGCAGATTCCTTAACTAATTTATTTTGTGGTTTGCATTGCTGTTCAACATGTTAATGTATGTGTTTATGTTTGTCAATTCTTTATTTATCTAGATATTAGTTTAAATGAAATCATCATCTTATGGTAGTAAAGGTTATCTTTCTCTTGTTTGAAGTATAGACATTTAAAATTGACAGGTAACAAGGAAATTACTTTATCTAGTATTTAAACATCCTCCTTGACCCTGGGCTCCAACACCGCCAGTTGTTGCTCGGAAGTGCTGTTAGCACAGTCAACACTTGCTCCTGTGTTACTGGGGTTCAGTAACGTCAGCTGGTCCTCGGTTGTGCCATTGGCTCTTTTCCTTCTGCTGCCCCTCCGGGTTCCAGTACCGTCAGCTGGTTCTCCGCAGTGCCTTTGGCCTAGGTGCCTCCATCTTGGTATCCGAGTTCCAGCAACGTCTGCTGGTCCTTGGTAGTGCTTTGGAGCACAGGTACCTCCTGCTTAGTAACCGTGTCCCAGTAACGTCAGCTGGTCCTCGGTTGTGCCATTGGCTCTTTTCCTTCTGCTGCCCCTCCGGGTTCCAGTACCGTCAGCTGGTTCTCCGCAGTGCCTTTGGCCTAGGTGCCTCCATCTTGGTATCCGAGTTCCAGCAACGTCTGCTGGTCCTTGGTAGTGCTTTGGAGCACAGGTACCTCCTGCTTAGTAACCGTGTCCCAGTAACGTCAGCTGGTCCTCGGTTGTGCCATTGGCTCTTTTCCTTCTGCTGCCCCTCCGGGTTCCAGTACCGTCACCTGGTTCTCCGCAGTGCCTTTGGCCTAGGTGCCTCCATCTTGGTATCCGAGTTCCAGCAACGTCTGCTGGTCCTTGGTAGTGCTTTGGAGCACAGGTACCTCCTGCTTAGTAACCGTGTCCCAGTAACGTCAGCTGGTCCTCGGTTGTGCCATTGGCTCTTTTCCTTCTGCTGCCCCTCCGGGTTCCAGTACCGTCACCTGGTTCTCCGCAGTGCCTTTGGCCTAGGTGCCTCCATCTTGGTATCCGAGTTCCAGCAACGTCTGCTGGTCCTTGGTAGTGCTTTGGAGCACAGGTACCTCCTGCTTAGTAACCGTGTCCCAGTAACGTCAGCTGGTCCTCGGTTGTGCCATTGGCTCTTTTCCTTCTGCTGCCCCTCCGGGTTCCAGTACCGTCAGCTGGTTCTCCGCAGTGCCTTTGGCCTAGGTGCCTCCATCTCGGTATCCGAGTTCCAGCAACGTCTGCTGGTCCTTGGTAGTGCTTTGGAGCACAGGTACCTCCTGCTTAGTAACCGTGTCCCAGTAACATCAGCTGGTACAAGATTGTGCTACAAATACAAGATACGGAACAAGAGACACAAGAACAATAAGCAGAAGATCTAAAAGCAGAAGAACATGAAGTATAAGACCAAAATGAAGAGCAAAATATATGCTCTAAATTCTAAGCAGAAGAAGACTAAGCAGTGTATGGGGGTGAGTCCGTTCCTCCTCGTGGTGCCCCTGGAAAATGCCTGCTGCTGCAGGCTAAACTGAACACGGACAAATACTGTTGTAATTTAAATCTTTTGTGACAGCAAGAACGGAAGGATGAAAAATTCATACTTTGACAGATTACAAGTACAGGATTCTCTGTCACAAATAAGAATATGATGAAGAAGATGAAGCAGAATATGAATAAGAATAATAGTTTAATAAGAAGAATATGAGTAATGTTAACAAAGATGAATAGCAAGAAGTTTAAGAAGAAGATAAAGAAGGTGAAGATGAAAAATAATTTGATGAAAAAGATGATGCTGCAGAAGATTATGAAGGAGAAAGTGTGTGAAAAGTTAAAAAGGTGAAGATGAAGAGCATGGAAGTTGTGTAATATACATATTTGCCAAAATATAAAAAACGTTAACATTGTCAATTTCTTCGTCAATCCGAACATCTTTAAAAAAAAAATATTTATGCTATTCCATTTGATTGGGTTAAACATCTATGCCTTTAATGTCTCCTCAACCTTCCACAATACATTCTACATTACTCTTTGTTGTTTTCCTTCATGTACAATTAACCAACAAGGCAAGAATGGGTTTTTTTTAATTTCGATATTTTGTTCCCATAGACTTACATGGGACTTCCGGTATCGATATCGGGTATCGCCGATATTTTAGTGATATCGGCGATACCATTCCGATTCCGATACTTTAGGATATCGGAAAGTATCGCTCAACTCTAGTGAACATGCTCGGCAGGCTCCCAGGATCTATCCTCAGGCCCATAACCCCTCCAATCCACCAAATAAAATTTTTTGCCTCGTACCATCTTACACCCAACAATGGCGTTCACCTCATGATCGTCGGTAGATGAACCCGACGTCCCGGCAGATGACTCGGAAAAACCGGGAAATGGCCACGGGTTTCAAGAGGGACACGTGAAAGGTGTCAGTGATACCAAGGCGAGGCAGAAGGGCTAGGCGGTAAACCACCGGGTTCACCTGCTCAAGAACTTTAAAGGGGCCCAAAAAGTGAGGTGCCAACTTGGTGGACTCTACCTGTAGCCTGATGTTTCGGGCAGAAAGCCACACTAGGTCACCCGGAGCAAATGTAGGAGTGGGGCGCCGATGGGCATCGGCCGAAGACCTCATCCTCTCTTTGGAGGCCTGAATGGCATCCTGATTACGGTCCCAAATGTCCCGTGCCTCCACAGCCCAGTCTGCCACCCTGGAATCGGCGGAAGACACGGGCATAGGCACTGGTACCCGCGGATGCTGACCGTAGTTCAGGAGGAATGGGGTCTGTCCGGTGGAGTCAGCCACAGCATTATTTAGAGCGAACTCAGCCCACGGTAGCAAGGATGCCCAGTCATCCTGCCTGGCAGAGACAAGATGTCGCAAGTATGTGACCAAGGTCTGGTTGGCCCTCTCTACCAACCCATTCGTTTCGGGATGGTATGCAGAGGAGAGATTCAACTCTATGCTGAGTAGACGACACAGCTCTCTCCAGAACCGAGACGCAAACTGGGGACCTCGATCACTGACAATTTTGTCTGGCATACCGTGTAGGCGGAAAATATGCCTAATGAATAATGCTGCCAAGGCCCGTGCAGACGGTAACCGTCGTAACGGCACTAAGTGCACCATTTTGGAGAAGTGGTCGGTTATCACCCAGATGATGGTGCAGCCCCGAGACTTGGGTAAGCCCACCACAAAATCCATCCCGACCATCTCCCAAGGCCTGTCTGCCACCGGTAAAGGAAAAAGTAACCCAGCTGGCCGTTGTCGAGGGGACTTATTCTTGGCGCAGGAGACGCACGCCTGAACGTATTCCCTGACGTCACGGGCCATCTGCGGCCACCAGTATGTCCTCGCCAGCAACTCAGAAGTCCTTTTGGTCCCAAAATGTCCACCCACCCTGGACGAATGTGCCCAAGAGAGTACTTCCGGTCGCAAATTGGTGGGCACAAAAGTCTTGCCCGGAGGCACAGACTCAAGCGAAACCGGAGCCACCGTTCTTAGGCTTTCTGTGGGGACAATCAGCCGAGGCTCCTCCTCCACCTCCTCAGAGGACACCACGGAGCGGGATAGAGCATCTGCGCGAATGTTCTTCTCACCGGAGAGGAAATGGAGGGTGAAATGGAACCGGGAGAAAAACAAGGACCATCTGGCCTGATGGGAATTTAGCCACTGGGCTGTCTGCAAATACACCAAGTTCTTGTGGTCTGTAAACACTTGGAAGGGGAAGCGAGCCCCCTCCAGAAGATGTCGCCACTCGGAGAAGGCCAACTTCATAGCCAGTAACTCCCTGTCCCCGATGGAATAATTCCTCTCTGCTGGTGTAAAGGTTTTGGAAAAGAAGAAGCAGGGATGCTTCCGACCCTGGGCATCCTTTTGAAAAAGGACTGCTCCAGCACCAACAGAAGAGGCATCCACCTCTAAGATAAACGGTTTATCGACATCGGGGCGATGTAAGATGGGAGCACTGGCGAAATGCGACTTGATGGAGGAGAACGCCTTAGTGACCTCCTCTGACCACAACTTGGGATTAGCTCCCTTCTTGGTGAGGGCTACCAAGGGAGCTACCAAAGTGGAGAAGTGGGGAATGAATTGGCGATAGTAGTTAATGAACCCCATAAAGCGCTGCACCGCCTTAAGGGAGTGGGGTTCTTGCCAATCCATCACAGCCTGTAGTTTGGTAGGATCCATAGCCAATCCCTGGGTGGAGATGATATAGCCCAGAAAAGGTAGAGACTCCTGCTCAAACATGCACTTCTCCAACTTCGCATATAGGGAATTTGCTCGCAAGAGGTCGAAGACCTTGCAGACATCTCTCCGGTGGGAGGCCATATCTGGAGAAAAGATGAGAATGTCATCCAGATAGACTACCACCGAGGTGATCAACATATCCCGGAAGATGTCGTTCACAAAGTCTTGGAAGACAGCTGGAGCATTACAGAGCCCAAAGGGCATTACCAGATATTCATAATGCCCATCCCTGGTGTTAAATGCCGTCTTCCACTCGTCCCCTCATGGATGCGAATCAGGTTATACGCACCCCGCAGGTCTAGCTTAGTAAATACCCTTGCTCCCCGAAGCCTGTCAAAAAGCTCAGAGATTAGCGGCAAAGGATACTTATTTTTCACGGTGATAGCGTTGAGACCCCTATAATCAATGCACGGACGTAGTTCTCCGTTCTTCTTCTGCACAAAGAAGAACCCCGCTCCCGCTGGTGACACCGACTTCCTAATGAATCCCCTTGCCAAGTTCTCCTGAATATATTGGGACATGGCCTCTGTCTCAGGAAGAGAGAGGGGATAGACCCTTCCTCTAGGAGGCTCAGCTCCAGGCAAGAGGTCGATAGGACAGTCATAGGGGCGATGAGGCGGAAGAGTCTCCGCAGCCTTCTTTGAGAAAACGTCGGCATAAGACCAATAGACCTTGGGAAGAGGAGAGAGGTCTATGGGTATCTCAGTGGTGTTGACCTGCACGCTGTCCCTAATGCATCTGCCTTTACATAAATTACCCCAACCCAGAATTCTCCCTGAAGTCCACTCAATATGGGGAGAGTGGTGGCGGAGCCAGGGTAATCCCAACAAAACCTCATCTATACCCTCAGGGAGGATAAAAAATGATATATTCTCCTGATGGGAAGGAGACATAGACAAGGTGAGTGGGACAGACTGATGGGTGATTTGTGAGGGCAGAATTGCTCCGTTCAACACCCGAACCAATACTGGCTCAGCCAGCAACACCAAAGGCATGGTGTGGCGAGAAGCAAAGGAGGATGACATAAAATTTCCCTCTGCCCCAGAATCCACACACAGCTTGACGGGTAGGTTGGTAGAACCGTGGGTAATTATCCCCTTGAGGAGCACTTTAGGGGCAAAACTCATGGCGTCCAGTGACCCTGTTCCTACGGTTACTGGGCGCGACCGCTTATTCAGCCGCTGTGGACATCGGTTGGCAAAATGTCCCTGCTGCTGGCAAATATAACAAATCGGGGATGGACGAGTGACCCGAGATTTAGATCCTGCAGGGGCAACCTCCTGAAGGTCGGGCGCCTGAACAGGCGACTCCAGAGGGTTGGTGAAGGTAGGAGCCAACTGGACCCTCTGCCTACACTGGACACGTTCCAGCCTCCGCTCGTGGAAACGGAGGTCGACGCGGGTGGAAATAGCGATAAGCTTCTCCAGTGTGGCAGGAATCTCCCTGGTAGCCAAGGCGTCTTTCACATGACCCGCCAGTCCTCTCCAGAACACGGGAATGAGGACTTTATCTGGCCACTCTAATTCCGAGGCCAGAGTCCGAAATTGGACAGCAAAATGGCTGACCAAAGCCGAACCCTGGGTACTTGCCAGCAGTTTGAGCGCTGCATCGTGGGTGACCTGAGGTCCTAGAAAAACCTTTTTCAGAGCCTCCAGAAAACGAGAAGCGCTCTGCACCACACGGTCGTCGCGCTCCCACAGCGGCGTTGCCCACTCCAACGCTCTGCCCGACAGAAGAGCTATCACAAAGCCCACTTGTGCCCGATCCGTGGGGAAACGTGCAGCCAGAAGCGCGAGGTGTATGGAGCACTGACTTACGAATCCCCGACATTGCTTGCTGTCACCAGCAAACTTGTCTGGAAGCGGGAGGTGGGACAATGTAGGGACAGAGGTGGCAGAGGACAAACTGGCTGCAGCTACACTAGCAGCCTGAACAGCGACTGCGGTAACATCCACAGCTGAGGTTGTGCGCTCAAGAGTCGCCAACCTACCCTCCAGCTGCTGGATGTACAGCTGTAATCGCTGTTCATCCGCCATTTACTAGCCAGACCCTGGCGCTAATATTATGTTATGGGTCTGCGGAACACACCAAATATATAATGTAGAAAGGTGTGTTCGCAGCCCGGGGTCCACCGTGCAAGCGGAGCCTGCTGCTAGTAAAAATGGCGCGAGAAGCAAACTCTGTTATCCCGCAGAGTCGCCAACATAAACGCCGTAATGCGCTGTCGCAATGAGTGCGAACTTTGTTACTCCACAGAGCCGCTAGAAGGAGAGCCGCAGGGCTATATGGCGAAGTGTGCGCACTCACTAGACACAACTGAGTGGCAAAGAAAACACGCTAGGGCGCTGACTAGCATTGAAAGCGAACCCTGTTATGTCACAGGGCCGCTGAGAAAAAGCACTGTGTCCTGTAAGGCTCTCAGGTACACAGTTAAGTGCTAAGCGTACATAAAGCGTGATCATGTGCTAATGTCCTCGCGGGAGTCACCCGCAATCTATGGCGTCTGAACGCCAGACCCTGAATACGGCAATCAAAACTCCTCACCGGTTATGCCGGTAATCTAGGGCATCTAGGACACCGACCCTGACCAGCTACCATACCAAACTCCTCACCGATTAAGTCGGTATTCTAGTGGCTTATTTCAGCCAGGTCCCTATCCACACATACACATGACCACACTGGCGCATAGCATACAATGGTTGATATTAGCGCATGGCGGCCCAGCCATGCTACCCTTTTATAGCAACAGCTACAGGACCTTCCAGGAACAAGGACCAATGAGAAACTGTTACAAACACATGTAGCTACATGACCTTCCTGGCGGACCAATAGGAGCCACTGCAGCACCTGAACATGTGACCCCTGATCACCAATGAGAGATGTCACTCTGGGCATGCTCAGAAGGGAAAACGCAGGACTTGTCCCAAAGACGTCTGCTCCAGCACTGGCTATAATAGCAGATCCAGGAAAGGCAGCAGCAAGTCACTGCACAGTAGTTGAGTGGGCAAGACGCTTCGACTGACGTCTCTGCTGAGCAGGCTCCACTGTGGCCGGAGATGAATGGGAGACCGCAGCGGGACGGGTTTGAGACTCCCCTTGTGCAGCAGTGGGAAATCGAACCCTAACACAAGTAAGTTACATTAATAAAAGGCGCTCAATAGGGACAGTACAGATAATGCACAAATATTAACAAATATTGGTGGACAGAAAATTGGAGGGCACGGAGAGTCACCTATATAAAACAAAGGGAAAAAAATTTTTATTTAATGGATATTGTCTTATCCCTCCCGGCGCAGACACAAGTGTCACTGCTTGGCGCTGCTTCAGCGTCGGTGGATTATTTTCAGAGCGGCTGTTTGATACATTACCGCTGATGGGACGATAGATATGGCGCCAAAGGGAGGCGAGTACTATGATTGGTGTGATTTGGGTAGATGTATAACGTTAGCTGATAAGTCTGCCGTCACCATGGCTATGGGATAGCTAGATATTGATTGGTAGAGATATTCATGTGTCACTGTTTACATCTATCTCTGATTTGGTATTTTGGGAATTTGTGTTATTAGATGTGTTATATTATTTGAATGTTTATGTCCTTAATGTTTGATTAATATTTTGTGAACACATGTATATGTCTTTTAGCAAGGAGGCATATCCTTGGATGGTGATTGGCTCCTCCACACCATTTAAAGGCCGTCTGTGCACTTGTTTAATTGTACTTGAAAAAGGCCACAATATGGCCGAAACGTCGTTACCTTTTATGGCAGAATAAAGATTTTCTACTTTTTCACCTGGACGGATGCTGCTCTCTTTTCTGTTTATGGACTTTGGGGTTCATCGGGATCCATGGACCGGAGAGTGCATCCCTGACTCCCTGTGTGCTGTCTGCTAATTTTACATTTGTGCAGGTATTGATGTCAACCACACAAAAGAGAAGGTCATCCATGTGTTGTAGAAGAGTGACTCTTGCATATTCTGCAATCCAGTTGACGAGGATGGAGGACATTGTCTTGGTGAAACTTGAAGGGCTTGTTCTGAGCACCTTGAGGCAACACTGTCCATATGCACTGCACTGGTGCGTGAAGGCAGGCCTCCAGGTGGAGGGGTAACACTGAAGAAGGCACTGGCCAGGTTGATCACCGTGAATACCGTTGCGGTGACTGGGACTTTTGAGAGCAGAGTGTGACGGTTCAGCACTGTTGTGGTTTCAAATATCGTAGCCTCTTTCACGGCCTCCAGGCCTTGCACCATTCTGAACTCAGTGGGGTTTACAGTCTTTTTCTTCACTGTGGAAAGCTGGGATTGATTCCGATGGGCGAGGCAGCCCAGTTTGGCCTTGTCCTTCACTATGCGGCAGGGGACTCCCATCTTCCGGCACAGAGCTGGCGGGAAAACAAGCCATCTACTAGGATCCACATCATGAGAGATGATGACCAGCTGGCTTTCTTCTTCTCCACCAAGGCAGTCACTGTGTTAGCACCTGCTCTGGTCACAGGGGGTCTTCTTGTTGGGACGTCTCCTTAACCGGCTGCTTTTTTCTCAGCACGGGCCATCAGTTGTTTTTTTTTCTCCAGCTCGGCAAGTGCTGAGTGGCCTTTTCTAGTGCCTGTGTGAACTGGTTGATTGCAGGGGGCACCTCCTAGTGCTTGCAAAAGATGAACCTCTGGCGTTGGAGCCGGATGAGGTGTTGCCATTCCATGAAGCGAGTAGGGTCCTTCTTGAGTTGAATATCCTGGCCAATGTCAAAGTTCTCAGGCCGTCTTCTTAGGCGAGTTCGTTTAGACCTTCAGTTGGTCAGAGACATCTTGACTCTGGGTGATGGAGTGGCTTTTCTGGTACTATGTCCAGCACCTCCTGTGATAGGTCTGCAGTGTGGTTGTTCCTGTTTCTTCTTGGGTCATGGGTGAAGAAAGTGTCCATTCTTCCTGGAACACTCTGGTCGCTTTCAGCTTCTGCAGTAGGTCCACTCCCAATAGGTTGAGGGTGCAGGTCATTGACACAACAAACTAGGACATGATGGAGTGTTCTGGCTGAGTCCACATGCTCAGGGGCTTCATAATCTGGAAATATCTGACTTGACCATCAATTCCCATGCAGGACGCAAAAGATTCTAATAGATAAGTGAGGTTGCGGAGTTCCACAAGAAAAGATCTGACTACGCCATCCACTCTCAGGATATTGGTCCCACTGGTGGGGTTCCCTGTGGACTTGGCGTGCTCCTGTCCTATGGACGGGGTTCTTCACTGCTTTCTGTGTTTCTTCTTCTTCTGGGCGAAGTCAGTGTTCTGCACCGGTTCTGGAAATGACCAAACTCGCCACAGTTGTAACACTGGACATCCCTTCTGTCCCGGCGGGACTCAATCCTTTTTGCTACTGCGAGCAGGGTATCCATTGCTATGGAGGTGTAATCAGGTCTGGCTACTACCAGTGGTTTCCTGATTGGTTCTCTCAGTCCATGCACAAAAGCCTGTGCCAACATCCATCTGTGTGTCTGATCATGGGTAATGAGGCCCAAATGTTGAAACATTTGCATCACTCTGTCATGGAACTTCTCCACAGACTCTGTCTTGTCTTGACTCATGTCATGTAGGCTGAGAGTTTGTCCTGTCAGTCTGCTTTTGGCCCATTCTCTGAGCTGCTCAATTAGCTTTGGTCCTGTCTCCCAGGCATACGCATCTAACTCTGCTGGAAGCTTGAAGTGTTCTCTCATAATTGGCCAGAATGCATCACCTGCTTTTATTTCCATTACGGTCAAGAGATCTCTCCAGGCTGCTGCATACGTTCGCTGGATCTGCTGCATTTTTTGGCAAAATGGCATGGGTGTATCCCTGGGTCTGGCAGCATACTGATCACCTGGCTTGGGATGAAGGGCTCATAGGATGGTGCCTCTACCTGTCCCTGCTCTCTTGGTGTTTGTGGGTTTTCTTCCCTAGTATTGAGCAGCATGTATGACGTTGTGTCTTCATCTTCATCAGATGAGAAGTGACATGGTGTGCTTGGTGCATATACTGGGTGAGATTTGGGCTTAAAAGTTGTCTTGCTGCATGGGGATTTCCCTCTTCCTTGCTGAGGCTGCGGTGGATCAGTGTCATGGTTCCATGCTGGCAGCCCTGCTCGGCACTGAGGTTCCTCATTTGTGTCTGTAGTCTGCAGCTACACTTCCCCCCTGTGAAGCCATGGCTGTGGGCTCTGCTAGCTGTTGTGTCTGGGGGCTACCTGCAGCATTTTGTGTAGGGAGATTTGCACTTTCTTCTCCTGATATAATGACTGGCAATGTTTGTACTGTGCTTGGGATAGACAGGGTGCCCTGTGCTGGAGGAACTGAATACAGGGACACCACATTGCTTTGATTGGGCGTTGACCCAGTTGATAACGAAGTAGAAAAAAGAGGAAGAGAAGGGAGGTGTGAGTGAGAAGCGGTGGGATGTGCCTGAGAGGAGGAGGAAGGAGGAGAGTGAGCACGAGCAGGTGGGTGTGTGTGGGAGGAGAAAGGGAGGAAAAGGAAGGAGGAGAAAGATCAGAAGGGTGTGGTGTGGGAGGAGAGAGGGAAAGAGGAGGGGGAGAGATGGAGGGGAGAGAGGTGGAGGGGAGAGAGGAGAAAATGAAGGAGGGGAGGGAGAGAAGAGTGAAAGGGGAAAGGAGAGAAAGATGGAGGAGAGAGAGATGGAGGAGAGAGAGAGAGGAGAAAGATGGAGGGGGAGAAGTAGAAGAAGATGAAGAAGATTTGAGAGTTGGAGAGGAAGAGATAGAAGAAGAGGAAGAGGAAGAAAATGGATGTGTCAGAGATGTGAGGGAGGGGAAAGAAAGAATGATAAGAATGATAGGGAAAGAAGGATAGAGAGGGATGGCAGCGAGGAAAGAGGAGAAAAGTCTGAAGAAGAAGGAGAAAGGGACTGAGAGAAGAAAGAGGAGAGGGTGTCCCCCCTGTGATTCTTGAGAGGGGACCGTTGAAACAAAAATGCCTTCTCCCTGTGGAGAGAGGCGGGGAGCGTTTTTCCCTGTACAAGGCTCCTTATTCAATGAGAGCAACCTACACCTGTCCTGTGTCTCCACATGATGGACATGTGATGTGTTTGACTCTGAATTCTGCTCTTGTGACATGTCAGTGATCATTTTCTCGCAGATGATTTAACACCTTTTCAATCTTATTCACATAAAAAATCACTTCCTGGTCCGTTCAAATTAACTTGCTGTACCTTCTACACGATGCACCACTGCTCTTTTATAGCAGACGGTAATCTATAAACAAACTTTCCTGTGCCTTTCAAACAAAAACAAAAAAACATTTCATTTAGCAGCGTAAAGTCTGCCCGTCCATTTGCTTCTCACGTACTCTGACCTTCTATTCATATGCCTAGCCCTTCGATTCTCACGTACTGTGTCTATTCCAAAAACCTATTCAACAAAGGTGATTAAAAATCTGAAAACTGCTGCATTCTGGTTCTGTGTGTGAGATTCTTGTCTTCGCTGAATGCCTGATGGGAGGGATGAGTGAAGCCGCTGCGCAGCTGTTTGTGTTCTCTCCCTCAGCCTGCAATTTCCTTATCTGTGGAGTGACCTTGGTCTAAAGCACGCTACTAGATGTTGTGCTTTTTTTTTTTTCTTTTCTTTTAAAAAATGGTTGGAGAATAAAACTCTAAAATAAATTGATTAGAAAAAACCTCTCCAAAATTATTTAAAAATGTACTTAAAAGAAAAACTTTAAAAACAAAAGTTAGATTTAGTAAAAAACTCTAGGAAAAAAGATTGACCAAAAAGGGAGGGAAAAAAAACTGTATTAATCATAAAACCCTGAAAAACAACCCTTGTTACTAAAACAGCTAATTAAAAACAGAAAAGAGGTGGAAAAACTGATTGTAAAATGATAAAAACAAAAAGAAAAAATACTTTAAAACTTTTGTCTGGTAGCGTAGGCTTTATCCTCCCGCTCTCTGGAAGAAAAAAAAAAAATCTCGCTGCTGCCAGCACTTCCCTCCTCCCTTATATCTCTGCTTGCTGTGTCTACAGGCACTGAAATCACGTATCAAAAAAAAAAAGGTTATCCATATAGAATATAAAAAATGAATACAGTTCAGTCTGAATGCCTGAGAATTTTCACGCTGCAGTCTGTAGCCAAAAACTAGCTTAAAAAGATCAAAACCAGGAAACAGATGTGACAACGTGATTAGCAGAGGAGGGGGGTCAAAGGGGTTTCTCGCTGCTGCAGCTAGCAGTGAATGAGATATTGACAGAGCGCACGCTGCTCTGAGTGTAAATTTAAAGCGACAGTACCTGGTACAGACAGGAAGACATACAAATGAAACAAACACCCGGGAGTATACGAATCCCTCTTTTAGATGATCTGTGACACATGTTGGGCGCCAACTGTTATGGAAATTTAATTAGGATAAATCTATCCTTCAGTGTTTTCTGCTTCTGTTCCCAATTTTCTATTAAATGTCTTTTTGAGCGCTCAGAACGAAATGAGGACTGTCCACAACGAAAGTGTCAGTATAACAGTTCTTCAAGACCCCAGTTTATTATTCATTCAAGGTATTATACGTTTACAAAAAGGGGCTGGTTAGTCAATTAACATACAATTAAAAGCTGCTAGATTATTGGCTGTTCTAGTGTAAGTATGATAATTATGATAATTATGATAAAAGGGCTGAAGTTGCAGATTTATTGTTTTTGTTCTTTGCCCTAGCTTTCTTGCATGACTAGTAAAGAAAACAATAGATATCTATTAAGACTTTCTGTTCTTGTTTCTTATGAAGGCCAGGGTCGTTTAAAACGACTGATTATAGCTCGCATCAGCTTTTGCATAGATATATGTGAGCACAGGGTTTTTAGCAAGTGAGATCTATCTAACTGTGAATGCATATATATGAATATACATTGAATATATGGAATACATATATATTTCCATGACAATTCGAGCCCCTCTGAGTCGGTCAAATAGCTGCGGAATGAGCGGAAGAGGGTATCTGTTCTTGATGGTAATTTCATTCAGACCTCTGTAATCGATGCACGACCGCAGGGATCCATCCTTCTTCTTGACGAAGAAAAAAACAGTCCTTGCAGGAGAGGTAGACTTCCGAATAAATCCCTTGGCAAGATTCTCCCGGACATACTCGGACATGGCCAAGGTCTCTGCAGGGGACAACGGGTATATTCTACCCCTGGAAGAAGTCCCGGGATTAGTTCAATTGGACAGTAAAAAGGCCGTTGCGGGGGAAGGCTGTCCGCCTCCTTTTTATCAAAGACATCAGCATAGGGTGTTATGTTTCGGTAGCTGAGGAGAAATTGCAAAAATAGCCAAAGTAGTAATACACCAGAGAGGCTGGAAACTATTGGATTGCAGTACCCTAAACTAACCGCCAGACTAGAAGTAGCCGTGGAGCGTACCTACGGTGATCCTAGACGCCTCGTCACAGCTGGAGAGATAACTACACCTAAAGGCAGAAAGATGAAAGCTATCTGCCGGGGGACCAGAACCCCAAAGAAATAGGAAGCCCCCAAACATGTAATGGCGGTTAGACAAGAAGAAATTACGGACACAAACAGAAAATAGAATGAGCAAACGCTGGGGCCCAATCTGTCTAGATAGAAAAGTATAGGAAAGAATTCTGACTGCAACCCAAGAAAACCCTGACAAAAATACCAACACTTCTGATTAACAAAAAACCTGAGATCACACGATCTCTACCACCTAAATCAGATCTCTGGTGTAACACACAGCAATTCAGCAAATAAAAAGTGACAAAGGAACAGAGCAAAAGTGCAAATACAAAATGAGCACAATTGCAGCGCCAGACCCCAAAAGGGGACCAGGCTGAAATCCACTGCAAGAAGAAAACCAGCTGGAAAAATCCAACCAGAGGAAAAAAAAACAGCAAATCACTTATCTGAATGAGAGCAGGAATGCAAGTTGAGCTCCAAGCAAAACCAGGAAGAACAATTGATTACCGGCAAGGCTGAAGGGAGTTCAGGTCACTTATATCAGACCATTCAGAGCCAGCTGAAGGCCATTCAGCAATTAGTTCATTATCCTCAGCAACCACCGGAGGGAGCTCCAGCTCAGAAGTCGCCTCCAGAGTATTCACAACAATAGGGCCAGTAGGCCGGAGGAAGCCCAGAAAGATCAGGAGGTGGACATGAAGCGGCAGAAGGGCGAATAGGATCCAGGCACCAGGCATGACATAAATGCCCCCAACAGAGGACCTCGCCCGATGACAAGTCGAGGACTGGCTGATGTGTCCGTAACCAAGGCAGTCCTAGGAGCAAGGCATGAGACAAGTTATGCAGTACTTAAAAGGCCATCCTTTCATGGTGTAAGGCATCAACCTGCAGCTCCACTTCCTCAGTGACCTGTTGTTGAACACGTTGGAGGTGACTTCGGAGCTGGGGCTCCCTCCGGTGGTTGCTGAAGGTAATGAACCAATTGCTGAATGGCTTTCAGCTGGGTCCAAATGGTCTGAAATAAGTGACCTGAACTCCCATCAGCCTTGCTGGTAATCAATTGTTCTTCCAGGTCTTGGTTGGAGCTCAGCTTGCATTCCTGCTATCATTCAGATAAGTGATTTGCTGTTTTTTTTCCTCTGGTTGGATTTTCCTTGCTGGTTTGCTGCCTTGCAGTGGACTTCAGCCTGGTCCCTTTTGGGGCCTGGCTCTGCAATTGTGCTCAGTTTGTGTTTGCACTTTTGCTGTTTCCTGTTTCACTTTTTATTTGCTGAATTGCTGTGTGTTACACTAGAGATATGATTTAGGTGGTAGAGATCGTGTGAACTCAGGTTTTTTGTTAATCAGAAGTGTTGGTATTTTTGTCAGGGTTTTTTGGGTTGCAGTCAGAATTAGTGTTGAGCGATACTGCTCGATATCTAAAAATATCGGATCGGAATGGTATCGCCGATATCACTAAATATCGCCGATATCCGATTCCGATACCGGAAGTCCCATGTAAGTCTATGGGAACAAAATATCGCAACTAAAAAAAACCTTTATTTCCTTGTAAACACTAAATATACACACATAGAATACATATATATATATACATGTCATTGTGACATATATATATACATATATGTATAGTTTATTCACTTCTACATTGTAAAATATCCTCTGATTCAATTGCCGGGTAAAGCCGGCTTCTGTGAAAAGACAGAAGCACCCGACATGAAATGACACTTGGTGTACATAGGGTTAACCATGTCTTTTCATGTCGTTTGCAATCTGATTTGCACAAACAATTACATCAGTCTATGTGTGCAAAATTTCACACCTGTAGGGGTTAATTAAAGGTGTAAATTCGTTGTAAAAAAAACGGACTTTTTTGCTACGAATTTAGACCTTTAATTAACCCCTACAGGTGTGAAATTTTGCACACATAGACTGATGTAATTGTTTGTGCAAATCAGATAGCAAAGGACATGAAAAGACATGGTTAACCCTATGTACACCAAGTGTCATTTCATGTCGGGTTCTGCATTTTCACAAAAGCCGTCAATTGAATTAGCGGCTATTATACTATGTAGAAGTGTATGAACTATAAATATAAATATATATATATGTGTCACAAATTCAATGACGTATATATATATATATATATATGAGGTGTAAAATTGTTTAAAAAAAATGCGTGGGCTCCCGCCCTATTTTCGCAACCAGACAGACAAAGCCAGCGAATGGGGCAGATAATAATCGCCCAGAGAGGGACCATTATTTTTGCCCCCCCCCTGGCTACTAACATCTGCCCCCAGACACCCCAGAAAAGACAAATCTATAATTAGATTCGCCCTTTCTGGCACTTTGCCCGTCTATTCCCATTGCCCTGTAGCGGTGGCGAATGGGTTAATATGGGGTTAAAGCCACATTGCAATTGAAAGGTGACCTTAAGCCAGGTTAATAATTGAGAGCTGTCAATTAGACAACTATCAATTATTAATCCTATTGCATGAAATAAAAATAAAACACACACACTTTAATTAAAAATCATTTTAATGAAATAAAGACACATGTTTTTGACCATCTTTTATTTGACTGCAAAAACCATTTCCTGTAATAAAAAAAAATAAAAAAGCAAAATTATTCTTACCTATCCCATGCACAGTCATGTCCCACGGTGTAATCCTTCAGAAAGGGTTAATGTTTACTGCAGGGACCGCAGCTAATGCTGCAGCCTCACAGTAAACCCCCAAATGAATGAGTTCCTCTCCTGGCTGACAGGAGAGGAAGTGGAAAGCTTAATTGATTGCTTTCCACTTTCACTTCAGGTCAGCCAGGGACACAATCAGTGACGTCAGAGGGAACTGATTAACAAAAATAGGGGTTCCCTTCGAATAAAAAATGGCGTCGGGTCCCCCCTATTTTTGTTAACCAGCCTGGTGAAGCAGACCGCTGAGGCCTGGATTTTCAGGCTGTTAAGGAGCCAAGATCCATGGACCTTGCCAGCCTGATAATACCAGGCCACAACAGTCTGCATATCTTGGCTGATTAACAAAAATAGGGGATCCCCTCGACAAAAATTGGCGTGGGGTCCCCCCTATTTTTGTTAACCAGCCAGATGAAGCAGACCGCTGAGGCCTGGATTTTCAGGCTGTTAAGGAGCCAAGATCCATGGACCTTGCCAGCCTGATAATACCAGGCCACAGCAGTCTGCATATCTTGGCTGATTAACAAAAATAGGGGATCCCCTCGAAAAAAAATTGGCGTGGGGTCCCCCCCTATTTTTGTTAACCAGCCAGATGAAGCAGACCGCTGAGGCCTGGTTTTTCAGGCTGGTAAGGATCCAATATCCATGGACCTTGCAAGCCTGATAATACCAGGCCACAGCAGTCTGCTTAGCTTGGCTGGTTAACAAAACACGCGTAGGGGTCCCCCTATTTTTGTTAACCAGCCAAGTAAAATGCAGACTGCTGCGGCCTGGTATTAAAAGACTGTCAAGGCCCATGGATTTTGGCCCTCAACAGCCTGATAATACCAGGCTACAGCAGCCCCACATTTGGCGCATCAAAAGATGTGCCAATTGTGGCACTTTACCCGGCTCTTCCCACTGCCCTGTAGCGGTGGCAAGTGGGGTAATAAGGGGTTAATGTCACCATTGATTTCACGGTGACAATAAGCCCGGTTAATAATGGAGAGGTGTCAATAAGACACCGATCCATTATTAATCCCAAAGTTATTAAATGTATAAAAAAAAGACAAAGCAAGAAAAAAGTCTTTTAATGAAATAAAAGAGACAACACAGTTTTCATTAATTTTATTATACACTCATTCCTGCGACACCATCGATCTACTGTAAAAAAAGAAAAAAACAAACCAACAGTATACCACCTGTCCGACGCAGTCCATAGTAACGACAGTCCCACGACGATCCAGCTCTGCTACATCGCAATGACAGGCAGAGCCTGTCATCGCAACGCAGCACAGCTGATTACCTGCTTCCCCGGCGGTGACGTCATCGGACTGACTGCTTTACGGCCGGGATTACCCAGCAGTCACTGCAGTTATCGCGAGAAACTGCATGTGACCGCCGGGGAAAGATGATGGCGGCCATGAAGCAGTCCAGCCCGTGACCGCCGGAGATCTTCTGCCAGGTAAGTGCCGCTGACTCCTGACAGACCCGACCGACGGACACTCACAGTGACAGTGACAAATCCGATTCCGGTATCCAATATGACGAAAATATCGGTACTCGGAATCGAAAGCCCGATACAGCTAATATCGGCCGATACCCGATATTTGCAGTATCGTATCGCTCAACACTAGTCAGAATTCTTTCCTATACTTTTCTATCTAGACAGAATTGGGCCCCAGCGTTTGCTCATTCTATTTTCTGTCTGTGTTCGTATTTTCTTCTTGTCTAACCGCTATTACATGTTTGGGGGCTTCCTATTTCTTTGGGGGTTCTGCTACGAGGCAGTTAGCTTTCATCTTTCTGTCTTTAGGTGTAGCTATCTCTCCGGCTGTGACGAGGCGTCTAGGATCACCGTAGGTACGCTGCACGGCTACTTCTAGTGTTGAGGTTAGTTTAGGGTTCTGCAACCCAGTAGTTTCCTGCCGGTGTATTGCTACTTTGGCTATTTTTGCTATTTCTCCTCAGCTACCGAAACATAACAGTGACCAAAGTGACTGTCTCCTGTAAGGGTCTGCCATCCACCGAAGCAATCAGACGAGGGGTCTCCACGGTTATCACCTGAATCTGATACTTGTCTACCTCTTCGTGCCGGATGAAGTTATCTGCCGACCCTGAATCCACGTAGGCCACCTCGGAGCCACGCCTCCGACCCGAAACCAGAAGAACAGACATAGTGAGGGGTAGAGAGGAATCATCAACACCTAGGGAGGCTTCTCTTACCTGACCTAGGTGGAAGAGTTTCCCGGTCTCTCTGGGCAGGAACGAAGAAAGTGTTAAGTCCCTCCGCAGTAGAAGCATAGTTCCTGCGCCCATCTCTCACGTTGACATTGCTCAGCCAGCTTGAGACGATCTACCTGCATGGGTTCGGCAGGGGGAGTGGATGAGGTACCGACTGGACGCGGACTAGAGTTTCGGTTGGTACAAGAAACCGATCTAACGGGTTTCCTCTCTCTGGCCGCCTCCCTGGAGCGCTCCTGGAAACGTAGATCAATACGGGTAGCCAGGGAGATAAGATCCTCCAGGGTAGATGGGGTATAGCGACCGGCAAGCTCGTCCTTAATCCTGCCAGACAGGCCCCGCCAAAAAGCCCCTACTAGTGCCGCATTATTCCAGCCCAACTCCGAGTAGAGGGTACGAAAGTAGATGGTGTATTGACCGACCATGAGGGCACCCTGATGAAGGTTAAAGAGGGACTCAGTGAGAGAGATTAAACGGCCAGGCTCATCGAAGACCCTACGGAACGTGTCCAGAAAAACCGGCAGGCTAGAGACCATGGGATCATCCTGTTCCCAGAGAGGATTCACCCAGGACAGGGCCTCTCCCTTCAAATGAGACATAATAAAGGCCACTTTGGCCCGGTCAGAGGGATATTGCTGGGGTGAATATTCAAAGTGGAGACTACATTGATTTAGGAACCCTCTGCAAAGTTTGGGGTCGCCACTGAAGCGAGGTGGCTTAGCGAGGCGCGGAGAAGGAATAGAAGGAGAGACATGAGACAAGGTCTGTGCCACTGCGGCAGACTGCAAGGCAAGCAAACGGTCATCGACGGAGGCAATATGAGTTAAAATATGGGCCTGAGTATCTCTCTGTTGACCAAGCTCCTGTTGCAGACTGGTTAACTGAGTAGCGTTTCCCGGGTCAGCGGCCTGTAAGGCTGACAAACAAGAGTCCATGGACTTCATAACGGACATTATGCGTCCCTGGTTCTCCCCCAAAACCAGCAACTCTTTTTGGGTTGCTGCAGAGGCACTGGCGGGATCCATGGCCTGATCTTACTGTTACAATGGCGACTAGGACTCAAGCCTCCAAGAGTGGACCCTCTGGATCATGGCACCGAGGGCCCCGGGCGAGCGGACCAGGTGGAATCGACCCCTATACAGGGATCGTTAGGGGCAGGCCCTGGGGTTCGGATACCACGATAGCCGGTACCAAGAGGGGCGGCTCTTTAGAGAAATGGAAGCCCCCTACAGGTCAGAGAGCGAGCACAGGGTACGAAAGCGGGTCAGGGTACCGGAAGAAGAACCGGTGAGAGACAGGTGGTCAGGGGAAACGAAGTAGTGTAGGACCGTACTGGAACGGAGGGCACCAGGAGCGGAACACAGGAGGAAGGCTAAGAGCCAGGACAGGGGGTACGACCGAAACACAAGAGAAGTGGGCACAGCTGGTGCACAGGGCAAGCGGGCACCATCAGACCACAGTGAAGGCGGGCACAGCTAAGACGTAGGACAGACGGACACGACTGGAACACAGAGACAGGCGGGCACGGCTGAACCACAGGGACAGGCGTGCACGGCTGGAACACAGGGACAGGCGTGCATGGCTGGTACACAGAGACAGGCTTGCATGGTTGGAACACAGGGACAGGCTGGCACGGCTGGAACACAGGGACAGGCGGACACAGCTGGAACACAGGGACAGGTGGGCACGGCTGACACAAGGACAGGCGGATACGGCTGGAACACAGGGACAGGTGGGCACGGCTGACACAGGGACAGGCGGACACGGCTGGAACACAGGGACAGGCGGGCACGGCTGACACAGGGACAGGCGGACAGGCTTGTAGCACAGGGCTAGAAGACACAAGGAGATCCAATTACATGGGCCTAATACTAGCGCAACGCTAGCGCTATACTAAGATCGGGCAAATCTATTACAGGAGGGCGGCCAAATATCCATCCCCCCGCTCCTATTGGTCCGGCGGTGCTTCCGGGTCAGGGCACCGCCGGAGCTCAAGGAGAGGGAATAACGCGCCAGTCAGCCGACGCGAGCCCAGACCCAAGGGAGACCTCGACGCTGGAGCGGTGAGGTGAGTATAGCGGAGGCGGCCGTGGCAGTCGTAACAGTCACAAATTTGTGCAGCTGAGCCATCTACCCCCATCTTTAATTAAACTTATTATGACTATACATCTGAAAGCCTCTCTCGATCTAATATACTTTCCCTTGCATATAATAAAGGCAGTAATCAGAGTGTAGGTGACCATTCAGGTTGCCCAAGCTCCCATAGCCAGAAGGGGCCTAGTGCCCCTTTGCCTGTAGCTCCTGAAAAATAAAGAAAAATAAAGAAATGCAAGTCACAAATGCAATATATAATGCCAATCCAAAATATAATTGATATAGTCTTTATTTAGATGCTCATGACATTTAGTCCAAGAGTACCCAGATCCCTGTCATTTAGTCCCTGGCAGTGATTGAGAAGTAGCAGTAGTGTAAAAAAAAATAAGGAAGATATTTTGCGCTATTGAATGAGTCAAATGTAATAAAGATTGTTTTCATATTAGAAGGCTGATAGATTGTTATAGGCCAGTTTTAATAAAATATAATTATATGATGCAATGAACGTGAAGGTTTACAGTATTATGTACAACATCCTCATTATAGGTCAGACCTGGCTACCGTATGTTGGAAAATTGGAGAACATCAACAGGGAAACGATGAAAACTTTAAAGGGTTCTAAAGATTAATTTATTGATAAATATAGCTGTTAAGCCATAAAGTAAGTGAAGCTAGGCTCTGCTCACACTACTGTTATATGTTGTCTTCTTAAAGAAGCCATGACAGCTATGTACCCCAGAAAACTATTGCAATTACACATATTTTGTTACACACATGTTTATTTCCTTTACGTGTTTTGGAACAGCACAAAAAAACAGAGAACAAATGGGCTGGACAAAATTGTTGTCACCTTTTTAAAAAAATGGGGGTAAACAACTTTTGTTTCAAGCATGTAATGCTCGTTCAACACACCTGCGGCAAGTAATAGGTGTGAACAATATGAAACCAGATAAAAAGGGGAGAAGTTGACTCAATCTTTACAATGTGTATGTGTGTGCCAAACTGAGCATGAAGAACAGAAGGAGGAGAAGATGAGGATTTGAGATCCAAAATTATTGAAAAATATTACCAATCTCAAGGTTACAAGTCCATTTCCAGAGATCTTGAGAAGCAAGTTTTATCTGCCGTCCACGTCCAGAGAGATTAGCCAGTGCCATGCGTTTTAAACTTCTTGATTATGTTGCACACTGTGGACAAAGGAACCTTGGCTTGCACAAGATCGATCTTCCTGTAGGTCATTCATCAATCAAGTCACCATGGCTCGAGATTTTGCTGATGGCCGCTAGAAAATAACAACAAGTAGTTAATCAAAACCATACCATTTACTGCTTCTTATAAAGATTATAAATCATATTGCTCTGTTATTCAACCTTAAGCATATTGTGAGACAGTGAAGGAATATGTGTCGAATGGGGTGTACATTTCACCTAGGTACTGTGCTGTATGCTATAAGGGAAATGTGTGGCTTTGTAAACCTAGTGGTAGAGAAAGGTCACTACACCTTACATTCAGTACACACTTGCAGCTCAGGCCTGAAACCATTCAGCTGTTAATTAGGAGACCAGAAGTAGGTGTCTGCGAACACAGACAGAGAGCTCGCTTAGTCTGGACAAGGAGTCCAGGCACAAGAAGGAGTCTCCAGGAGTATGAGCTGTCTCAGTCTGGGGCTCGATGCACCCCGGACACAGGAGTAGTCTCTGTAAGAATCCATGCGGATAGCTGCTGAATAGGAGGGGAGCTCTCTCAAGTCTGGACGTTGGATATGCCTTCAGACACAAGGAGGAGACTCTGTGAAACTCCATGTTGGTAACTACTGAACATATGTGTTGTTTTGTGGACAGGCTGGTAGAGTCTGGTCCCAGGTAGATAGGGAAATCTATCTAAGTGTAATTAGTGGCTGGACAAGCCCAGGTCTTATGTTTATGATTTGGTTTTGATTATGTTCTGTTTGCTGTAGACTTTAATAAAACTGGTTGCGGCCAGTTTTTACCAGAACTGCTGTCTCTGAATGAACTGTTTCTATGCCATTCCGTCTACCCGGACGGCGATCTCGGAGCTATATCCCCTGGAAATGTTACAATTGGCGGAGAATGCTGGGGCAGCACAGTGGCTGATACAATTGGTGCTGGAATGTGCGTGCAGCACAGTGGCGAGAGGCAGCAATAAAAGGTGAAGTCTGTTGAAGCAGCAGCAGAGAAAAAAAAAAGTGTGTCAGCAAAAGAAACGTCTGTTGGAGCAGTCTTAAAGAGACAGTAGCCCTAATAGAGTTTGCAAAAGAAAAAAAAAAAAGTGTGTGTCTGCACAGCAAAGCTGAACTTGTTGTGGAAAAGACTGTGGAGTGTGCAGCAGCAAAGGAAAAGTCTGTTGGAGCAGTCTTAAAGAGACAGTGGCCCTAATAGAGTTTGCAGAGAAAAAAAAAAAAGTGTCTGCACAGCAGAGCTGAATTTTCTGTGGAAAAGACTGTGGAGTGTGTATGTCTTGAGTGAAGACTGCCGTTGTTGAGACAGAGAAGTCTGACAGCTTGGATGACAGCATGGAGGCGCTGTTTGAACAAATGGCGCAAGTTAATGTGCAACATAATACTGCCGTGGTTGAGACAGATAAGTCCGGCAGTATGGAGGAGCTCGTTGAGTACCTGGTACAGGCCCAGCAGAGCATGCAACTGCAGTGCCAGCAGCAGCAGCAGGAGAATAACCGGTTGTTGGAGCAGATTGCAGCTCTCAGCACCTCGTCCCAGAGTAATGTTGTGAAGGCACCTGCGTTGTCCGCTGTAAAGAAGGCGGTAAGACGGTCCCTGAAAAAGATGACACCTCGTGATGATGTGGAGGTATATCTCACTAGGTTTGAGGGACTGGCAGAGAAGGAGAATCTGCCCCTATCTGAATGGGCCATGATGGTCGCACCCTATCTGATTGGAGAACCCCAAAGGGCCTATGCTGACCTGAGCGAGCAGGACAGCCAAGACTATGCCAAGCTGAAAGCGGAGATTCTTACCCGGCTGGGTGTTAAGGTGACAGCCCGTGCCAGGGGAGTTCGTGACTGGAGATGCAGTTGGGAGTCTGCAGTCAGCAAACCTGATTATGGAGTTGGAAAGGTGATAGTGAACGCTACACCTGAGCATGTCCTCCTGAGGTACAGCCAGAGGTCGGACAAGGAGACCACCAGGACGCCAATCGTCTGGTCAGCCTGATGGAGAAGGCCTTCGCCAGTAAAGACTGTCTCCGTGACCAGCCGTCTGAGAGGTCGTCACTTCAGAGTTCCCGGACGCTGAACTCTCGCGATAAGAGCGTTCCAGCTGTTGGGGACATGGGGTATGTTGATAAGTGGGTTCAGGCCCGAGGGGACATGTGGGTGGAAAAGTGTGATGGACAGGATTGGAGATGTCATGAAATTGCAGCCAACTGTCCAATAGAGGGGGAGCCTATGTATTGTGATGTTGGCAGATCCCTCTCCTCTGCACAGAACCTGTGTGTGTGTCCACCTCAGCCGAAGAGACTGGACCACAGGTGTCCCCGGTGGTTGTAAATGACTGCCCAGCACAGGCCCTCTTGGACTCAGAGAGTCCAGTGACTTCCATATGTGTCAGCCTGATTGATAGGGACTTCATCCCTGATAAGCACCTGAGTATGGTGTGCATCCATGGAGACACCAAAGTCTACCCAGAGACTGCCGTGGACTTGGTCCCCAAACTCGGGGAGGTTTCATATGAAGTGGTGGTAGTGAAGAACCTGGTGCACCCCGTCATATTGGGTAATGACTTTCCCCGATCTAAGGATCTCTGGGGGAAAAATGTTTCTGATGGACAGTGTGATGAAGCTCCTATTGAGGGTGCGCAGTCCCGAGGGGCGGAACACAATGCTAGTGGGCCATTAAACTTATGTGATAATGATGATGATGATGATGATGATGATAATGATAATGATGATCATGATAATGATGATGACCATGATAATGATGCTGATGCTGATAATAATAATGATGATGATCATGATAGTGATGATGATACTGATCATAATCATGATAATGATATTGATAATAATGATGACTGTGATAGTGATGAAATTCCTTTGCAGGTGATGTTGGGAGACGAGGATGGTGGTTCTCGGGAACCGAGTGTCCCTGACTTACCTGTGTCCTGTGACAATTTTGAGAGTGAGCAGTGGCGAGACCCCCCTCTTAAAACGGCCCAGGAAAATATAAATGTTCTAAATGAGGTTTCCCAAGAGCCTGGCTCTGAGGAGAGGTTACCTCATGTTGCCATAAACACTCACCTGTTGTATAGGGACACTGAAGTCCAGGGAGAGGTCGTGAGCCAGCTCCTAGTACCTGAGCTATATGGAAGTATAGTGCTGGGGTTGTCACATAGTCACATACTTGAGGGACCAGATGGTGAAGTTAATGTTGTGGATGACATGTTAACTAAGGTTCCAGATCAAGATGTGAATGAGAATGAATTGTATAACCCTGACATTGAGCAGGATGTGAATGAAAATGAAGTGTATAACCCTGAAAGTGAGCAGGATGTGAATGAGAATGAATTGTATAGCCCTGACAGTGAGCCAGATGTGGCTGAGAAAAAGGGGTCAGACAGGGATAGTGGTAGTGATAGTGAATCTTCTGATGACCATAAAGCAACCAGTGCAAATGAGGAAGGCATGGTAGCAGAGGAGGTTGAGAGTCCTGAGAAGAAAGCTGATGCTGACCTTACAGCCGGACCGAAGATGGCATCTGAAGATGTTTTACAGTTGGCCGGTTCCCTGGCGAAGACTAAGGTGAAAGGAGGAGAGCTGAGCTTTAAAGGCAGGACTCTGAAACTGAACACAGCACAAGTGGATGCTGTTGAAGATGAGAAGTTATCAATGTATGGTATGGAGCTGCATCATGCCCAGGACTCTGAAGGTAATGCTGCAGGGGTGGAAAAAGCCATGGAAGTCGTGATCACCAAGCCAGATGCCTCATCAGAAGCTGAGGTCTCAAGTGAAGCTGTGAGGAACAAGACTGAAGATATGGGGACTGACTCTGTCCAGGAATCTGTTTCTGCCGAAGACAGCGGCGTGGACAGGTTACGGTCCGGATCAGTAGCTGCAACTCGTGAAGCTCAGGCTGGAAGTTCGGCGCCCGGAGTCCCAGCAGTGTTCCCGAGTGATACCAAGGATCTGGATAAATCACAAGATGAGATTTTGAGACATCAGGCTGGCATTGGTGAGCTCAAGCACACTTTCATGGAGTCTGCATCTGAGCCACGTCCCAACGAATGGGAGAAGCGATGTGTCGGTCCGTTGCCGCTGCAGATACACGGGAGCCCGGATGGGATGCAGAGCGTGGTGGAAGAGAAGAGCCAGGCGGGTTCTGAGTATACAGATGCAGCTATCAAGGAGAACTTGAAAGTTGAAATAAATGGAGATATTGGATATCATAATAATGTGCCTGAAGAGGTGGAGTGTAGGACTGACGGTAGGGCTTCTAAGCATGTTCTACCAGAAGAGCCTGAATAAGGGGCCGAAGACGTAAAGGACGTCCAACAGCTACAGGAGAAGATGCGTCTCCCTGAGGTCTCCACCAAAGAAATAAAGACTGATAATGTTACATTACGCGTGCGGCTTCAGCAGTGTGAACTGGATGTGGTATCTCTTCGCCAGGAACGTGAGCGGTTCCAGCAGTTGCTCCAGAGAGCACGAGGTGAAAGGGAAAGTGTATATGGTACCTTGCAAGATCAAGAAAAAGTGGTTGCACAGGTACAAGATGAATTGATTACTTCTCAGAAAAATCTCCAAACTGTGATGAAGGTGCGTGATGAAAGCCATGAGCCACTTCTTGAGAAGGTCAATGAAGTACAAGAAGAGGATGAATTATGTGTACTGCCAAAGAAAAACAATCAGCTCCTTCTACAGTGCCAAGCATTTGAACAGTGTAGCTTAAAATGGTCAGAGACCATGGCAGAGGAGCTTAAGTTCTGTGAAATAGAATTTATGAATCAACTGAGATTTAAGAAAGTAGATGTGCTAAAGAAGGTTCAGGGGGAATTAGAGAAAGGTGAAAAGCCCCCTTTACCTCCTGTGATAGTTGGTGACACATGGTCAGTGCACCAAGGACAGGAGGTACGTGAGTTTCTGAGGAAGAGTCTGCAGAAGTGTTCTGATGTGCCGGGTCGTACTTCTCTGGCCAGGCACTATATCGAAACTGAGCCCGGCCCTAAGGTCAAGATGAAACCGTGCAGGATACCCGAGGCCCGCAGAGAGCATAGGCCTGGGAGGGTACAGGGTAGTGCGGATGCTTCAGATGAAGAGAAAGCTGATGTTGGCTATGGCTCAGGTGAAGATACAGATGACAGTAGTGAAGATGAAGCTGATGAAGGCCATGACTGGTCCAGAGTTCACTGTCTCTTTTGGATTGTTGACCAGCCCTCCGGTCTGGATGACCAGCCCTCCGGTCTGGAGAAGAGGGGGGGGGATATGTGAGACAGTGAAGGAATATGTGTCGAATGGGGTGTACATTTCACCTAGGTACTGTGCTCTATGCTATAAGGGAAATGTGTGGCTTTGTAAACCTAGTGGTAGAGAAAGATCACTACACCTTACATTCAGTACACACTTGCAGCTCAGGCCTGAAACCATTCAGCTGTTAATTAGGAGACCAGAAGTAGGTGTCGGCGAACACAGTCAGAGAGCTCGCTTAGTCTGGACACAGGAGGGGTCCAGGCACAGAAGGTGTCTCCAGGAGTATGAGCTGTCTCAGTCTGGGGCTCGATGCACCCCGGACACAGGAGTAGTCTCTGTAAGAATCCATGCGGATAGCTGCTGAATAGGAGGGGAGCTCTCTCAAGTCTGGACGTTGGATATGCCTTCAGACACAAGGAGGAGACTCTGTGAAACTCCATGTTGGTAACTACTGAACATATGTGTTGTTTTGTGGACAGGCTGGTAGAGTCTCGTCCCGGGTAGATAGGGAAATCTATCTAAGTGTAATTAGTGGCTGGACAAGCCCAGGTCTTATGTTTATGATTTGGTTTTGATTATGTTCTGTTTGCTGTAGACTTTAATAAAACTGGTTGCGGCCAGTTTTTACCAGAACTGCTGTCTCTGAATGAACTGTTTCTATGCCATTCCGTCTACCCGGACGGCGATCTCGGAGCTATATCCCCTGGAAATGTTACAATATTTAATAAGTAGATGTTCCTTGATCAACAGCTCCTTCCACACAATATATGACACCCCTGTTAACTCCACACAGTATGATGTCCCCACAGCTCCTCACACCCTTCTGTATAATGCCTTCACAGCCCCTCACACAGTATTATACCCCGCATGCAAGTATGATGTCCCCACAGCTCCTAACGCTCTTCTGTATAATGCCTTCACAGCCCCTCACACAGTATTATACCCTGCATACAAGTATGATGTCCCCACAGCTCCCAATACAGTTTTATGGCCCCAAAAGAATGAAGTCCCTAATGTCTGCCTCCCACAGTTATGATGTACTTTTAACCCCTTACACTGCAAGATGTTTCCACAGCCCTTAACACAGTATTATGGACCCCCACACAATCATGATGTCCCTACAATCCACCCCTCACAAGTATGATGTCCTCACGGCCCCTCAAGAAGTATCTAATATACTTGAGTATAAGCCGAGCCGAGTATAAGCTGAGGCCCCTAATTTTGCCACAAAAAACTGGGAAAACTTATTGACTCGAGTATAAGCCTAGGGTGGGAAATGCAGCAGCTACTGGTAAATTTAAAAAATAAAAATAGATACCAATAAACGTAAAATTAATTGAGACATCAGTAGGTTAAATGTTTTTGAATATCCATATTGAATCAGGAGCCCCATATAATGCTCCATACAGTTCATGATGAGCCCCATAAGATGCTCCATGCAAAATACGTCCCATATAATGTTCCATAAAGTTCATGATGGGCCCCATAAGATGCGCCATACAAAAAATATGCCCCATATAATGCTGCATAAAGGTTAATAATGGCCCCATAAGATGTTCTATATTAAAATATGCCCCATATAATGCTGCATAAAAGGTTAATGATGGCCCCATATGATGCTCCATAGAATAATATGCCCCATATAATGCTCCATAAAGGTCGATGGCCCCATAAGATGCTCCATAGAATAATATGCCCCATATGCGGCTCCATAAAGGTTGATGGCCCCATAAGATGCTCCATAGATATATATGCCCCATATGCTGCCCCATAAGATGCTCCATCGAATAATATGCCCCATATGCTGCTCCCTAAAAGTTGATGGCCACATAAGATGCTCCATAGAATAATATGCCCCATATGCTGCTCCATAAAGGTTGATGGCCCCATAAGATGCTCCATAGAATAATATGCCCCATATGCTGCTACATAAAGGCTGATGGCCCCATAAGATGCTCCATAGATATAAATATGCCCCATATGCTGCTGCTGGTGCGATTAAAAAATAAAATGACATACTCAGCTCTTGTCCCTGGAGGCCAGGTGCTGGTGTAGCCGCTGGCTCAGGGCCCCAGCACCTGCGATATTCACATGTCCCTGTTCCACCGCCGTGAGCGCTCTGTCTTCCGGGTCTCTGCAGTGACTGTTCAGGCAGAGGGCGCGCACTAAGCACGCCATCGCGCCCTCAAACCTGAACGTCACAGCCAGAGGATGCAGAAGACAGAGTGGCGCATGGCGGTGGAACGGGGATGGGTGAATATTGCATGGCTCCACCCGTCCTTCCCGTCATACTCACCCCCTCCTGGCACGGTCTCTACACTTCTTGCTTCTCCGATAGTTTCCGGGAGCGGCAGATCCTTTCAGTGTTCAGCGGACATGTGGTACCGCTCATTAAAGTAATGAATATGCGTTCCACACATATGGTAGTGGAGTGGCGTGCATATTCATTACTTTAATGAACGGTACCATGTGACCACTGAACACTGGAAAAGCTGTGGCGCCGAAGACCATCTGAGAAACAGGGAAGTGCAGAGACCACGCAAGGAGAGGGTGAGTATGATCTGACAGCCGCCGACTCCTACACTCGCCTCCCACGCCTACCCCTCAGACAATGACTCGAGTGTAAGCTGAGAGGGGCACTTTCAGCCTCAAAAAATGGGCTGAAAATCTCGGCTTATACTCAAGTATATACGGTAAGATGTAACCACAGCCTTTCACTCAGCCTGATGTCCCTACAGCCTCTCATACTATGATGCCCCTACAGCCCCATACACAGTATTATAAAAACAAGTATGTACTGTATAAATGTGATCCTAGCCTAAAAATGTCATTACGAGATATTTTCCAAAGTGCAACAAGTGAACTGTGTTCCAGTAACAAGATACAACCTGTGGTAAACTAATGCCATTATATTAATGATCATTCTGATAGAATTGGTAATCACAGTCCATACATACGTACATATGCATAAAATTTTTGTTGAGAAAATTAACCCTTTGCAGTAAAGTATACAAAAATGTCCGCCCATGGTAAATGACCTGCTAATTAATAATGTATTCCTTTTTTTACTCCTTTCTCCTTTCTCAAATACTTTATTTTACAATATAAACAAATCACAGAGAAGAAAAACAAAAAGAGAACACAAAACAATTAATTATCATGTTTATGCTACCCAAAGGAGGGGAAAAATGGTATTCCCTCCCTCTCTTCTGTACATCATCAACCCTATAAAAATCCACTCCACTTCTCCAGCTGTCTTTTGTGTTTAACTAAAGATATTCCTTTTATTTTAAATCCTTAAATATTTTGAGTGTGCGTGAAGTAAGGGGGAGAACATTACAAAAAATTATTTTTAATGGACATTGCAATTGAAAGTTGGATGGTCTTTTCTTACAACTTTACTTTTAACCCCTTCCTGACATGGTCAATTTCCATTTTTGCATTTTCATTAGATCATCCCCTTCTCATCCCCTTTATTTATATTTTAGCCACATAAATGTGTGAAGTTTCATTTTTTTTATGGAATGAGGTGTACTTTTGAATGGTGTAGTATACTGGAAAACAATTTTCAAAAAACATTGTAGAATATTTTTCTCCTCTTTCCAACAATTCATTTTTAGTGTATTATTGATTTTTATTATTGTTTTGTCCTATATGATTTGTAATCATGTAAGTTTTATGTATATTCATGATTTTTAAAGCCTGTATGGAATTCATTATCAACCAATAATGTCAGTTCCTGTCTTTTGAAAGCACTGAGCGTGGTATACATTTTGTAATGACCTGATAAATTTGACGGATCTCCCCGTGTGTTGAATAAATCGACTTCTCTTATGTGACCTGAGTGGTTCCTGACTCAGCGTGGCGCCCTGTGGATCTCCACCACCCAACTTTCATCGCTCTTCACTGTACCACGGCTCCTGAGCAGGACGTCAGGTGCAGGCGGAAGGTGCTGCAGTGCTTCCGGACCGCTGTCATTCACCGTCTAGCATCAGCGTTGTGTCTGGCATGCACAACTACTAGAGGTGAGTTTAACACCTCTTGCCGCTCCTCTTATGTGCTGTGACATTCTTCACATGGAGCGTACTCTCTTTTGGTTTATTTTCACATTTTGGGATAACTGTAAAATTTTTACTTCTTATTGCATTTACTTGTATTGTTGTAGTGGCCAAAAATGCAATTTTGACGGTTTTCTGTTTACGTTGTTTACCAATTGGGTTAATTAATCTTATATTTTCATAAATCTAACTTTTATAGACATGGTGATACCCTACGTATATTTTTTTTGTTTTCTAATATCTTTATTTTTAATTGAGGAAAATGGGGGGTGATTCAATTTATTTTGTTTTTTTTTTTGTTTTTTTTTCACATTTTAGTGTATTTGTTAGTCCCCAATTACAAGCGTCTGATTGTTTGTGCTATATATAGCAATACTTCAGTATTTTTGTCTACAGTAAGGCCACATGTACACACTGCATATTTGGTCAGTATTTTACATCAGAATTTGTATGCCAAAACCAGGAGTGTAACGATCAGAGGAAAAGTATAATGGAAACACGTCACCACTTCTGCATTTATCCCCCACTTCCTAGTTTTGGCTTACAAATACTGAGGGAAAAAAAAATCACCGAATACTCAACACGTGCACTTGGCCTTAAAATCACTGCCTCCTTTGAAACCTGGGGTTGAACGGAGTTCCGTGATTGCAGGCTTTGAGGTCTTTCACAGACACCCAGCTACCATAAGAAACCAATGGGCGCCTCACAATTATGTCATGGGGAGGCCAGTGAGTGCAAAGTTAATGTTGCTGTCAAAGATTGATAGTGGAATTTAACAGGTTAAAAGTCACAGGCAGGGCTCTGCTCCACCCACAGCTCTTAGAGGCATCCTGGCTGCTATGCACAGTCATTATCTTCTGGATAAATGTACTGAAGATGTCAGGAAGTGGTTAAACCAGATTATCTCTCATATTCTCTTACGGTAATCTTTGTGCACCAGCTAGAGAAAGGAAAAAATGACTTTAAATTTGAACACAATTATGAAAATTCCAAAAGGGGTAAATAGGATATGCTATCAAATGCATGCAATGAAGTAAACTATTAAAGAGTTTGTCCAATGGCCAAAGACATTGTTCAAAAATATAATCCCCCCTCCAAAAAAGATAGAAAATGTACTCCTACATTGTATACCCAAATTATTCAAAGGGCTTGTTCACATGACCACTTTTTCGGTCCAAGTGTTGTCCATAAAAAATTGGACAGCACTTGGACCAATGTTATTCAATGGGGCAGTACAGATGAGCATTTTTTTTCATGGACCGTATCTGACTGTGGAAAAACAAATCAAGCCTGCACTAATTTTTTTCCGTATATCAGATGAAACTCGGCCATTCAAGTCTATAAGTGCACAAAAAATCAGATGCCATACATATAGCACCCTATTTCAATTCTGATATAGGAAAGATGTGTATCTTCGTACCGTGTTAGCCAGTAGATAGAAAAATATTTAGACTTGAGAGTCCTCAGTGATTGATACCTTTTAATGGCTAACTGAAAAGATGGTAACAAATTGCAAGCTTTCGAGACTACTCACGTCTCTTCATCAGGCGAAGACTAATACAAAATCTGAAGAATCACATATTTATACACAACAGGACACAGGAATAATGCAATAGGTAAGACAAGTGACGTGAAGCAGAACTGTCATTATGGCAGAGGGATGAACATAAATATTGGAACAGTTCATAGATAAGGAGTGAGAGTTTTATTGCCCTCTGATTGGAGTTTGCTATTGTGTTTTGATGCCCCTAGAAGGTCAGAGAAGCAGATTCCTTAATTGATGCAGAAAGACATGAATCCGTGTGATATATTCATTCCAGCACTAAGAGTGTCAAAGGTCATCATAAGTTTATATTCCCAAACCTTTCTATCTCTCTCAGATTTAAAGTTAGATTTTAATACAAGTAATTCCATATCAATCATGCTATGACCGGGCATACAAAAGTGTTTTGCCACAGGTAAATCCATTCTTTTTTCTCTTATTGTGTGGCGATGAGAATTCATCCTTGTTCTCAGTTTTTGCCCGGTCTCCCCCACATGCTGACCCCCAGTTGGACATTTCGTACAAATAATTAGGTACACCACATTAGATGTGATGCAGCTGAAAGTACCTGGGATCTTGTAGTCCTGATGGGAGTTGGGGATCTTTATCTTGTCCGTGGTCATTATAGATGCACAGGTTTTGCATTTCTTCTGATTGCAAGGAAAGGTTCCTGCAGCTGTTGGGGAGGACAGGGAACTTCTGACAATGATGCTTCTTAGATTTGGGGGCTGCCTAAAACATAGTAGTGGGGGGTCTGGAAATATGGATTGTAATCGGGCATCTTTTTGTAGTAAAGGTTGTAGTTTCTGTGCAGCTCCCTTAGCATCTCCAAATTTGGATTGTAGGTGACCACTAGAGGCACCCGGTTATTTTCTTCTTTAGCTTTCTAATGTAGCAGGTGATTCCTTGATATTCTGGTGGCTCTTGTAATTTGGTTTTCAATTGTTCTTGGATGGTAGTCCTGGTTCAAAAAGGTCTTTCTGAGGCGAATAAGGTGTTCATCTCTATCCATAGGGTTGGAACATATACGATTGTATCTGATGGCTTGGCTGTAGACAATAGAGTTTTTTATGTGTTTTGGATGGAAACTGTCCCATTTAAGGTATGTTGGACGGTCGATTGGCTTATGATACAGGGATGTCTCTATTTCATTGTTCTTTAGCTTAATGGTGGTGTCTAAAAAGTTAATTTCAGTGCTGGAGTAGTTAAGTGTTAAGTTGATGATGGGATGAAATTGGTTGAACTGTTCATGGAACGTCTTTAGCTGTTGTTCAGACTCCATCCAGATGATTAAAATGTCATCAATGTAGCGGTAGTAGGCCTGAGGCCTGATGGGACATGAGGACAAAAAGTCGCTTTCAAGCTTGGCCATGAAAAGATTTGCATACTGTGGAGCCATTTTACTTCCCATAGCTGTGCCAGTCTCCTGAAGATAGATCTTGTTGTCAAATTCAAAGTAATTGTGGGTGAGGATGAATTTTGTGAGTTTCACCACAGAATCAGCATCATTCCAGTGTTTCCCATGAAGACTTTGCAGGCATTTAATCCATCCTGGTGTGGGATATTAGAGTACAAAGATTCCACATCCATGGTGGCCAGGATGGTTCCTTTTGGTAGGGGACCTATTGCTGCTAGTTTATTCAGTAGGTCAGTTGTGTCCTGAATGTAGCTGGGTGTATCCTTTACCAGGGGTTTAAGAATACCCTATACCCATCCAGATACCTGCTCAGTAAGGGTGTCTACACATGGAATAATCGGCGTCCATGGATTCCCAGCTTTGTGGATTTTGGGAAGCATGTAAAACGTCCCTGTTCTTGGACTTTCTGGTATCAGGTCATCAGCTCTTATGGATTTGTCAGACAGACAAGATACCAACTTGCTTAGTTCCTTGTAATAGTCCTGTGTAGGGTCCGACTCCAGTTTTCTGTAGTAGCGTGTGTCCGTAAGTTGTCTGTTTGCTTCCTTCATATAGTCTGATGTATTCATCATGACTATTGCACCTCCCTTGTCAGCAGGTTTAATGATGATTTCTTTGTTGGTTTTCAGAGACTGTATGGCCTTTCTCTCCTGGGCACTGATGTTGGATGCTTGTCTCTTGTTGGTGGCTATGATGGTAGATTTTATCAAATGTCTGAATGAGTCTATATATTTATCCAAATGAGGGTTACGTCCAGGTGGAGGTGTCCAAACTGACCTCTTCTTGGTTGTTGGGATCCCTTTTCCTTCAGTCCGAGTGTTTTCTGAATCTTCTGTATCATTGAAGTATTCCCTCAGGCGCAGTCTCCAGAAAAAATGTTCCATATCACTGCAGAGTTCGGTTTTATCCAGGGCCTTAGTAGGACAAAATGAGAGACCTCTAGAAAGCACGGCAAGCTCCACTTTGTTGGGTTTGTAATCTGAGAGATTGATGACACAGTTAGATGCTTTTGTGTCTGGAATGGAGTGGTTGTCAGAGTTGTCAGGTTTTGGTTTTGTTTTGCATCTGTTTGTATAGAGTCCGGAATTGAGGCGCAGTCTGTGTAGTTTCTTTTCCTTGTTATGAATCAGAAAGGTCCGTAGTTTGTTATAGTATTGTTGTAATTTTTGCTCTGTGCTTTCTGTAAGTGTTTTCCTCAGAGTTTCAAATTGCCTTTGGACTTTACTCCTTATGCTGTAGCAGACATGCAAAAGATGGTTCCTTAGTCTTTCAGAAGTCCTGTGACAAAGGTTTTGTGCATAATGGGTTTGTAGGTGTGAAGAATTGGGTTTGCAATCCAGAGTCCTTTGGGAATTAGATTCTCCTTTTTGCATTTAGATAAGAAAAAAATGTCGCTGTCCATTTGTGCGCGTTTCTTCAGAAGTGGTTTTAGTTCCATAAAGATGCGGTACATTCTGGTATCCTCCATTTTGATATAGGAAAGATGTGTATCTTCGTACCGTGTTAGCCAGTAGATAGAAAAATATTTAGACTTGAGAGTCCTCAGTGGTTGATACCTTTTAATGGCTAACTGAAAAGATGGTAACAAATTGCAAGCTTTCAAGACTACTCAGGTCTCTTCATCAGGCGAAGACTAATACAAAATCTGAAGAATCACATATTTATACACAACAGGACACAGGAATAATGCAATAGGTAAGACAAGTGACGTGAAGCAGAACTGTCATTATGGCAGAGGGATGAACATAAATATTGGAACAGTTCATAGATAAGGAGTGAGAGTTTTATTGCCCTCTGATTGGAGTCTGCTATTGTGTTTTGATACCCCTAGAAGGTCAGAGAAGCAGATTCCTTAATTGATGCAGAAAGACATGAATCCGTGTGATATATTCATTCCAGCACTAAGAGTGTCAAAGGTCATCATAAGTTTATATTCCCAAACCTTTCTATCTCTCTCAGATTTAAAGTTAGATTTTAATACAAGTAATTCCATATCCATCATGCTATGACCGGGCATACAAAAGTGTTTTGCCACAGGTAAATCCATTCTTTTTTCTCTTATTGTGTGGCGATGAGAATTTATCCTTGTTCTCAGTTTTTGCCCAGTCTCCCCCACATACAGACCCCCAGTTGGACATTTCGTACAAATAATTAGGTACACCACATTAGATGTGATGCAGCTGAAAGTACCTGGGATCTTGTAGTCCTGATGGGAGTTGGGGATCTTTATCTTGTCCGTGGTCATTATAGATGCACAGGTTTTGCATTTCTTCTGGTTGCAAGGAAAGGTTCCTGCAGCTGTTGGGGAGGACAGGGAACTTCTGACAATGATGCTTCTTAGATTTGGGGCTGCCTAAAAACATAGTAGTGGGGGGTCTGGAAATATGGATTGTAATCGGGCATCTTTTTGTAGTAAAGGTTGTAGTTTCCGTGCAGCTCCCTTAGCATCTCTAGATTTGGATTGTAGGTGACCACTAGAGGCACCCGGTTATTTTCTTCTTTAGCTTTGTAATGTAGCAGGTGATTCCTTGATATTCTGGTGGCTCTTGTAATTTGGTTTTCAATTGTTCTTGGATGGTAGCCCTGGTTCAAAAAGGTCTTTCTGAGGCGAATAAGGTGTTCATCTCTATCCATAGGGTTGGAACATATACGATTGTATCTGATGGCTTGGCTGTAGACAATAGAGTTTTTTATGTGTTTTGGATGTAAACTGTCCCATTTAAGGTATGTTGGACGGTCGATTGGCTTCTGATACAGGGATGTCTCTATTTCATTGTTCTTTAGCTTAATTACTTGTATTAAAATCTAACTTTAAATCTGAGAGAGATAGAAAGGTTTGGGAATATAAACTTATAATGACCTTTGACACTCTTAGTGCTGGAATGAATATATCACACGGATTCATGTCTTTCTACATCAATTAAGGAATCTGCTTCTCTGACCTTCTAGGGGCATCAAAACACAATAGCAGACTCCAATCAGAGGGCAATAAAACTCTCACTCCTTATCTATGAACTGTTCCAATATTTATGTTCATCCCTCTGCCATAATGACAGTTCTGCTTCACGTCACTTGTCTTACCTATTGCATTATTCCTGTGTCCTGTTGTGTATAAATATGTGATTCTTCAGATTTTGCATTAGTCTTCGCCTGATGAAGAGACCTGAGTAGTCTCGAAAGCTTGCAATTTGTTACCATCTTTTCAGTTAGCCATTAAAAGGTATCAACCACTGAGGACTCTCAAGTCTAAATATTTTTCTATTTCAATTCTGTAACATAGGAAACTGTAATTGGTCCTGTACATTTTTAATATATGCTGCTGTAAAAAAAAAAAAAAAACAACAGATTGCATATGAATGACAAACGAAAAAAAAAATCATCTAAGTTGTCCCAATGAAATGATGATTTTGTTATATAGTCGTGAGAATCTGACCTAATTTTAACTTGATTCCCCTTCAATTTACCTCTTTTTTATCTGGTTCTCAGAATTATGTTTGTCATTCTCATCAGTCATTGTTTTGATGTGATACTTGTATGCCTCATTGTTATACATTATTATGTATCTGGCTCATCTGATATCATTCTGTTACCTTCTGTTGGATCATGTGTAAAACCGGTTTATAAAATGGAACTTTATGAAAAAAATTCCATGAAGGGAACTTGTCATATCATTCATGCTGCCCGCCCAAATTACATAGATAGGCAGAGACTTGTCAATCATGCAGAACCTGGCAGAGAGAGGCCAGCGATGAACTGCCTAGGTTATTAGTCAGCTTGCTCACCTCATTCCAAGCTCCATTTAAAGTATTGTGGTAGATCGGCTCACTAGGCTGCACACGGACGTAGACATGGATACACCGCGGCTTTAAGAACTTCCTCTGGTTTATTGAAGGCAGCATAATCCAAGCTGTAGTAAAGGAAATACAGCCCTCTGGGCAAAATAGGAATACAAAACAAAATGGTAGCAGAACAAACACAGTCCTTCTGTGAGCGGGATTCCTCAAACTCACGGCTGGCAGAACTCACACTGTTCAGGTTTACATGTCTAAGCAACACTTTCCTGGAGTGCTCCCTCTCCAGGCACACCCTGAACACTGAAGGCTCTGGCCTTCAGCCATTTAAACCCAGACCTTGTGACTCCTCCATCATGCGACTGATCACATGATCCTGACATCACACAGGACTGTCAGGACTCTGCATGTGGAGATATGGTGGACCTCCTCCTATCCACTCTATGGAGGACCACTAAAACCAGCCCATAACTTAACTCTCATTTCATCCTCTCAACATGTAATGTGCTGGAGGAAACTACTTGGTTTTACATCACTGACACCTTCACTCATAGTAACAGGTATCTCCTGTTGTGAATATGCTGGAGGCGGCTCCTGAGCTGGGGCTCCCTCCGGTGGTTGCTGAGGGTAATGAACTGATTAATGAATGGCCTTCAGTTGGCGCTGAATGGTAGGATATAAGTGGCCTGATTTCCCAGCAGCCTTGCCGGTTATCAATTGTTCTTCTGGTCTTGCTTGATGCACTGCTAGTTTCCTACTCTCCTTCAGGTAAGTGTTTGCTGTTTTTTTTTTCTCTGTTTGATTTTCTCTGCTGGTTTGCTGCCTGCAGTGGACTGCAGCCTGTCCCCTTTTGGGGTCTGGCGCTGCAGTTGTGCTCCGTTTGTGTCTGCACTTTTGCTTTGCTCTTTTGTTACTTTTGATTTGCTGAATGGCGTTTTGTTACACCAGAGATCTGATTTAGGTGGAAGAGGTCGTGTGATCTCAGGTTTTTTGGCAATCAGAAGTGTTGGTATTTTTGTTAGGGTTTTGTTGGATTGCAGTCAGAATTCTTTCCTGTACTTTTCTGTCTAGACAGATTGGGCCCCAGTGTTTGCTCATTCTATTTTCTGTCTGTGTCCGTGTTTTCTTCTTGTCTAACCACCATTACATGTTTGGGGGCTTCCTATTTTCTTTGGGGATCTGCTCCGGGGCAGATAGCTTTAATCTTTCTGCCTTTAAGTGTAGTTATCTCTCAGGCTGTGACGAGGCGTCTAGGATCAACGTAGGAACGCTCCACGGCTACCTCTAGTTGTGTGGTTAGTTCAGGTTATTGCAATCCAATAGGTTCCAGCCTCTCTGGTGTATTACCGCTTTTGCTATTTTTTGCCGTTTCTCCTCAGTTGCGAAACATAACAATCTCCCCTCTATCACTTTGTCTGAAAGACATAAAACATAGTGTAGGGATCTTACTCACTCAGGTGCGTCAGGAAGATAACATGAGGCACGTTCCATCCAAAAGTTCATGTGGGTTTTTTAGCTCCATAAACCCAGAAGCATCAACAAAAGAAAAACAGCCTTTAGAGCAGAAAAACAACATAAAGCATCAGTGTCCATACCACAGTCTTTTAACTCCTCCGAGAGCTATAAGGGAGTTCCTCTCTCCCAAGACACTAGCCACTGCTAACTCACATGGCCAGGTATTTTCCACTCATGTGATGGTCACATGACAGTGACATCGCACAGGTCCTGGCAGGATTCTGCTCCCTCAGGCCTGTGGGCACACAGGCCGGGGTAATGTCCAGCACTCAGGCTCGGTCTGGACCCACATACACAGGAGGCCTTCTCCCTACCAAGTCACTGACCATGTGCCAAACAACAGCCTCCATTACATAGGCTGTAAAACAACCCAGACTTGAGGTATGTGGGTAGCCACACCTGCCATCTCTCATAGCTACCCATAAACCAGACCCTTGCGCACTAAGCAATATCTTAGTGCTTACGTGCACTAAATCAAAATACTCCAGGTTGCATCGCAGAAAGCAGCCATCTATGCGATACATACCTCCTATTGCCTACACGGCCATTAGCCTCCTTACAATAGGTATTTCTAATCATATTGTGTGGGGGACTGGGAGGCATCATACTGTGTGTGGGACTTGGGGGCTCCATCATACTGTGGGGGAACTGTAGTGACCATTGTACTATGTGTGGGAGTTGTGTGGGTCATTATGATGTGTGTGGTTTCTGTATGGGGTTAGTATTGTGTGTGGGTCATCATACTGTGTGTGGGGAAGTTGTGGCCATTATGTTGTGGGTTGCGGTCATACTGTATATGGGGTATTGTGTTGGCATCATACAGTAGGTGGGTCTATAGAGCAATCATAATATGTATGGTGGGCAGGAATGGCCATCATACTGTGTGGGAACTGTGCTGACAATCATACTGTGCTTGGGGGCTATAATGACCATCATACTTAGCGTGGGAGTGCTATGGTGACCATCATACTGTATGTAGGGGGTTGTGATGGCCATCATATTGTGTTGGACAGGCTTTGGTGACGCTGCTGGCCACTCACTTCCTCTTGATTACTTATACATCGGAAGGCGGAGATAGCTATGTGAGCACTGGTTGGGCACAGGGCTCAAGTGACATAACCACCTTAATAGAGGCCCAAGAACGCAAGTGTTGACACCTATGGCATGGCACCAGCATGGAGGTGAGAATAGGTGTTTTTATTTTAATGTGGGAAACCATTCATATTGAAAAGATGTTGTCCTAGTAGTGGACAACCCCTTTAATTACCAGTATGGTGGTATTATTACTACTGTAGATACTGTTAATATTTGGTTTTGAACTGGTGGTATTTATTATATTGTAATATTATTATTGCAGTATTTTTATAATTGTAGTATTATTTAGCCTCATATAGAGGTATTATTGGTAATATTGGTCTTGTATTAAATCTGTTTCCCCCAGGCACTATCCCCTAAGAGGTGGGGAAGCAATATGGGCCTGTTTGTTTTCAAATGGTAGGATTGAATTTAATCCCAGTCTGACCGTGCCTAATAGTGCTAATTAAAGAGAACTTGTTAGTGTCTTGGTTTGATTGACAGGTCTCTCTCTGTATGCAAATAAGGAATCTGTTAATCAAGCCGAGCCTGATTGGGAAAAGCTGGAGGGCACCATTCAGTGAACTTTTCTCCTTGTGCCTGGCTGTTTGTTAAATTGGTTTTTCCAATTTTTCAAAACTACCGAAGTTCTCTGTAAGAAGGGAGCCAGTCTGGCTTTTATGCCGCAAGTGGTTTGTTTTTTCTTAATGTGTTTCTTTTATGTGAATTGGGGTGAGCTACAGGCAGCAGCTTCCTGCATGTGGGCAAAAGAGTGGGAATAGCATGATTATATTTTTTCCACTCTTCACTGCCTGCAAGTTACAACTTCAAGATCATTGAAAAAGTAATAACAAACCCTACAATGCCTTTATTTAGAGAGGCATAACCTTGAATTTTGTATTATCAGTAGGCACTAGGGTTGAGCATTCCGATACTGCAAATATCGGGTATCGGCCGATATTGGCTGTATCGGAATTCCGATTCCGAGTTCCGATATTTTCGTCATATCGGATACCGGAATCGGGATTGTCAATGTCACTGTCAGTGTCCGTCGGTCGGGTCTGTCAGGAGTCAGCGGCACTTACCTGGCAGAAGATCTCCGGCGGTCACGGGCTGGACTGCTTCATGGCCGCAATCTTCTTTCCCCGGCGGTCACATGCAGTTTCTCGCGATAACTGCAGTGACTGCTGGGTAATCCCGGCCGTAAAGCAGTCAGTCCGATGACGTCACCGCCGGGGAAGCAGGTAATCAGCTGTGCTGCGTTGCGATGACAGGCTCTGCCTGTCATTGCGATGTAGCAGAGCTGGATCGTTGTGGGACTGTCGTTATGGACTGCATCGGACAGGTGGTATACTGTTGGTTTGTTTTTTTTCTTTTTTTACAGGAGATCGATGGCGTCGCAGGAATGAGAGTACAATAAAATTAATGAAAACTGTGTTGTCTCTTTTATTTCATTAAAAGACTTTTTCTTGCTGTGTCTTTTTTTTAAACATTTAAAAACTTTGGGATTAATAATGGATCGGTGTCTTATTGACGCCTCTCCATTATTAACCGGGCTTATTGTCACCGTGCAATCAACGGTGACATTAACCCCTTATTACCCCGCTTGCCACCGCTACAGGGCAAGTGGGAAGAGCCGGGTAAAGTGCCACAATTGGCACATCTTTTGATGCGCCAAATGTGGGGCTGCTGTAGCCTGGTATTATCAGGCTGTTGAGGGCCAAAATCCATGGGCCTTGACAGTCTTTTAATACCAGGCCGCAGGAGTCTGCATTTTACTTGGCTGGTTAACAAAAATGGGGGGGGATCCCCACGCCGTATTTTTTTCGAGGGGATCCCCTATTTTTGTTAACCAGCCAAGCTAAGCAGACTGCTGTGGCCTGGTATTATCAGGCTGGCAAGGTCCATGGATATTGGATCCTTACCAGCCTGAAAAACCAGGCCTCAGCGGTCTGCTTCATCTGGCTGGTTAACAAAAATAGGGGGGACCCCACGCCAATTTTTTTTGAGGGGATCCCCTATTTTTGTTAATCAGCCAAGATATGCAGACTGCTGTGGCCTGGTATTATCAGGCTGGCAAGGTCCATGGATCTTGGCTCCTTAACAGCCTGAAAAACCAGGCCTCAGCGGTCTGCTTCATCTGGCTGGTTAACAAAAATAGGGGGGACCCCACGCCAATTTTTTTCGAGGGGATCCCCTATTTTTGTTAATCAGCCAAGATATGCAGACTGCTGTGGCCTGGTATTATCAGGCTGGCAAGGTCCATGGATCTTGGCTCCTTAACAGCCTGAAAATCCAGGCCTCAGCGGTCTGCTTCATCTGGCTGGTTAACAAAAATAGGGGGGACCCCACGCCAATTTTTTTCGAGGGGATCCCCTATTTTTGTTAATCAGCCAAGATATGCAGACTGCTGTTGCCTGGTATTATCAGGCTGGCAAGGTCCATGGATCTTGGCTCCTTAACAGCCTGAAAATCCAGGCCTCAGCGGTCTGCTTCATCTGGCTGGTTAACAAAAATAGGGGGGACCCCACGCCATTTTTTTTTCGAAGGGAACCCCTATTTTTGTTAATCAGTTCCCTCTGACGTCACTGATTGTGTCCCTGGCTGACCTGAAGTGAAAGTGGAAAGCAATCAATTAAGCTTTCCACTTAAGGGCCCGTCTCACATAGCGATATCGCTACCGAGATCGCTGCTGAGTCACTAGTTTTGTGACGCAGCAGCGAGCTCACCAGCGATATCGCTGTGTGTGACATTCAGCGACGATCAGCCCCCCTGCCGGGTATCGCTGATCGTCGCTGAAATGTCAGGACCTTTTTTTGATCGCTGGTTTCCCGCTGACAGGCACGCATCGCTGCGTGTGACAGGCGGGAGACCAGCGATCCGCTGGTAACCAAGGTACACAGCGGGTTTCCAGGCGCGGGGCTGTGCCTAGAAACCCGCTGTGTACCTTGGATACCAGCGCCCTGATGCAGGGAGCTGGTATCCAAGGTACACAGCGGGTTTCCAAGCGCTGCGCGGTGCCTGGAAACCCGCTGTGTACCTTGGTTACCAGCGGATCGCTGGTCTCCCGCCTGTCACACGCAGCGATGCGTGCCTGTCAGAGGGAAACCAGCGATCAAAAAAAGGTCCTGACATTTCTGCGACGATCAGCGATACCCGGCAGGGGGGCTGATCGTCGCTGAATGTCACACACAGCGATATCGCTGGTGAGCTCGCTGCTGCGTCACAAAACTAGTGACTCAGCAGCGATCTCGGTAGCGATATCGCTATGTGAGACGGGCCCTTAAGCGATGTTACCCGCAGTTTCGCTGTCCCAGATATCTGCCTGAGCTGCCTGTTTGGCAGCTCAGCAGCGATCATGTAGCGATACACCAGCGATCCTGACAAGTGCATATCGTTGTCGGGATCGCTGGTGTATCGTTATGTGACACCCAGCCTTTACTCTCCTGTCAGCCAGGAGAGGAACTCATTCATTTGGGGGTTTACTGTGAGGCTGCAGCAATAGCTGCGGTCCCTGCAGTAAACATTAACCCTTTCTGAAGGATTACACCGTGGGACCTGACTGTGCATGGGATAGGTAAGAATAATTTTGCTTTTTTATTTTATTTTTATTACAGGAAATGGTTTTTGCAGTAAAATAAAAGATGGTCAAAAACATGTGTCTTTATTTCATTAAAATGATTTTTAATTAAAGTGTGTGTGTTTTATTTTTATTTCATGCAATAGGATTAATAATTGATAGTTGTCTAATTGACAGCTCTCAATTATTAACCTGGCTTAGGCCTCTTTCACACATCCGGCGGGCGCCTGGCGGCGCCCCCGGCATTTTGCCGCAGCGCCGCATGTGAAAAGCTTTCACACATCCGGCGGCCAAAATGCGTTTTTTTGCCGGATGATTTCTGATGCTTGGAGAGATAAGAAACCATCCGGCAAAAACAAAAAACGTTACATGCAGCGTTTTTCCCGGACGTCGCAATGCACATTTGCGCCGCATCCGGACAAAACCGCATGCAACGCATTGACATGCGGCGCCATCCGGCGCTAATGCATGTCAATGCGAAAAAAGCCGCATGCGGCGCATCAGATTTTCAGATGCGGCGCTGCGGCAAAATGCGTGTCCTGGCACAAGGAAGCAGTCTCCCAGAGTGTTTGAGCTATCTCAGTTTGGGTGCAGGAAGGACCCCGGACATAGGAGTAGTCTCAGTGCGAATCCGTGTGAAGAGCGGCTGAATAGGAGTGGATCTCTCTCAAGTCTGGACATGGAAGGTGCCTTCAGACACAAGGAGGAGTATCTGTGAAGCTCCAAACTGGTAACATATGTGATATGTGTTGTTTTGGGCACAGACTGGTAGAGTCTGGGTCCCGGATAGAGAGGGCCATCTATCTAAGTGTAATTAGAGGCTAGACAAGCCCAGGTTTTCTGTTTATGCTTTGTTTTAATCTGTTTGCTGTGGACTTTAATAAAGCTGGTTGCGGCCAGTTTTGCACCAGAACTGCTGTCTGAATGAACTGTTTTCATGCCATTCTGTCTACCCAGACAGCGATCCTAGAGCTAAACCCCCTGAAATGCTACAACTGGCGGAGAATGCTGGGGCAGCGCAGTGCCTGATACAGTTAGTGCTGGAGTGTGTATGCAGCACAGTGGCGAGAGACAGCATTAAAGGTGAAGTCTATTGAAATAGCAGCAGAAAAAAAAAAAAAAGTGTGTCAGCAGAAACGTCTGTTTGGAGCAGTCTTGGAGAGACAGTGGCCCTGATAGGGTCTGCAGAGAGAAAATGTATGCACAGCAAAGCTGAACTTGTTGTGAAAATGACTGTGGAATGTGCAGCAGCAAAAGAAAAGTCTGTGGAGCAGTCTTAAAGAGACAGGAGCCCTAATAGACTTTGCAAAGGAAAAAAAAAAAAAAGTGTCTGCACAGCAGAGATGAATTTTTCTATGGAAAAGACTGTAGAGTGTGTATGTCTTGAGTGAAGACTGCCGTTGTTAAGACAGAGAAGTCTGACAGCATGGATGACAGCATGGAGGCGCTGTTTGAACAAATGGCACAAGTTAATGTGCAACATAAAACTGCCGGGGTTGAGACAGATAAGTCCGGCAGTATGGAGGAGCTCATTGAGTACCTGGCCCAGGCCCAGCGGAGCCTGCAGCAGAGCATGGAGCAGCAGCGCCTGCAGCACCAGCAGCGCATGCAGCAGGCCAGCAGCAATTCCTGCAGCAGCAGCAGGAGAATGACCGGTTGTTTTTTGAGCAGATTGCAGCTCTCAACACCTCGTCCCAGAGTAATGTTGTGAAGGTACCTGCGTTGTCCGCTGTAAAGAAGGCGGTAAGACGGTCCCTGAAAAAGATGACACCTCGTGATGATGTGGAGGTATATCTCACTAGGTTTGAGAGATTGGCAGAGAAGGAGAATCTGCCCTATCTGAATGGGCCATGATGGTCGCACCCTATCTGATTGGAGAGCCCCAAAGGGCATATGCTGACCTGAGCGAGCAGGACAGCCAAGACTATGGCAAGTTGAAAGCGGAGATTCTTACCCGGCTGGGTGTTACGGTGACAGCCCGTGCCAGGGGAGTTCATGACTGGAGATACAGTTGGGAGTCTGCAGTCAGCAGGCTTGATTATGGAGTTGAAAAGGTGATAGTGGACCGCTACACCCAAGCACGTCCTCCTGAGGTACAGCGTCTGAGAGGTCGTCACTTCAGAGTTCCCGGACGCTGAACTCTCGCGGTAAGAGCGTTCCAGCTGTTGGGGACATGGGGTATGCTGATAAGCGGGTTCAGGCCTGAGGGGACATGTGGGTGGGAGAGTGTGATGGACAGTGTTGGAGCTGGGGTGAAATTGCAGCAATGTCCAAGGGGAGCCTATGTGTTGTGATGTTGGCAGATCCCTCTCTCTCTGCGCAGAACCTGTGTGTGTGTCCACCTCAGCCGAAGAGACTGGACCACAGGGGTCCCCGGTGGTTGTAAGTGACTGCCCAGCACAGGCCCTCTTGGACTCAGAGAGTCCAGTGACTTCCGTATGTGACAGCCTGATTGATAGGGACTTCATCCCTGATAAGCACCTGAGTGTGGTGTGCATCCATGGAGACACCAAAGTGTAATACTATTGTAGGAACTCGAGGATTCTGATAGCGTGGGGCAATGAACAATCAGAGACGGGTTTCTTTGAATGCAAATAATGTATTTGTGAAACAGCAAAACACCCAAAAACAATATACAAACAACCCGTAGTGACATGCAATGAAACGAGTCCATATATATATAAACAAGTCCAGTTATATGAATCCGGATATATAAGTCCTTGAACCTCTATAGCGAGGGTGGTAAAGTTCTTACGACGGAGTCCTCACACAAATGTGACCACAAGGTAAGTCTGATGCACAGGTAACGTGGCTGGATTTACACACTGCTGGTGTGTGAAGAGTCAGATCCAGGTATGCAGAAAACACAGGGAGGTCCAGGAACAAGTTAATCTCAGTTGTGGCTTAATTCAGTGAAATCCAACAACAAGTTCATATGTCAGTAAGGTTCCAGTAACAGTTCCAACAGCTCTCACCAGAGGTAATGCACGAAGGGTTAAACAGCAACAGTTCAGAAACACAGTTCTTATCAGATGGAGTGAACCAAGGGTTAAATTCCCAAGTCAACAGTTTAGTGATAACACAGTACTTTGTGCAACTTACGTATGCAGAGAATGTCCAGAGCCAGGGGTAGAAACTGCTGTGGCTGAGAAACACCTGAAGATAAGGTTATGCACTTTCCTGGTAAATACACAAAGATCTGTGAGGAACAAAGCAGCTGGGTTGCAGGGAAACGGAAGCAGAATATTCCAGCAGTGAAGCCAGCACCTGAGCCGGGTTTTAAACAAACGAACAGGAAGTAGGGCACAGAAAACAGCAAACTCCATTTTAACAAAGGGCAAAATCATTGACAAAGTTACCTAGAAAACCCGGAATACTGACATTACTCCCCCCCTAAAGACGGCCTCCGGACGGTCCTGGACCAGGCCTGTCCGGGTATCTCCGATGAAACTGAGCAATCTTCAGAGGCGCATTGATGTTACTTACTGGTTCCCAAGAATCATTTTCAGGAGAGTAACCTTGCCATCTAACTAGATACTGAAGCCGGTTTCTATGAAGTCTCGAATTAACAATATCCTGTACCACGAATTGTTCTTCGCCATCAACCAACACTGGTGGAGGGGGAGGTACGATACGTCCCTGAAACGTGTTAGGAGAGACTGGTTTTAATAAGGAAACATGAAATACTGGGTGTACCTTTAAAGTCCGTGGTAGCTTCAACCGACAGGCAACAGAGCTCACAATCCCAGTGATCTTGAATGGACCGATGAATTTCTGTCCCAGTTTCTGCGAAGGAACACCCAATTTTAGATTCTTGGTGGACAACCAAACTGAGTCTCCTACCTTATACATAGGTGCTGGTTTCCGGAATCTATCGGCCGACTTCTTGTAACGCTCCTGTGCTGTGGTCAGGGAGTCCTTCAAAACTTCAAGATTACGTTGCAACGCCGTCACTCTGTCTTCAACCGCTGGTACCGAAATCGTAACCGGAGACCTAGGCAAAATACTTGGATGATAACCCAGGTTGGCAAAAAAAGGCGTTACCTTCGTGGAACTGCTTTGGGAGTTGTTGTACGAAAATTCCGCTAGAGGAAGTAGCTTCAGCCAATCGTCCTGCAAATGACTGACGTAACAGCGTAGATATTGCTCCAAGGTTTGATTTGTCCGTCTGCCCGTTGGTCTGAGGATGGTATGCAGAAGACAAGCAAACATTAATGTGGAGCGCAGAACAAAATCCTTTCCAAAATCTAGAGGTAAATTGTATTCCCCGGTCAGAAATGATGTCATCTGGTACCCCATGCAGCCGGAAAATGTTCTGGATAACTAGATCTACTGTCTCTGTAGCTGAGGGAAGACCAGCACACGGAATGAAATGAGCAGCTTTCGTTAAACGATCTACTACCACCAAAATAGTATTTTTACCACCAGAGGTGGGTAACTCCACAATAAAGTCCATCGAAATAGACCCCCAAGGGCGAGACGGTACAGGTAGCGGTTTAAGAAGACCAGTAGGTGAAACGCGAGGAACCTTGTACCGGGCACAAACTTCACAAGAGCGGACATAGTCATTCACATCCTTCAAGCAGGTAGGCCACCAAAAAAAACGAGTTAACAATTCCTGCGTCTTCTGTACCCCCCTATGACCAGCCAATTTAGAGTCATGGACCAATTTGAGAACTCGAAGTCTTACAGCCTCTGGGACATAAATACATCGATCTCTAAGCCACACACCATTCCGAAGGACAAGATTCACATTGTCAGGTGGAGCTGCAAGAAATACGTCACCGTCATAGGCCAGCTTGATCTCCTGCCACAAGTCCCGGTTCCGGAGCACTCCAACGAAATTGGCCTCCGACAAGATGGTCTTCGACGGGGTCCCAGGCACGGAATCCACGGTATGGATTCGGGATAATGCGTCAGCTTTCCCATTACGTGAACCTGGGCGGTACGAAATAATAAAATTAAACTGGTTCAAGAACAAACTCCACCTAGCTTGCCGAGGAGAAAGACACCTGGCAGACTTAAGGAATTCCAAATTGCGATGATCCGTGAGTACTACTACCTGCTGAGTTGCCCCCTGCAAATGGTGTCTCCATTCCTTAAAGGCAGAAATAATTGCCAAAAGTTCCTTATCTGCCACATCATAGTTCAGTTCTGCAGAAGATAACCTACGAGAGAAGAAGGCACATGGGTGCAGCAAACCTTTGTCTCCGGTACGTTGTGAGAGGATAGCTCCCAATGCACAGTCAGACGCGTCCACCTCCACGATAAAAGGCTGTGCAGGATCCGGATGCATCAATATTGGAGCCGTGGTAAAACAACCCTTCAGGCGATCAAAGGCTTCCTGAGCTTGCGAAGACCATTCAAACTTCTTCCCCTTCTTGGTGAGGAGAGTGATGGGACGGACAATTTCTGAAAAATTTCGGATAAACCGTCTATAAAAGTTAGCAAAGCCAATGAATCGTTGTACCTCCTTAATGTTTCCTGGTACCGGCCAGTCCAAGATTGCCTGGATCTTGCTGGACTCCATATTCAATCCCTGAGGCGAGATAACATAGCCTAAAAATTGAATTTCAGAACAATGGAACTCACACTTTTCGAGTTTGATGTACAAATGATTATCTCTCAAACGTCTAAGTACGGTCTTGACATGTTCCTGATGTTCCTGTAAGGAGTCAGAAAAGATTAAGATGTCATCAAGGTAAATTACCACATATTGGTCCAATAAATCCCTGAAAATGTCGTTGGCTAAATGTTGAAAAGCAGCAGGAGCGTTACAGAGTCCGAATGGCATCACCAAATATTCAAAATGTCCATACCGGCATCTAAAAGCTGTCTTCCATTCGTCTCCGGGCCGTATACGGAGTAAATTATATGCCCCACGAAGATCTAATTTGGTAAATACTTTGGCCTGGCGAACTCTTTCCAATTCTGGAATTAGGGGCAACGGGTACCTGTTACGAATGGTTACCTTATTTAACTCCCGGTAGTCAATGCAGGGTCTTAGAGTACCATCCTTCTTCTTTACAAAGAATATTGGAGCTCCCGCTGGTGAAGAAGATGGTCGGATAAACCCCTTGGCTAAATTCTCATCTATATACTCTCGTAAAGATTTTAATTCCGGAGCCGCCAACGGGTAAACATGGCCGAAAGGAATCGCTGCTCCAGGAAGCAATTCTATGGGGCAGTCATACGGTCTATGTGGGGGAAGTTGATCTGCCTTCCTTTTATCACAAATGTCTGAGAATTCCTGATAAATCAGAGGGAGAGTAGGTACCTGTATCACCTCTTCCAAGTTCTGGGTAACTGGAGCCGCCACAGTTGGACTGATGGTAGAACTGCACTTTGGGAGAAAGGTTATCTCTTTGGTTTCCCAATTGATGATTGGATTTTGTGACCGTAACCAGGGAATTCCTAAAATTACAGGAAAATGAGGAGAAGATATTAACATGAATGAAAGTGTTTCTTGATGGTCTGGTTCCATCTTACACTCCAGAGGCACTGTCTCCCGATCTACTGGTCCAGAAACTAATGGGGAACCATCCACCGTTTCCATAGTGATTGGTGAAGCTCTTAGTTGTGTCTTTATACCATGTTCCTCTGCAAAAGAAGAATCCATGAAATTCCCACCTGCTCCAGAGTCTATCATGGCAGAACTTGATATCCACTGTTCCTCCCACTGAATCTGTATAGGAAGAGAACAATGTGAATATTTCTCCCCTTGATCTTTAGGGGAAGTCGGCATCAGTATTGGGGGAAAAACCGCATCTAGATGTAGACTGGTTTCCGAAACTTCAGACTCAGCGTCTGTGTTATCATAATCCCCTACTACCGCCAACACCTTGTTGGGTCGCCTAGGACATTTAGGACAATTGATGAGGAAATGGTCCGATTGACCACAATAGAAACATAAGCGCTCACGGAGACGGTGTTCGCGGCGTTCATTATTCTCACGTCTCTGCAGTGAGTCCACCTGCATAGGCACCTCCTCAGCCTCTCGCGGGTTTTTGCTTGTGGTTTCCCTGGACGGAAGAGAGTAATTAGTAATGCGATTTACAGCGGCCCATTTTTCTTGTCTGCGTTCAGTTAAACGGATATCAATACGTACACAGTGCTGTATAAACGATTCAAACTCCTGTGGAGACTCTGAACGAGCTAGCTCATCCTTGATTGCATTTGACAAACCTTTTCTAAAGATTGGTAATAAAGCATTGTTTTCCCACTGGGTGTCCACCACTAACCTTTTAAATTCAGTAACATATTCTATGACTGACCGTTTCCCCTGGCGTAAGGAAAGCAAGGCAGATTCAGCGGTAGCACGGCGGTTGGGATCGTCGAACATTTACGCCATGGCTGCCAGAAAATTGTCCAAATTATTTAGACGGGTATCATGACTTTCAACCATAGGATTTGCCCAAGCCAGTGCACGTGATGTCAACAACATAATAATACATAGAACCTTAGATCTATCAGACCGGTAGTAGGAGGCATGTACATCAAAAAATAATATACATTGATTAACAAACCCACGGAATTGACTTCGGTCACCATTAAAACGGAATGGAGGCAATTTGGGCATACTGGTGGATGAGGTAGGCTCAGTAGGTAAGGCCTCCAGGACTCCTAACCTAGAACGTAGATCTTGGAGAGCCTGACCAAACCCCTGTGCATTGTGGTTAACCCGAGACTCCAAGTCTCTAATCTGATTGTGTGCAGCCGCCACCTCCTGCTGCAAGGAGTTAACTATGGTGAACAATTTGTCTGCCCGTGTCTCCGTCATTGCCCCAGCAGAATCCTCTTTTTAGGCTGGAATATCCTGTAATACTATTGTAGGAACTCGAGGATTCTGATAGCGTGGGGCAATGAACAATCAGAGACGGGTTTCTTTGAATGCAAATAATGTATTTGTGAAACAGCAAAACACCCAAAAACAATATACAAACAACCCGTAGTGACATGCAATGAAACGAGTCCATATATATATAAACAAGTCCAGTTATATGAATCCGGATATATAAGTCCTTGAACCTCTATAGCGAGGGTGGTAAAGTTCTTACGACGGAGTCCTCACACAAATGTGACCACAAGGTAAGTCTGATGCACAGGTAACGTGGCTGGATTTACACACTGCTGGTGTGTGAAGAGTCAGATCCAGGTATGCAGAAAACACAGGGAGGTCCAGGAACAAGTTAATCTCAGTTGTGGCTTAATTCAGTGAAGTCCAACAACAAGTTCATATGTCAGTAAGGTTCCAGTAACAGTTCCAACAGCTCTCACCAGAGGTAATGCACGAAGGGTTAAACAGCAACAGTTCAGAAACACAGTTCTTATCAGATGGAGTGAACCAAGGGTTAAATTCCCAAGTCAACAGTTTAGTGATAACACAGTACTTTGTGCAACTTACGTATGCAGAGAATGTCCAGAGCCAGGGGTAGAAACTGCTGTGGCTGAGAAACACCTGAAGATAAGGTTATGCACTTTCCTGGTAAATACACAAAGATCTGTGAGGAACAAAGCAGCTGGGTTGCAGGGAAACGGAAGCAGAATATTCCAGCAGTGAAGCCAGCACCTGAGCCGGGTTTTAAACAAACGAACAGGAAGTAGGGCACAGAAAACAGCAAACTCCATTTTAACAAAGGGCAAAATCATTGACAAAGTTACCTAGAAAACCCGGAATACTGACACAAAGTCTACCCAGAGACTGCCGTGGACTTGGTCCCTAAACTCGGGGAGGTTTCATATGAAGTGGGGGTAGTGAAGAGCCTGGTGCACCCCGTCATATTGGGTAATGACTTTCCCCGATCTAAGGATCTCTGGGGAAAAATGTTTCTGATGGACAGTGTGATGAAGCTCCTATTGAGGGTGCGCAGTCCCGAGGGGCGGAACACAATGCTAGTGGGCCGTTAAACTTATGTGATAATGATGATGATGATAATGATAATGATGATGATGATGATGATCATGATAATGATGATGACCATGATGATGATGCTGATGCTGATAATGATAGTGATGATGATCATGATAGTGATGATGATACTGATCATAGTCATGATAATGATATTGATAATAATGATGACTGTGATAGTGATGAAATTCCTTTGCAGGTGATGTTGGGAGACGAGGATGGTGGTTCTCGAGAACTGAGTGTCCCTGACTTACCTGTGTCCTGTGACAATTTTGAGAGTGAGCAGTGGCGAGACCCCTCTCTTAAAACGGCACAAGAAAATATGATTGTTCTAAATGAGGTTTCCCAGGAGCCTGGCTCTGAGGAGAGGTTTCCTCATGCTGCCATGAACAATAGCCTATTGTATAGGGACACTGAAGTCCAGGGAGAGGTCGTGAGTCAGCTCCTGGTACCTGAGCTATATAGAAGTATAGTGCTGGGGTTGTCACATAGTCACATACTTGAGGGACCAGATGGTGAAGTTAATGTTGTGGATGACATGTTAACTAAGGTTCCAGATCAAGATGTGAATGAAAATGAATTGTATAACCCTGACAGTGAGCAGGATGTGAATGAAAATGAATTGTATAACCCTGACAGTGAGCAGGATATGAATGAAAATGAATTGTATAACCCTGACAGTGAGCAGGATGTGAATGAAAATGAAGTGTATAGCCCTGACAGTGAGCCAGATGTGGCTGAGAAAAAGGGGTCAGATAGTGATAGTGAATCATCTGATGACCATAAAGCAACCAGTGCAAATGAGGAAGGCATGGTAGCAGAGGAGGTTGAGAGTCCTGAGAGGAAAGCTGATGCTGACCTTGCAGCCAGACAGAAGATGGCATCTGAAGATGTTTTACAGTTGGCCGGTTCCCTGGCGAAGACTAAGGTGAAAGGAGGAGAGCTGAGCTTTGAAGGCAGGACTCTGAAGCTGAACACAGCACAAGTGGATGCTGTTGAGGATGGGAGGTTGTCCGTGTGTGGTGTGGATCTGCATCATGCCAGGGACTCTGGAGGTGATGCTGCAGAGGTGGAAAGAGCCATGGAAGTGGTGGTCACCAAGCCAGATGCCTCATCAGAAGCTGAGGTTTCAAGTGAAGCTGTGAGGAGCAAGACTGAAGATATGGGGACTGACTCTGTCCAGGAATCTGTTTCTGCCGAAGACAGCGGCGTGGACGGGTTACGGTCCGGATCAGTAGCTGGCATTGGTGAGCTCAAGCGCACTTTCAGGGAGGCTACATCGGAGCCACGTCCCAACAAATGGGAAAAGCGATGTGTCACTCCGTTGCCGCTGCAGACACACGGGAGCCCAGATGGGATGCAGAACGTGGCTGAAGAGGTAGAGTCTAGGACTGACGGTGGGGCTTCTGGGCATGTCTTGCCAGAAGAGCCTGAAAGTGGGGAACTGGAGAAAAGTGAAAAACCCCCTATACCTTCTGTGATAGTTGGTGACACATGGTCAGTGCACCAGGGACAGGAGGTACGTGAGTTTCTGAGGAAGAGTCAGCAGAGGTGTTCTGATGTGTCGGGTCGTGCTTCTCTGGCCAGGCACTGTGTCGAAGGTGAGCCCGGCCCTAAGGTCAAGATGAAACCGTGCAGGATACCCGAGGCCCGCAGAGAGTATAGGCCTGGGAGGGTACAGGGTAGTGCGGATGCTTCAGATAAAGAGAAAGCTGATGTTGGCTATGACTCAGGTGAAGATACAAGTGACAGTGGTGGAGATGAAGCTGGTGAGGGCCATGACTGGTCCGGAGTTCACTGTCTCTGTTGGATTGTTGACCAGCCCTCCGGTCTGGAGAAGAGGGAGGGGATATGTGAGACAGTGAGTGAATATGTGATGAATGGGGTGTACATTTCACCTAGGTATAAGGGAAATGTGTGGCTTTGTGGACCTAGTGGTGGAGAAAGGTCACTACACCTCACATTCAGCACACACTTGCAGCACAAGCCTGAAACTACTCAGGTCTTAATTAGGAGACCAGAAGTAGGTGTCTGCAAACACAATCTGAGAGCTAGTTTAGCCTGGACACAGGAAGGTGTCTCGGCACAAGAAACAGTCTCCAAGAGTGTTAGAGCTGTCTTTAGCCTGGACACAGAGAGGTGTCCTGGCACAAGGAAGCAGTCTCCCAGAGTGTTTGAGCTATCTCAGTTTGGGTGCAGGAAGGACCCCGGACATAGGAGTAGTCTCAGTGCGAATCCGTGTGAAGAGCGGCTGAATAGGAGTGGATCTCTCTCAAGTCTGGACATGGAAGGTGCCTTCAGACACAAGGAGGAGTATCTGTGAAGCTCCAAACTGGTAACATATGTGATATGTGTTGTTTTGGGCACAGACTGGTAGAGTCTGGGTCCCGGATAGAGAGGGCCATCTATCTAAGTGTAATTAGAGGCTAGACAAGCCCAGGTTTTCTGTTTATGCTTTGTTTTAATCTGTTTGCTGTGGACTTTAATAAAGCTGGTTGCGGCCAGTTTTGCACCAGAACTGCTGTCTGAATGAACTGTTTTCATGCCATTCTGTCTACCCAGACAGCGATCCTAGAGCTAAACCCCCTGAAATGCTACAATATATACATGTCTATATATAACAAATGCTATTTCCCCATATAACATTAAAGAATGAAGTAGGAGAAATAACCAAAGAGTTTTTTTGATGAAAAAAATAACAATTTTATTTCAGTACAAATACATAAAAACAAACAACCGTACAGAGAGCACCACAACCAAGATTACCAGGCAATATATAATGGGGAAGATAATTTTAAGCACTGCTATAAAAATCAATGAGTGATCTCATAAAATCTCACAATTTAATTAGTTTGTGGCTAAATATAATAGCGGAAATTCACTGAATAATGTAGAGATATTGCAAGTATTTCTTATAATAAAGCCCGGCCAATAACTACAGCCTGGTATAATGCAAGTGGACAATATCACAAATAGTACCTGCCGACTGAATGGGCTAATAAAAAAGCTACTGCACTGCTGTCACAAGACCTGCCTAGCTAATTAGCACACAAAACATAAAGACACTAATAGTCAGTAAGCTTTAAATGGAAAAATTGTGATATGTCGGTAAAGATATTACTAATCTTGCCGCTGTCATAAAACATGCAAAGCAAGATAAAGCCGATAACAAGAGCTCACTCGAATGTATGCAAATGTTAATGAATATTTCTTAAAAAAATTATTCACAGCCAGTGAATGCAACCTAATATAATGCAGACTGACGGTATCACAGTTGATGTCTACCAAATCAATGTAACGGCTGTTTGTACTGCCGTCACAGGACCTACAAAACTGCACAGCCAAAATCGTAGTATATCAGTAAAAGACATTGCTAGTCTTGCTGCTATCAGAATATATGCATAGCGGGATATCGCTGTAAGCGGAAAAACACTACGATCACTTAAAGGCTGATATGTGGTAGACTAAAATCAACTGTGACATGTCAGTAGTAACACCATAAATCTTGCCACTATCAACACGTATACATGGCAAGGTAACGCTGTAAGCGTGATTAGGTTATTGCGATTGTACTCACAAAGGCTGGAAAAGTAATATCCACGCAATGAATGGAAGGTAAGCCGAGTGCTGTGCCCCGTGCCTGGCGCCCCTACGCACGTTTCGAAAATACTTCGTCAGGAGGCGTGTATCATTAGTCCTGGCAGCTGATTATATGTGATGTAAGACCAATCCCTGCATGTGTGCTGAGGTATGTGCTGATTAAAGCTGGCGCATGCGTAGGAAAAATACCCTCCTAATAAACAGGAATCTTTCGTTAGCGTGATGAGATGCAAGGTCACCATGTTGCCTAGGCAACATGGATATCCCATAGTTCGGTTACGTATCAGAAATTTCCAGGACGGGTAAATCCAAGGCATGCGCGCTACAGCATAAAGATCAATAGGCCATATATAAAATAGAAAAGTAAAAGAAAAAACAGTGTATTCCTATTATTGAATGTGCACTAATAAACCTAAAAAAGTAATACTTGAAAATAAGATCATACCTATAAAAAAGGAAGATTATACTGTGCCAAAATAATTAATTGAGATAAATATAGTGATCGAATATATATAGAGTGCATTGCTAATATTAGTGCATACCAATTATGTGTGAAATTATACAGACAAAGCCAAGATCAAAAGTAAAAATAAATATGAAAAAAATGTGCAACAAAAAAATAAATAAATTAAATTTATAAAATAACAAATACTTGGAATTGAAAAATCAAAATATGGCCGACCAAATGATCTCCTAGGTATCCATGAAGATGTCTTTTTAAAAAAACCATATAGGTAAACTCTTCTTTGATGCTTGATAGTAGTCCTCATGTATTTCATTCAAGCCAGAAGAAGAAAATTTCCTCATGGAAACCAGGCAATGTGTGAACATATGTATCTCAGCACTAAAGATTATAACACTAAAACAAGAAGGAACAGGATTAAAATAAATATAAAACCAGAACATAAAATAGAAGCCCATAAGAAGTCGCGATGCATTTTTCACAAGAATGAGCCAAAACCATGGCTCTTATTCAATCCCAAAGGTGCCATGGACTTAAGTCTATAGATCCATCTACTTTCGATTTGTGAGAGAACCCTAAAGAGGTTCCCACCCCTAATTCCCAAATTCATTTGATCAATGGCCATAACTTTAAGACCACTTGACTCTGAATTATGGAATTTCCTGAAATGTCTAGGCAAAGTTTTAAGTTTCTCCACTTCGTCCGTATCCCTCGCCTTCTCGATATCTCGGACGTGCTCACGTATTCTGATTTTTAGTTCGCGAGTAGTCATTCCCACATAAATCTTTTTACATGGGCATTTCGCCAAATATATTACTCCTTTTGAGGAGCATGTCAAATATTTTCTAATGGAAAAAGTTTTATTACCGCATGCATCTTGAAAATCCTTAGCTTTATATGTATTGAGGCATGCTTTGCAAGTTCTGCATGGAAAAAATCCTTGCACATCATTTAGAAAATTCCTTTTCTGTTCATTTTTATGGGCAACAAAATGACTACGAACCAAAAGATCCGATAAATTTTTTGATCTTTTGGCAGTAATATTTGGTCTTTCAGATAGAGTTTTGACAAGAATGGGGTCAGTTAATAGAATCTTCCAATGATTCTGGATGACACCCGTAAATTGTTCCCATTGTTCATTGAAAGGGGTGATAAGCCTCACAACTCTAGAGTCTATTTCTCTGTTTTCTTTCTTTTTATATAGGAGATGTCCCCTAGTTGAATTATTTGCCCTATTATAAGCCTTTCTGATGGACCTGTGGCTATACCCCCTCTCTCGAAACCTGGAGTATAAATCATTGGCTTGTTTTTGAAAAGTTTCCTCCGTTGAGCAAATTCTCCTAGCTCTCAAATATTGACTCACTGGTATTGATTGAATGGTGGATTTGGGATGTGAAGATTTGGCATAAAGTATGGAATTAGTAGCCGTAGGCTTACGATAAATGTCAGTGCAGATTGAACCATCATCTTGGACGGAAATAGAAATATCTAAAAAATTTACCTTCCGACCACAAGAATAAGTAAGATGGATATTTAAATCATTATTATTCAGAGTGGACATAAAATCTTGGAGTTCCTGCACTGAACCATCCCAAACAAAAAGAATGTCGTCGATGTATCTTATCCAGTCATAGATTTTTTCCGAGCCGGCAATGGGGGTGCTTTGAAAGATTTCACGTTCCCATAAGCCTAAAAATAAGTTGGCATAAGCCGGGGCACAAGCAGCCCCCATTGCCGTGCCCTGTAACTGGAGATACATCTGACGATCAAATGTGAAACAATTATGGGTAAGGACATACTCCAGGAGAGTCAGGATGAAAGTGCTCAAGGAGGATTCCAAATTGCTATTCCTCAAGAACCAAGACACTGCATTGAGGCCTTGTGTATGGCGGATGGAGGTATATAACGCTTCGACGTCCGCCGTCACTAAGATCATGCTGTCACCTAGTTGTAATTGGTCTAACTTCCTCAAGGCTTCTGTGGTATCAAGAATAAAAGAGGGTAGGGCTGCAACTAGGGGCTTAAGGTAGTAATCAATGATTTGGCAAACAAGTTCATTCAATCCCTCATTCCCCGACACTATAGGGCGTCCAGGGGGTCCAATGGATTCTTATGGACTTTAGGGATCAAATAGAATGTAGGCAGTTTTGGTTTGAGTGATTCTATATTATTCAAGAATTGTTTTGGTATAATACCACCCTCATATCCATCAATCAAAATGCCAATCAGTTCTTTATGAAAATCAGCAAGGGGGTTACTACTCAGTTTCTTGTAACAATTAGAATCTCCCAATAATCGATTAGCCTGATTAATATACATTTCCTGTGGCCAAATCACAAGATTACCACCTTTATCTGCCACTTTAAACAGTACGTCATTCCATCCTTTCATTTCCTGGATGATTTTTCTTTCCTTCAGATCTATCGGATTGGGAAAAAAATTTTTACACATATTTTCTATGTCATTAGTAACCAAATTTACAAAGACCTCAACTGCGGGGCACGTACCAATGCTTGGAAATTTCTTATTCTTTTTAAGTAGCTGTGATGGAAATTCACTCACCATATTAGGCACTTGATTTTCATCCGCTAATGATTCAAGAATAGCCAGGGCTTCCCTTTCTTCCTCAGAATTAAGTGCAATACCCATAGCATTCTTCTCATGAAAGCGTTTTAAAATCAGTTTTCTGGCAAAAAGATGTACATCCTTTATTGCCGTGAAGGCGTCTAAAGGTTGAGATGGAGAAAAAGTTAACCCCCTCTCCAACAAATTGATTTGATCTTTAGATAGATTATGTGAAGAAAGATTGATTACCTTGGGATGATCATTACGTTTGTTCCCATTACCATTTCTCCGAAAGGGTGTTCTATTTCTTCCCCCAAATCGGGTTCTAATACGTCTATAATTTGAATATTCTCCATCATGCATCAGAGACGTTGCACTTGAGGCTGAGGACACGGACGAAGTGGATGGACTTCTAGGGTGCGATTGTTTCTTGTTAAGCCCCCCATCTATTCTTGTTTGCCATCGATAGACTTTTTTCTGCTCATAATCAATAATATTGTAATTTTTTCTTTTTGGTGGTACTAATTTGTTGTTCCCACTTTTCCAATTCAAGGTTAATATTCTGATAGAATTTATCTAATTGTTCCCCATTCAATTTAGCAGAAAGATCTTTTTGGATCCCATTTAATTCATTATCAATGTCAGCCAAAATGTTCGTATTTTTAGAGTTTATGATCTCCATGAATGTAAAGGAGCATGCATTAGATGTAGATTCCCATTTATTCACGAGATCCTGATCATTAAGTTCAAAAGTAGGATATAATTGGATTCTCAAACCACGGGGGATCATTTTTTGTTTTTATATAGTTGTCCAAAGACGCCTTAGTCCACCATACTCGGGTTTTTTTGTTTACCAAATTTTTATATTTCTGCATCAAATCTTTGACTTCATCATGGGTTTCGTTAAAATTGGTAGCGGTGCTCGTTTTGAAAAGGTCACCCGACATGAAATGACACTTGGTGTACATAGGGTTAACCATGTCTTTTCATGTCCTTTGCTATCTAATTTGCACAAACAATTAAATCAGTCTATGTGTGCAAAATTTCACACCTGTAGGGGTTAATTAAAGGTGTAAATTCGTAGCAAAAAAGTCCGTTTTTTTTACAACGAATTTACACCTTTAATTAACCCCTACAGGTGTGAAATTTTGCACACATAGACTGATTTAATTGTTTGTGCAAATCAGATAGCAAACGACATGAAAAGACATGGTTAACCCTATGTACACCAAGTGTCATTTCATGTCGGGTGCTTCTGTCTTTTCACAGAAGCCGGCTTTACCCGGCAATTGAATCAGAGGATATTTTACTATGTAGAAGTGTATAAACTATACATATATGTATATATACATGTCACAATGACATGTGTATATATATATATATATATATGTATTCTATGTGTGTATATTTAGTGTTTACAAGGAAAGAATGGGGTTTTTTTAGTTACGATATTTTGTTCCCATAGACTTACATGGGACTTCCGGTATCGGTATCGGGTATCGCCGATATTTTAATGGTATCAGCGATACCATTCCGATTCCGATACTTTTGGATATCGGAAAGTATCGCTCAACTCTAGTAGGCACTACAAAATTTCTGTCCCTTACAGGAATGTAATGGGAAAAGGTTAAAATGATATTCCTTGGATCTCATTGGTCGTTCAGTGTGTCCTAACAGTAAAATTATTAAAATTTGTATTGATAATGAACTTAAAAAAATATTTTTATACGCACAGCAGTGTTAATTTTTTGCCACTACTGGATCTGTCCTCCAGTAGCTCTTGACGCTTCAGCTGAGCATACACTGCTCTCCCTTTGCAAGAAGACTGTGCATGCATAGTTTGCCTATCCTCACTCACATGACCGAGCATGCACAGTTTGCCCATCCTCACTCACATGACAGCGGGTATCCATGACTCCTGTGAGCTTTTGTGAAATAGTGACCCCGTAACTGTCAGTTCCCCTCTTATCTAACTCCATAACCCAATATATGTACTCCGACCCCAATGAAAGACATAAACATATATTGGATTAATTGGCCACAGCAGCCGTTTATTAAAATAAAATACATAACAATTTTTTAAACATTTTCATCCAAGAGGGGGAAGGTCCTCGAAGCCCAAAAAACCCCGCAACCGTAAGTGACCACATATTCTACCTCTATTTTGGCCCTAGGTTAAGTCTTACCCCCAGCCGCTAGGCACCAGCTCGGGGATAGTTAACAATTAGCCTGGCCAAAACCAAAAAAACACTTAAGGGGCCCGCCAAAATAATCCCTCCCCGGGGTTATCAGTACACTGTTCACCGGAAATTCACAAAAGGGGAGTCCAGGACCTCTTAAGATCCCCCCCACCAATCTGCCATTTTCCACTTCCACCAACTTCGAGGATCTCTCCTCCTCCGCCACCTACACAAATGATCTGACCCCTCAAGCATTTGTGTCCCTCCACACACTCAAAGCTGTTTCGATGCCCTCCTGAATGGCCAAGCACCACAAATCCGTAGCGACAGCATTCAGATGAACCCCATCGTTCCTCCAAAAACCACCTTCCCCTGACTCGAAATCTTTGTACCTCACAACCAATGCCCCGTTCCTCTCCATGAACCTCGAAACAGCTTTGTTCAGTTTGATTCGAGCTTTATTAACCCCAGACAATGACCGTGCTCCCCTCCAAACTTTCCTGAAAACCACGTCTGACCAGACTACCGTCACCCTCGGGAACGAGCGCCATAACCGCAACATGTCAAACTTGATGTCGTTTATTAATTCCCTGCACGGCCTCCTACCCAAGTCGTTCCCCCCTAAGTGTATAACCACTATGTCCGGAACTCGATCTGGACGCACAAAACAATGAAAATCTGGCAAAAACTGACCCCATGTCATCCCCCTTTTCCCAATCCACCATAAAATCACTGACTCTCGCGGGAAACCTAACTGTCGCCCCTCCGCTGCTCTCAGAGATGCCCAGAAAACGAATGAGTGTCCTATAATCCACACCAGCCATTGACCGAGTTCTGCAATAGAAAGAAAAAACATAACAACCACAATACGAGATTAAACAGTGCTATAAATCTGTAAAATCAAACCAAGTTTGGGCGAACATGCGACCAAAACCTTACCGATTCCCACCGCCCTATCCTTTGTACCATTTCTTCGCCCAAGCCCAACCTCTCCGCCTCTGTTGCAGCCCCAATTCTAAAAGAAAAAATTTTTTGCCGGAATACTCCAGCCTCTAAACAACGCCTAAAAACTGTAATAAATTGGAAACGCGATAAGAATGATCCATCCGCATGCCTCAATAATGGGTCACCCAAATCACCCCCCTTTCTCACAAAATTTCCCACAGAAACCATCGGACACATCGGCGAACCTTGAACCTGATAGAGCACAACCCTACAGCCTCTACCTGTCACGTCTGTCTTGGATGATCGTAAGAATGCCACAACTCTGTCCGCTGAGACATCAACAACTTCCCTTGAAAGGCCCTCCTTAAACCTGGAAGGGCTAACCACTTCCCCTAAATGAAAAGCCCCAAAGAACGCCAAGGCGAAGGCTGCCCGAAGCAAATCAACCTCCCAGCTGGAAGAATATACCGCCAATAAATTTTTTTCGATAACCAACAGAACCTCGTAAGACACCGGCCTCCTGCCATCCCTTGACTTCCATCCTTTCTTCCAACCCCTAACTGCCTGCTTGACAAGAAATGATTTTGTCACATCTACGATCCCCCTGGCCTTGAAACCGAAGGACAGACAAGCCAGAAATTTATCAACCTTTGCCGCTGACCAGCCCGCTTCCCAATAATGGCTTAAAAACAACAACAACCCATTCTCATCACTCAACTCCTGTCCGCACAATGCCCTCCACTCCTGCCACGCCGACCAATCCTGATCGTATTGCCTCCATGACCTGTCTGACAACGACCTATCAAACAGATCCTTTACCGCCCGAAGGTCAGGTTCCATGAAGCTGTTGGCATATCCGGGCCCGCTGAATTTGAGAGACGATCCGACTCCCAGAAGAGGTCCCACTGCGAATGAAACAGAGCATTAGCGGAAGGGTCAACAGTGCCAGAGCCAACCTCAGCGACTATCCATAGGTTAAGTGTCAAACCCAAAAAAAAACAAATGCTGCAATAATTTTACTATTTCTGACGTTCCTGCGGATAACGTGTTGATAGCCGCTACTACTCCGACGTGATCACAATGAAAGCAAATTTTTCTGTTCTGCACCACTCCACCCCATAATGACAACGTGGCAACTCTTGTGAACAACTGAGTCAGAACCCTATTCGACACCAAACCTCGCTCAATCCACTCCATGGGCCATTTTGCCAGCAACCACTGGCCCTGAAAACACAAACCGAAACCACGGTGATCAACCCCCTGAAATGAAAAACCCAACGTTTCCGCGCTTTCTACATGCCTAATCCAAATTGATCTGCCATTGTAAGTTTCCAAGAACAAAGCCCAAACTTTCAAATCCTGTTGTAACTCACTTTTTAGCCTAATAAAATGCGATGGAGATTTTACACCCGCCGTCGCCAAAGACAACCGACGACAGAAAGCCCGACCCATTGGCATGATCCTGCATGCGAAATTCAATTTTCCTAACAATGATTGTAAGTCGCTCAGCGTAATCTTTCTTGAACTACACGCCTTACAAACCTTGTCCCGTAGGTTAGTCACCTTGTCATCGGGCAATCTACACTCCATAGCCATGGAATCTATCTCTATGCCAAGAAAGGTCAATGAAGTAATGGGCCCCACCGTCATATCTGCCACCAGCAGAACCCCAAATCTCTTAGCCATTCTTTCTATTGTCCTCAACAAAATGGAACAATCCAAAGTTTGAGCTGGACGAATCAACAAGAAATCATCTAAATAGTGAATGCATGAACTCAAGCCCGCAACATCTTTAACAACCCATTCTAAAAATGTACTGAAGATCTCAAAGTACGCACACGATAAAGAACAGCCCATCGGGTGGCAACGGTCAACATAGAACCTCCCGTCCCAAAAACAACCAAGCAGATGCATACTGTCAGGATGCACTGGCAACAAATGAACGCAGCCTCTATATTGGTCTTCGGTAGTAAAGCACCCTTTCCACATAACCGAACCCAGTCCATCGCCGCATCAAAGGATATGTAAGACACCAAGCACAGTTGCGGATCAATCCCGTCATTGACAGACGACCACTTTGGGAAGGATAAATGATGAATCAACCTAGACTTATTGGGAACCACCCCCAATGGTGACACCCTCAGGGTCCTGAATGGGATCTCTGCAAATCCACCTCCTTTTGCAACTTTTCCTCCACAACGTCCGGAAACTGAAACGCTGACTTTAAATTCTTTTTGGAAAACCGTGCTTCCTGAACGACAAATGGGATCTTAAAACCACTTTGAAAACCCTCTCGCAACAATTTTGCCACGGCCTTATCAGGGTACCTATTTAGGAAGTTCTCCATCACGACCAGCCGTACTGGCGTCACTCCTTTTTTCAACTGTGTCTCCGGCCCTTTGCCGACCTCCCTTAAGTCACCTTGAAGCCCCGTGAGAGCCCCCACATGAGGAGCATTCATGCTTAAACTTGCACTTGCTCCCAAATCTGCAATTACCCTCTTTGAAAGCGAAGCACAGTCCCTTCTGTAATGACACCGAGTGCCCTGACTGTTCTGAACTCCCGGTGCTGCTATGAAAAGATTGACCACCCTGACCACCACGAGGTGGAACCATTACCTTCATCCAGAAGGCTATGTCTTTGTGTTCCCATCGAATACTGGGTTTGACCGCCTTGCACTGTCTGAACTGTTCGCCGTACCTAAGCCAGCCCAGACCGCTGTAAACACGATATGCTTCGCTAACCGCATCCATATAACAAAACAGGCCCGAACAGTTTTCGGGCGCCTTTTCACCAATCACACTTGCCAAAATGGCAAATGCCTGAAGCCAATTAGAAAAGGTCCTAGGGATCAAATGATACCTACGCCTTTTCTCGTCTTCCTTCCGTGATTCATCTTTTTTAAGCCTATCAAGGTTAAAGCGCTCCAACGGCAATAACGAAAATATGTCCATGTACTCCCCCTTCCAAATCCTGTCCCTGACCTCCTGTTTTAGATGGGCTCCCAACTGACCCTCAAAACAAACATACAACCCCCCTTAGCCATGTCATCTAAACAAATTACCTTATCCTTTTCCGCATCGGCCCCGACCCCTGCGGTCTGAGCTGCCCATTCCGACCCAGCAGCTGCTATATTCCCATCAACCACCGCACTGCCACCCACAGAAGCCAAAGCGACGCCAGTCCCCTGACTAGAATTTGATAGGGCCCAATGCCACTCCCAAAACCTCAAATTGATTTGCTAAGGCCCCTCCGCCAATACCCATCCATGCATCCGACGGTGATGCCCCACCTTGAAGCCCCCACACCCTGACTAGATCGTTAATGGCATGTAAAAATCACCCCGACAACCCCGTGAAACCCCCCTGGTACCAAATCCCTATCTCTACACTGGGGGAAGATAAGCGGGGGTCAAAGGGAAGAGTAAGTTCGTTCTTACCTGGCTGCCTGGGCGCTGTGAACCCAGCAGCCGAAGAGCCGGAATCCTGATGGGACGGCCTCGACCCGCTGCCTGGACGTGCATCCGCCTGCGTCGCAGCTCCCTGGTCTCCCTGTGTTGCAGGCCGTCAGCCACCGGCTGGACTGTGCTGGCCACCTGAACAGGGACCCAGGGAACTTCTTCCTGCCGCCAGCCTACAGTTTCATTAGACGCCGACTGCGTCTCTCCAGCACGTGCGCCGACTGAGGCAGCTGACTGCTGCCCGCTCCTGTCATCTCCCAACGCTGCAGGCCCCGACCAGGAGCCAAGCACCCTGTGCCCAGCATCGATCTGCGCCACTGCCAGTGACGCGCTGCAGCCAGGGACAGTCGACTGCCGCTGAGGGGCCCCCGCCTCCTGGATTCCCTCATCCTGCGTGAACGAGCAGGCGCCGGAACATCAAAGGCACCTGGTCCCTCCGCCGCGTGTTCTCTGAAGAGAGAGAGAGGATGACTCTTCCCCCTGCTGCAGGCCCTGCCGACGCTGAGGCTTCCTCCCGGCCCCCCGGTGGGCTGCCGCTGGCCTGCGGTCGCCGCTGGGATCTGGAGGGTCCTGGAGGGGCTCCTCACTCGGCGTCGGGCCCAGGGGGTGACCTCAGGGCTGAGGCACTCTGGAGGCCTGGACCTCCTCGCCCGTCGCCCGTCTGGAGGAGTGTGAGAAGCTCCAATCGTCACCCCCTGCAGCAGGCCATCGACTGACACCTGCAGCCAGCTGGTGCCCTCTTCTTCGGTCGGTGATTATCCCAAGATGGATGCCCTCTAATATGGCCGACCCCTTTTATATGGCCCTGCCCCACTACCATCGTGCTCTCCCTCCCCCCTTTTAACCCCTCCCTCCTTTCTCTTATTCGTACGTGCCACCAGAGACTTCTTGCTTCTTCCCACACATTAACCCACTACTCTCCCTGCATTAACCCCTGCCAGCTCCCTACATCCCACGTCGCCCTGTCATGGCGACCTCCCTTGAGGGCCGGGGGCCCAGTACGGCCTTGCTTGACTGAGCATGCACAGAAAAGACCACTGGGTCTCTCTGCTCTGTCTGGCTTCCCTGAGTTTACTATGTGCCACTTAGCACTGTAGCAGTTGGCTCCGAATGCACACAAAGTGGGACATAGAAGGAGATCCCCCTAAAGTGCAGGGCAAAAAAAAATCAGTTTGAGCAATCAATCATGTACCAGTGAATGGAGGATTACTTGGACCTGTTGGACCTGCAGTTCCCAGTGTGAGTCAGGGATCATGTGATAAAAACAACAGGACTACCAAGTTTTCTATCAGAAGAAAGATGTGTAAACTATAGGCAAGGGATGACACAGCATAGAAGGAAATCACGCAGCATGTTTATTTGTGCTCTGGGCAATGTCGTTATAGAAATCAGGGTGTGTTGTGCTTTTGATTAAATCAACAGGTTGTGAGATAAACCCTGTAGAATTGTTATTTAATATAATTACTAAAACAAACGCATCAAAAGAATGTCAGGTTCAAGTTAAAAGAATCTCTTTTTTTTACTGTGTTCCTACGCCACCATTTCACAATAGAAGTGATTAATGGGGGAATAAGTTTTCTATTTCTAACAAACTTTGAACTTATTGCCACTAGATATTACTCATCAAAACAACCTCTTTAATAATTCTCTCTCAAAACCTCTTTTCTTCTTACTTTTATTTTCTATCACTAAACTATTCATACCTACAACATTTAAGAAAAAAAATTGGAATTCTGACAGTTTTTTTGGAAATGATTTTGTTCTACGAGGGGCGATCCAAAAGTAATGATAATCAGTTATTTCTAATGCACACAGAAATTAAAATAAAATGTTTTCTTCTCTCTTAGGTACCCACTAGTCCAGGAAAAAAAAATCACTTAAATAGGCCACGATTCCCGGAAGCTACATTCATTTTAATAGGAACTGCCGAGGAGTGAACATCAAAATGGAAAAAAACGAGCTGAGAGCTGTCATCAAATACCTCTGCTTGAAAAAAATGACTACCAAAGACATACACAGCGACTTGGTGGAAGCATTGGGGGACTCTTCTCCTCCATATTCCACAGTTGCATGCTGGGCCAAGGAATTTAAGTTGGGAAGAACATCGACGGAAGATGAACATCGTGAAGGACGCCTATCCACTTCCCTCAATGATGAAAACGTGAAAAAAGTTGAAGAAGTTGTATTGGCCGATCGAATAGTGACTATCAGGCATGTAGCTCAGGTCACAGGGATCTCATATGGCAGTATTCAAAGAATCCTTGCAAAAGAATTGCATATGAGAAAGGTCTCAGCGCGTTGGGTGCCAAAAATGTTAACCGACGAGCAAAAGAAGAAACGAGTTGACATTTCAATAGCAAATTTCGAAAAGTTCCAAGCAGACAAGGAGAATTTTTTGTCACGGTTTTTCACCATGGACGAGACCTGGATCCACCACTTTGATCCCGAAACGAAACAACAATCGATGACGTGGAAACGAGCCAACGAACCGACGCCGAAGAAATTCAAAGTGTCAAGCTCAGAAGGGAAGGTTATGGCGTCCGTTTTTTGGCACACTGAAGGAATTATTATGGTGGACTATTTGGAGAAGGGAGCCACTATTACGGGCTCCTACTACGCAGAACAAATAAGAAGATTGCGGGAGGCTATCAAGGAAAAAAGGCGCGGCAAACTGAAGGCTGGAGTGCTGTTTCACCAAGATAACGCGCCGCCTCACAAAGCTGCAGTTGCCATGGCTACCATTCAAGAAGCGGGCTTTGAACTGGTGGAACATCCCCCCTATTCGCCAGATCTAGCCCCCAGTGACTTCTTTCTCTTTCCTCGGCTCAAGGACACCTCCGGGGCAAGAAATTTGACGACAATAGTGATGTGATAACCGCTGTTGGGGATGTTTTTGAGGGTCAAGATCAAGAATTTTTTTCGAAGGGAATTCTAAGTTTAGAAAAGAGATGGACTAAATGTATAGACTTGTTAGGAGACTATGTAAAAAAATATATATTTTTTTACTATATTCATTATGTTTAGTATTGATTATCATTACTTTTGGATCGTATATACAGTTGAAAAGAGAAGTTTACATGCACTATATAAAAAGACACATATGTTTTTCTCAATATCTGACATGAAATCGGAATAAACCTTTCACGTTTTAGGTCAAATAGGATTACAATAATTATTAATATTTGCCAAATGCCCATCTCCTTCTCAAACAGTATGATGGCTGGACCTTCCCATCTTGTTTGTACTTGCTTATAATTGTTTGTACAGATGAACAAGACACCTTCAGGTATCTTGAAATCGTACCCAAGGATGAGCCAGACTTGTGCAAGTCCACAATTCTCTTCCTGATATCTTGACTCATTTCTTTAGATTTTCCCATGATGCTACACAAATAAGCAGTAAGTTGCAGGTGTGTATTGACCTCTTTCTGCCATCTGACGTACTATCCCGTCCATGTGCCCTGGGACTTATTCCCAACGACTGGATAGTACGTCATACACAATCAGCTGCGCTCACGGGGGGAGCACAGCTGATCGCGGCCGAGTGTCAGCTGATTATCACAGCTGACACCCGGCACTATGTGTCAGGAGCGGTCACGGACCGCTCCTGACACATTAACCCCCATCACACTGCAATCAAACATGATCGCAGTGTTCCGGTGGTATAGGGAAGCAAAACGCAGGGAGTGGGCTCCCTGCGTGCTTCCCTGAGACCCTCAGAGCAGCGCGACGTGATCGCGCTGTTCCGAGGGCCTCCTCCCTGCAGGACCCCGCGGCACCAAGATGGCCGCGGGGTCCTTCCGGGTCCTTCAGGGAGGCGGATTCCTCAGTGCCTGCTGAGAGCAGGCGCTGAGAAAGCCTCCTGCAGTGCCTGTCAGATCGCTGGTCTGACAGAGTGCTAAACAAACTGTCAAAGCAGTGATCTGACATTATATAGTGATGTCCCACCCTGGGACAATGTAAAAAAGTTTAAAAAAAATTAACATGTGTAAAAAAAAATTCCTAAATAAAGAAAAAAAATTCCCCAATAAATTCATTTCTATGAAAATAAAAAAAAGAAAAAACAATAAAAGTACACATATTTATTATCGCCACATCCGTAACGACCCACCCTATAAAGCTGTCCCACTAGTTAACCCCTTTAGTGAACCTCTTAAAAACAAAAAAGGCAAAAAAAAAAATGCTTTATCATCATACAGCCGAACAAAAAGTGGTATAACACGCGATCAAAAAGACGGATACAAATAAGCATAGTATTCCTGAAAACGTCATCTTGTCCCGCAAAAAACGAGTTGCCATACAGCATCATCAGCGAAAAAATTAAAAAGTTATAGCTCGCAGAAAAAAGCGATGCAAAAATTATTATTTTTATATAAAATTGTTTTTATTGTATAAAAGCTTTATCAACTTTACCACACTCAGAACGGTCTAAACGCCCCTCCAAAAGAAATTCATGAATTGCTGGTTTTTGTTCATTCTGCCTCCAAAAAATCGTAATGAAAAGCGATCAAAAAATTTCATGTGCCCAAATATGGTACCAATAAAAACGTCAACTCGTCCCGAAAAAAATAAGACCTCACATGACTCTGTGGGCCAAAATATGGAACAATTATAGCTCTCAAAATATGGTGATGCAAAAACTATTTTTTGCAATAAAAAGCGTCTTTTAGCGTGTGACAGCTGCCAAACATAAAAACCTGCTATAAAAAGTAAATCAAACCCCCCTTTATCACCCCGTTAGTTAGGGAAAAATAATAAAATTTAAAAAATGTATTTATTTCCATTTTCCCATGAGGGTTAGGGTTAGGGTTGGGGCTAAAGTTACAAATAGGGTTAGGGTTGGGATTAGGGTTAGGGGTGTGTTAGGGTTAGGTTTGTGGTTAGGGTTGGGATTAGGGTTAGGAGTGTGTTGGGGTTAGGGTTGGAGTTAGAATTGGGGGTTTCCACTGTTTAGGCACATCAGGGGCTCTCCAAACGTGACATGGCGTCTCATCTCAATTTCAGCCAAATCTGCGTTGAAAAAGTCAAACGGTGCTCCTTCCCTTCTGAGCTCTGCCATGCGCCGAAACAGTAGTTTACCCCCACATATGGGGTATCAACGTACTCAGAAAAATTTGCACAATAACTCTTGGGGTCCAATTTCTTCTGTTAGCCTCGGGAAAATAAAAAATTGGGGGCAAAAATAGCAGTTTTTTGAAAAAAATATTAGTTTTTATTTTTATGGATCTACGTTATAAACTGTGAAGCACTTGGGGTTCAAAGTTCTCACCACACATCTAGATAAGTTCCTTGGGGGGTCTAGTTTCCAAAATGGGGTCACTTGTGGGGGTTTCCACTGTTTAGGCACATCAGGGGCTCTGAAAACGTGACATGATGCCCGCAGACTATTCCATCAAAGTCTGTAATGCAAAACGTCACTACTTCCCTTCCGAGCCCCGAAGTGTGCCCATACCCTTGGAAAAATAAAAAATTGGGGGCAAAAATAGCATTTTTTTGGAAAAAATATGATTTTTAAATTTTACGGCTCTACGTTATAAAACTTGTATGAAGCACTTGGGGGTTCTAAGTGCTCACCACAGATCTAGATAAGTTCCTTAGGGGGTCTAGTTTCTAAAATGGGGTCACTTGTGGAGGGTTTCCACTGTTTAGGCACATCAAGGGCTATCCAAATGCGACATGGCGTCAAATCTCAATTCCAGCCAATTTTGGTTTGAAAAAATCAAATGGCCCTCTTTCCCTTCCGAGCTCTGCCATCCGCCCAAACAGTGGTCCCCCCACATATAGGGTATCAGCGTACTCAGGGCAAATTGGACAACAACTTTTGTGGTCCAATTTCTCCTGTTACCCTTGGGAAAATAAAAAATTGGTGACTAAAAGATCATTTTTGTGGGGAATAAATAGGATTTTTTATTTTCATGCCCTGGCATTATAAACTTGTGTGAAGCACTTGGGGGTTCAAAGTGCTCACCACACATCTAGGTAAGTTCCTTTGGGGGTTTAGTTTCCAAAATGGGGTCACTTGTGGGGGGTTTCCACTGTTTAGGCCTATCAGGGGCTCTGCAAACTGAACATGACACCTATCAAAGTCTGCATTCCAAAACGTCATTACTTCCTTTCCGAACCCTGCCGTGCGCCCAAACAGTTTCCCCCCCACGTATGGGGTATCAGCGTACTCAAGACAAATTGGACAACAACTTTTGGGGTCCAATTTCCTTGGGAAAAATCAAAAATTGGGGACTAAAAAATCATTTTTGTGGAAAAAAAATTTTTTTCACACCCAGGCATTATATAAACTTTAGTGAAACACTTGGGAGTTCAAAGTGCTCACAGCAGATCTAGATAAATTCCTTATGGGGTCTAGTTTCCAAAATGGTGTCACTTGTGGGGGTTTCCACTGTTTAGGCACATCAGGGGCTCTCCAAATGCGACATGGCGTTCAATCTCAGTTCCAGCCAATTTTGTTTTGAAAAAATCAAATGGAGCTCCTTCCCTTCCGAGCTCTACAGTGCGCCCAGACAGTGGTTTACCCCCACATATCGGGTATCGGCGGACTCAGAGTCAGGACAAATTGCACAACAGATTTATCTGTCCATTTTCTCCTTTTACCCTTGTTAAAATAAAAAAATTGTTTGGAAAAGATCATTTTTGTGACTAAACAGTTAAATGTTCATTTTTTCCTTCCACGTTGCTTCAGCTCCTGTGAAGCACTTGAAGGGTTAATAAACTTCTTGAATGTGGGTTTGAGTACCTTGAAGGGTGCAGTTTTTACAATGGTGTCACTTTTGGGTATTTTCTGCCATATAGACCCCTCAAAGTAACTTCAAATGTGAGGTGGTCCCTAAAAAAAATGATTTGTACATTTTTTGTAAAAATGAGAAATCACTGGTCAACTTTTAACCCTTATAACTTCCTAACAAAAAAAAATTGGTTCCAAAATTGTTCTGATGTAAAGTAGACATGTGGGAAATGTTATTTAGTAACTATTTTGTGTGACATACTGTATTTCTCTTTTTTAAGGGAATAAAAATTCAAAGTTTGAAAATTGCATAATTTTCAAAATTTTCGCCATATTTCCATTTTTTTCATAAATAAACTCAAGTTATATCGAAGAAATTTTACCACTATCATGAAGTACAATATGTCACAAGAAAACATTCTCAGAATCGCAAAGATCCGTTGAAGTGTTCCAGAGTTATAACATCATAAAGAGACAGTGGTCAGAATTGTAAAAATTGGCCCAGTCATTAACATGCAAACCACTCTGGGGTTAATGGGTTAAATACATGTAAATGAAAATTTCTGGTTTCAACTGTATATAAATATCTTGTAACAGAACCATGAAAAAAATGTTGTTTGCTTGTATGTACACTTCCTTAGGTTCTTGTCTTATTTTGTGTAAATAAAACAGCCAGAGAGTTTGGTAGCAGGGAGTTGTGTATTTCACTTCTCAATTGAATCACTTCATGTTTTCAGAATAAATGTGGATAATCACCTGTGATGCTCACATATAGTGTTGAGCATTCCGATACCGCAAGTATCGGGTATCGGCCGATATTCGCTGTATCGGAATTCCGATACTTAGTTCCGATATTTTTCCAATATCGTATACCGGAATCGGAAGTTCCCATAATTCTTTGAGAGGCAATGTGATTTTAGTCAGCCAATGAGGAATCTTATGAAGTGTGGGCACATCCTGTAATGCTGCGGTCATCTTAACTAATGGCATGGCTGTGATTGGCTGCTGAAATGATGTCAGAATGCACTATAAAAGGCGCCGCCGCCATTTTAGCGTCACTGTGCTGTGAACTCAGTTAGGGACAGAACGCTGCTGTGCTGACTCTGAGGGACAGTTAGAGATTGCGATTTAGTGTACTGTGCTGTAGGCAGGCTAGCACCAACCGCTGTGTAAAGCTTCCTTTTGCCTTGCAGTGTTGTTTTAACAGCTCTGTGCAAGGTGTGTGTGAGAGTGCAGGTGACGCTGCAGTTTGCTCTGCATCCACCGCTGTTTGTAGGCATCTGCACGTGTCACTCACTGACTCTTTTTTTTATTTTATTTTGTGGAATTGGTGCAGCTCCATTATATTTGAAAAAAATCTAATCTATTAGTGTGACGCGCTTCCATCCGTATACAATACATTGGTTGCAAACACTATAGAAGTACAGAAAGGAGCCTTTCACAGATAGTGAACAGTTGTGTTTCAGTGTTCACTGCAGTCTGTGAGGTTTTGATTTTTTGAGTGCAGATCACGCTCCAGTTAGTTCTTCAACCACTGCTGGTTGTAGTCTGCTGAGCGTGCGTCACTGCCTCATCCTTCACATTTTTCTCTAATTGGTGCTGCTCCATTATATTTGAAAAAAATCTAATCTATTAGTGTGACGCGCTTCCATCCGTATACAATACATTGGTTGCAAACACTATAGAAGTACAGAAAGGAGCCTTTCACAGATAGTGAACAGTTGTGTTTCAGTGTTCACTGCAGTCTGTGAGGTTTTGATTTTTTGAGTGCAGATCACGCTCCAGTTAGTTCTTCAACCACTGCTGGTTGTAGTCTGCTGAGCGTGTGTCACTGCCTCATCCTTCACATTTTTCTCTAATTGGTGCTGCTTCATTATATTTGAAAAAAATCTAATCTATTAGTGTGACGCGCTTCCATCCATATACAATACATTGGTTGCAAACACTATAGAAGTACACAAAGGGGCCTTTCACAGCTACTGAACAGTTGTCTGCAGTGTTCACTGTAGTCTGTGAGCTTTTCATTTTTTGAGTGCAGATTACGCTCCAGTTAGTTCTTCAACCACTGCTGGTTGTAGTCTGCTGAGCGTGTGTCACTGCCTCATCCTTCACATTTTTCTCTAATTGGTGCTGCTCCATTATATTTGAAAAAAATCTAATCTATTAGTGTGACGCGCTTCCATCCGTATACAATACATTGGTTGCAAACACTATAGAAGTACACAAAGGGGCCTTTCACAGCTACTGAACAGTTGTCTGCAGTGTTCACTGCAGTCTCTGAGGAATAACCACACTTAGGCCTTATAACTTTTCTGACTTTCTTTATCAATCTACCAAGATGAAGAAGGCAGGGAGTAAGGCACGTGGTCGTGGCCGTGGAGTTTCAGCAGGGAGAGGACGTGGGGATTCTGTGGCTGCTGCCGCACCCAGTGACACAGCATCCACCAGTTTTCCCCGTGAGCGTTCCTTTATGCGCACTTTTGTAGCAGCTCAGCGTACCCCCCTGCTGCGGGAAGAACAAATTGAAGCCGTTGTTGGTTGGATGGCAGCCAATGCATCGACTTCAATTGCTTCCACCTCCTCTCAGGACCACAGCACTGTTGAACAACCATCTGTCTCTTCACCGCCTGCCAAATTGCCCAGGCAGTCAGAGAGTTCTGAACTGGAGCCAGCTGAGTCTCTGCTTCTGTTCTCAGAATCTGTTGGCTTGCAAACAGGGGCCCAGCCAAGCAGCATTCTGGAATGTGAAGAAGAGGCAGTATGCAGTGATGCGCAACAGCTGTGTCTCTCTGAATGTGAAGAGGCGGGTGAGCCAGTGCCGATGGTCAGCACACCGCAGAACGCATCTGATGATGATTAGTGTTGAGCGATACGATACTGCAAATATCGGGTATCGGCCGATATTAGCTGTATCAGGCTTTCGATTCCGAGTACCGATATTTTCGTCATATCGGATACCGGAATCGGATTTGTCACTGTCACTGTGAGTGTCCGTCGGTCGGGTCTGTCAGGAGTCAGCGGCACTTACCTGGCAGAAGATCTCCGGCGGTCACGTCCTGGACTGCTTGATGGCCGCCATTATCTTCTCCCTGGCGGTCACATGCAGTTTTTCGCGATAACTGCAGTGACTGCAGGGTAATCCCGGCCGTAAACCAGTCCGATGACGTCACCGCCGGGGAAGCAGGTAATCAGCTGTGCTGCGCCGGGATGACAGGCTCTGCCTGCCTGCCTGCCTCTGAGGTCATTCTGATGTAGCAGAGCTGGATCGTCGTGGGACACTCGTTACTATGGACTGCGTCGGACAGGTGGTATACTGCTGTTTTTTTTTTCATTTTTTTACAGGAGATCGATGGCGTCGCAGAATGAGACTGTAATAAAAGTAATGAAAACTGTGTTGTTTTTTTTATTAAATTAAAAAACTTTTTTATGAACATTCACCCGTCCGGGTACATCAACAATTTAACTATTTACATACAGGGACCCTGTCCGGGTTATTTATAATTCTTTGGCAGGGTGTTCCAGGTACCACCTGGTACTCTTCTGATGCTTGCCAAACATCCGAGACACCAAGGACCACCAGGACCTGATGACGTCGTGTGGCCTGTACAGTCAAGTCGTGACCCGCTATCTGTGTCTGTGTGGCCACCTCTTTCATCTCCCTCCGGGTCTGGAACCCTATGTCCCGGACTGTACGAACCCCAGGGGGCCTAACAGGCGCCGGGTACGGGCCAGCTATCATTATCATGTCCATAGCTGGGGCTGCTGAGGAGACCACTGAGGGAGGCTGGGGAGATTTACGGCGTGGGGTGGGCACTTGTGCAGAGCCTGGATGTGGGAGGCTGAAGGCTCCGAGGGTCTCACAGGTTCCTGACACTCTGGGGACCAGGGGTCGCACCTGGTGACATTTAGGGCATACCATCCATTGTAACCCCAGTGTCGGGTGTAAGTTACCAAGTCTCCTGGCAACAGGTCCCTCCCCGGGTGTCCTTCTGGGAGGTGAGTCTCCACGTCCCGCCGGGTCACAAACACTTCTAAATAAAGTCCAGGCTCCTGGATGAAGCCACAACCAGCTTTCAATTTAAAGCTCCGTACTGCACCCTTACGCCACGGCTCCCTCACCGTACTTTTATCTTTTCTCATCCGGTCCTTATCTGCCAGGTCCTTCTCGATGTGACGTTGGCGAAGCTTCTGGGATTCGCGCTGCTCCCTTTGTCGCTCGGCTTCTCTCTCCCGACGTCTCCACTCTTCCTCCTGACGCCGGTTGTAATTCTCCTCCACCAGCATCTCCATGTCTCCACCATCAAACTGCAGCTTACGATGTCCGGTTTGCGGCAGCTCTCCTGGCGCCCGACAGTCCTGGCGGCGCTCACCTGTGGAGGAAGCAGCCGGCTCTGGAACAGATGACAGTCGGGGCTCCGGTACAGACAGGTAGACCTCTGGTGCCTGCGCGGCCTCCTCCATGAGGACGGGTGTCGCTTCTTCTGTCTCAGCGACGGGGGCAGACAGCGGGATCTGGGGTGCTGCCGGTGCAGCGTTTTTTGCAGGAACGGGTGCCTCCACTGCGACAACGTCAACCGGATCACATTGCAAGGGCTGGGATGCCCGCACGGACTCCTCTACTAGAACGGGTGCCTCACCTTCCGGTACAGACACTTCAGGTAAGAGGGATTGGCGCCGCTCCAAGTTTAGTTTTAGGGCACGCCAGCTGGCTTCCATCCTGGCGACCTCCTCCCGGTGCCGGGCCAGGCCTCTTAGGGTATCCTCCGCTTCTTGCAGCGTAGGAGGGTTTCCAGGCCGGGTGCCCAACGGTGGTTCTGTGGCGATCGGGTCGCTTCCGTGGGGGGAGAGCTCTGACTGCTCCATCCCTTCACACTTCTGCTCGTGTCCATTAGCCATCTCTGCCAAGTCACATGTGTCATTAGCATCTGGAGAGGGCCCCTCTTTTGTAGTGAGGCGGGACCTTCGTGTTAGTTTCCGCACACTGAGGAGGATGAGGAGGCGGAACTCAAGAGCTGTGGGGCACGATCTTACATTGCAGTACCATTTAGAGTGGTCGGCCATCGTTTTCGCGCCACTGAGTGAGTGTACACCCACGAAGAGCACGCCCTTCTTCTTCACCAGTGCCTCGCCGTGACGCAGATATGGCTGAAAAATGGCAAATACATTCTCTGATGATTTTAGCAATTCTCAAGCACAAAACCAGTTCAATTCAGGCACACAGGACTCGCTTATAGCGAGCTACAGAATCCTGTTCGTGACGCCCAAGTTGAGTCGCACAGAGCCAGAGGTTTTGGGGGTACTCGGCACCGAGCCCGTCGACTTCTATGGGGTATGTCACGGCTTTACCCGGCAATTGAATCAGAGTCTATTTTACTATGTAGAAGTGTATAAACTATAAATATATGTATAATATATATATGTCACAATGACATGTATATATATATATATATATATATATATGTATTCTATGTGTGTATATTTTGTGTTTACAACGAAAGAAAGTGTTTTTTTAGTTGCAATATTTTGTTCCCATAGACTTACATGGGACTTCCGGTATCGGAATCGGATATCGACGATATTTAGTGATATCGGCGATACCATTCCGATCCGATATTTTTAGATATCGAGCAGTATCGCTCAACACTAATAATGATGAGACTCAGGTGCCAGTTTCTGTTGAGCATGGTGCTGGCCAGACCACCCAACAGCAGCAGGTGTTGGAAGAGGGTAGTGGAGATGATGAGGTCCAAGACCCAACATGGCGTGAGGAACAGGAAGGTGGTGGTAGCAGCTCTGAGGAAGAGATTGCCCCAACGGTCCAAACAGTAAGGAGAGGTAGGCTGCAGACTCGGTTGCCTGTAGCCTCCAGATTGGCACCCGTTCGTAGCAGTTCTCTTCCAACAGCCAAAACGGGCGCTCCCAGGACTTGCACTGCGTGGTCCTTTTTTGACACACTTGCAGATGATATTTGCTATGTCAAATGCAAGCTGTGTAATCAAAAAGTAAAAAGAGGTAAAAGTGTCAGTAATAGTGTTGAGCGATATTGCTCGATATCTAAAAATATCGTATCGAAATTGTATCGCCGATAGCACTAAATATCGTCGATATCCGATTTCGATAGCGGAAGTCCCATGTAAGTCTATGGGAACAAAATATCGAAATTAAAAAAAACCTTTATTTCCTTGTAAACACTAAATATACACACATAGAATACATATATATATACATTTCATTGTGACATATATATATATACATATATTTATAGTTTATACACTTCTACATAGTAAAATCGACTCTAATTCAATTGCCGGGTAGAGACGTGACATACCTCATAGAAGTCGACGGGCTCGGTGCCGAGTACCCCAAAAACCTCTGGCTCTGTGCGACTCAACTTGGGCGTCACGAACAGGATTCTGTAGCTCGCTATAAGCGAGTCCTGTGTGCCTGAATTGCACTGGTTTTGTGCTTGAGAATTGCTAAAATCATCACAGAATGTATTTGCCATTTTTCCGCCATATCTGCGTCACGACGAGGCACTGGTGAAGAAGGGCGTGCTCTTCGTGGGTGTCACTCACTCAGTGGCGTGAAAACGATGGCCGACCACTCTAAATGGTACTGCAATGTAAGATCGTGCCCCACAGCTCTTCAGTTCCGCCTCCTCATCCTCCTCAGTGTGCGGAAACTAACACGAAGGTCCCGCCTCACTACAAAAGAGGGGCCCTCTCCAGATGCTAATGACACATGTGACTTGGCAGAGATGGCTAATGGACACGACGAGCAGAAGTGGGAAGGGATGGAGCAGTCAGAGCTCTCCCCCCACGGAAGCGACCCGATCGCCACAGAATCACCGTTGGGCACCCGGCCTGTAAACCCTCCTACGCTGCAAGAAGCGGAGGATACCCTAAGAGGCCTGGCCCGGCACCGGGAGGAGGTCGCCAGGATGGAAGCGAGCTGGCGTGCCCTAAAAATAAACTTGGAGCGGCGCCAATCCCTCTTACCTGAAGTGTCTGTACCGGAAGGTGAGGCACCCGTTCTAGTAGAGGAGTCCTTGCAATGTGATCCGGTTGACGTTGTCGCAGTGGAGGCACCCGTTCCTGCAAAAACCGCAGCACCGTCAGCAGCACCCCAGATCCCGCTGTCTGCCCCCGTCGCTGAGACAGAAGAAGCGACACCCGTCCTCATGGAGGAGGCCGCGCAGGCACCAGAGCACTACCTGCCTGTACCGGAGCCCCGACTGTCATCTGATTTAGAGCCGTCTGCTTCCTCCGCAGGGGAGCGCCGCCAGGACTGGGGGCGACAGGAGAGCTGCCGCAAACCGGACACTGTAAGCTGCAGTGGAGTGGTGGAGACATGGAGCAGCTGGTGGAGGAGAATTTCAACCGGCGTCAGGAGGAAGAGTGGAGACGTTGGGAGAGAGAAGCAGAGCGACAAAGGGAGCAGCGAGAATCCCTAAAACTTTGCCAACGTCACCTGGAGAAGGACCGGGCAGATAAGGACCGGATGAGAAAGGATAAAGGAACCCTGAGTGAGCCGCGGCGTAAGGGTGCAGTACGGAACTTTAAATTGAAAGGTGGTTGGGGCTTCATCAAGGAGCCTGGACTTTATTTAGAAGTCTTTGTGACCCGGCGGGACGTGGAGGCTCACCTCCCAGAAGGACACCCGGGGAGGGACCTGTTGCCAGGAGACTTGGTGACTTACATCCCATAACTGGGGTTACAATGGGTGGTACGCCCTAAATGTTACCAGGTGCGACCCCTACTCCCCAGTGTGTGAGGAACCTGTGAGACCCTCGAAGCCTTCAGCCTCCCACATCCAGGCCTCTGCAAAAGTGCTCACCCCACACCGTAAATCTCCCCAGCCTCCCTCAGTGGTCTCCTCAGCAGACCCACCCATGGACATGATATCGATACGTGGCCCGTACCCGGCGCCTGTTAGGCCCCCTGGGGTTCGTACAGTCCGGGACATAGGGTTCCAGACCCGGAGGGAGATGAAAGAGGTGGCCACACAGACCCAGATAGCGGGTCACGACGTCACTGTACAGGCCACACGACGTCATCAGGTCCTGGTGGTCCTTGGTGCCTCGGATGTTTGGCAATCTCAAGAAGAGTACCAGGTGGTACCTGGAAGAGGCCAGCCAAAGAAGTCTAAATAACACGGACAGGGTCCCTGTATGTAAATAGTTAAATTGTTTATGTGCCCGGACGGGTGAATGTTCCTAAAAAAGTTTTTTAATTTAATAAAAAAAAAAAAAACACAGTTTTCATTTCTTTTATTACTGTCTCATCCTGCGACGCCATCGATCTCCTGTAAAAAAATGAAAAAAAAAAAAAAAGTATACCACCTGACCGACGCAGTCCATAGTAACGAGTGTCCCACGACGATCCAGCTCTGCTACATCAGAATGACAGGCAGAGCCTGTCATCCCGGCGCAGCACAGCTGATTACCTGCTTCCCCGGCGGTGACGTCATCGGACTGACTGCTTTACGGCCGGGATTACCCTGCAGTCACTGTAGTTATCGCGAAAAACTGCATGTGACCGCCAGGGAGAAGATAATGGCAGCCATCAAGCAGTCCAGAACGTGACCGCCGGAGATCTTCTGCCAGGTAAGTGCCGCTGACTCCTGACAGACCCGACCGACGGACACTCACAGTGACAGTGACAAATCCGATTCCGGTATTCGATAAGACGAAAATATCGAAACGAATTATCGAAATGCCGATAGAGCTAATATCGGCCGATAGCCGATATTTGCATTATCGTATCGCTCAACACTAGTCAGTAACCTTAATACCACAAATATGTGGAAACATGTGCGGTCAAAGCACGTGGTTGAGTTACAAAGACACACTGGAGATGTAGGCCAACCTACAGCAGCACCTACATCTTCAGCTCGTGTTGGAGCCTCTTCCTCCAGCTCACACACAGCTGGTTCGGCTTCCTCACAGGATCGCCATGGAAGAACCTCTGTCACTGTTGTCCAGAGACCCAGTGTTATTCCACCCACAGCTGCAAGTTCCCTGTCATCCTCACACTCCCAGGCCACAAAACAGCCATCGGTAGCACAGGCATGGGATAAAAGACGGCCATACTCGGCAAACCATCCACGAGCACAGGCTTTGAATGCTGGCATTGCAAAACTCCTGTCCCTTGAAATGCTGTCATTCAGGCTGGTGGAGACTGACAGTTTCCGTAACTTAATGGCATTGGCAGTCCCACAATACAATGTGCCCAGCCAATTTTATTTCAGCAGGCAAGCCGTCCCTGGTCTGCAAAAGCATGTTGAGGGAAAAATTAAACATGCGCTACTAAACGCCGTCAGTAGCAAGGTCCACCTGACCACCGATGCGTGGACCAGTACCCATGGCCAGGGACGATACCTTTCCCTCACTGCCCATTGGGTCAATGTTGTGGAGCCGGGTACAGATCTTGCGAGTGGTGCTGTACGTGTTCTGCCAACTCCAAGGATTGCAGGAATCAAGTCTGTCCACATTGACTCCTCCTCCTACTCCAGTTCCTCAGAATCATCGCTGCAGGAGCCGTCACGGTCTACTTCCACATGGACCCGTGAACGCTTACCTGATGCGACCGATATGAGCACAGCCGTGGCCAAACGTCAACAGGCCGTCCTGAAATTAATTTCCATGGGGAATCGAAGCCACACAGCGCAGGAGCTCTGGAATGCCATCAAGCAGGAGAGCGACGTGTGGTTTTTGCCAGCGAATCTCCAGCCAGGCTTGGTAGTGTGTGACAATGGCCGAAATCTGGTGGCAGCTCTGGGCCTTGGCAACCTCACTCACATACCATGTCTGGCACATGTGCTCAACTTGGTCGTACAGAGTTTTTTGAGGGACTATCCGGATCTTGATGCACTGCTGCACAAGGTCCGCCTAGAGTGCGCTCACTTGCGACGTTCCAGCATCGCCAGATCGCGCATTGCAGCTCTGCAACGCAGATTTCGCCTTCCTGAACATCGCATCATATGTGACGTACCCACCAGGTGGAATTCCACGTTACATATGTTGGAGCGGTTGTGTGAGCAGCAGCCAGCAGTAATGGAGTATCAGCTGCATCAGGCGCAATCAACTCGCAATTTGCGCCGTTCACACTTCACCACTACTGAGTGGGCCTCTATGAAGGACATCTGCCACGTTTTGCGTGCGTTTGATGAGTCAACGCGGATGGCGAGTGCAGATGATGCACTAGTCAGCCTGACTGTCCCCCTTATCTGCCTGCTTCAAAAAACACTGCAAGCACTAAGGGATGAGGTTTTGGAAGAGGTGGAGGATGAGGAGTCACAAATTCCATCACCTTCTGGACAGTCAGCGCAACGTGGTTCCTCACAAAGGGCTGGGCAGAGCTCACTTTGTGAGGAGGATGAGGAGGAGTCAATGGAGGAGGAAGACATCGCTCCAGAGGGAGGTACACAACGCTGTAGTCAGTATGTAGAGCGAGGGTGGGGTGATGCAGAGCAGGCAGAGATGACGCCTCTTGCAGGGGACAGCGTTTCTTGGCCAGTTGGGAGTCTGCAGCACATGGTTGATTTCATGCTGCAGTGCCTGAGAAACGACCGCCGCATCGCCCACATTCTCACCACGTCTGATTATTGGGTGTACACCCTCCTAGACCCTCGCTACCGGGACAACTTACAAAGCCTCATCACACCGTTGAACCGGGAGCGTAAAATGCGGGAGTACCAAGACACACTGGTGCAATCCATAATATTCTCCATTCCAGCCGAGAGCACTGCTGCTGCTGCTACTGCTTTACAAAGCAGCTCTGTGCGTCGAGGCAGTGGAGACAGCTCTGCAACAAGAGGGAGCACAAGCAGCGCCTCTTCAAAAGGCAAGACCAGTATGTTCCAAATGTGGCGAAGTTTTGTGGCAGCGCCACAAATGTCTACACCATCCGAGACGGCTCCAGTCAGCAGGAGGCAACGTTTCCGTAAGATGGTGACAGACTACATGTCTTTCCCTCTCAGTGTACTCCCAGATGGCTCTTCCCCATTCAAGTTTTGGGCCTCTAAGCTGGATACATGGCCAGAGCTTAGCCAGTATGCATTGTAGGTGCTGGCTTGCCCTGCTGCCAGTGTATTATCGGAGCGCGTCTTTAGTGCTGCAGGTGGTGTACTAACAGACCGTCGCATGCGACTATCCTCCGATAATGTAGACCGGCTTACTTTTCTGAAAATTAACAAGGCATGGATCTCGCCAGAATTTGTCTGTCCGTTTTCAGATTAAATAACTGGTTCGCAACGTTATCCATGTCTCCTGTTATGTTCATCTTTCTACCACCTGAACTCTACTCCCTGGGCTACAACACTGCCAGTTGCTGCTCAGAAGTGTCGTGTCCACAGACCAATACACAAGCTATAGTGTTAGTGGGGTTCAGTAACGCCAGCTGTTCCCCTGCTGTGTGTCCGGCAAGAAGTCTCCTGTTCCCTACACATGCACAGAAAAACCCATGTCGAACATGCTCCAAATAGGGAAGAGTGGTCACCCTGATTGTTATGCTTAAAACATGAAATTGTGAAGTTTTCCAGGCCTAGAATGATAAATTTTTATGACAAATATGGACAAATAATAATTTGTCATCACAGCGCATATCTGCACATGTCTATTAGAAATGGTAACAAAAACTAAAACATAGTGTTCACTTTTTGAAATTAATGCATAAAAGTACATTTCATACTTATCAATTAATGCTTTTTAAGGAACTTTATCTGTACCTGTAAGATAATGCAGTCAATGGATGTACGAATCATAAAATCCTCATCATCATCATCACGAGTTTTATTTATGACAGACATTATAAAATACACATACTGATGCCAACTGTAACTTCACACACCATATATGAAATGGCCAGCATGTAAACCTGGTAATAATGTGCAATAATAAATTATTACATCTAGAAAGTGCATCATGCATACTGACAATAGGTAGTTATACCTGCAAGTGCTGTTGAAACAACCACAACAGATATAAATTAATAATGGTATATAGGTATCACAGTGCATAGTTACTCATGGACAATGTCGATGTAATACTGTACCTCAATAAAGTCAGCGTCAACCATTATGCTTGTTAGTCTTGTAGATTGTTAAAGAGGGAACGTTCTTTTTTTGTTGGTCATAGGTGGAGTATTAGACAGTAAATGATTACTGCTGTCGTATTTTTGGCGTCCCTAGGGCGCAATAACGCTGCGTAACGTCACATTTTATAGAGTCATCTAATTGACACACGCTACCCTACCCTACGCGTGACAGTAGGAAGGTAGTGTTGACGGATAAAGCCTTGCGCAACCAGACATGCTTTTACCCTCTTCAACACTGTACAAGCAAAAAATGCATGATTGCAGCCGCAGACTTTATTGACATACAGTATAACATCGCCATTACCCATCAGAGGCTGTCCACTGTCTGATACAGACATAGAATATACCTTTGCTATCCGTAGCCTTTGTTTCACCTACACTTGCAGGCACACACTTAAATTGTGACAATGCATTATGTTTTTTTAAATGGTTATTTTTTATCGTACATTATTGTGTCATCACATTGATGAGTCCATGCTGGACATGTCATACATGCTGTACAAAGTAACGATTTTATTAACTTAAATAATTGAAATGTCTGTGACTGTCACATCTAAACTGCAATGATGATGATGATGAGTGACTATTACAAAATCCATTGTCTTCACTATGTTATGGTTTAACATAGCGTTCCTTAAGAATTATTCATAAATACAAAAATGGACTTTTATTCTTAAATTTACAACACTATATTTTGTAACCAATTTTTTGGGTGGTGTGTTGTTCCATTTCTTGTTGGCATGTGCATATATGCGTTTATATTTGCAGTGTCTTTATATTTGTTCTTGAAGTTAGGAAACATGTGTATCTTCGTACCGTGTTAGCCAGTAGATAGAAAAATATTTAGACTTGAGAGTCCGCAGTGGTTGTTACCTTTTAATGGATAACTGAAAAGATGGTAACAAATTGCAAGCTTTCGAGGATACTCACGTCTCTTCATCAGGCAAAGACTAAATCAAAAAATGAAGCATCACATATTTCTATACACAACAGGACACAGGAATAGTGAAATAGGTAAGACAAGTAAGTGATGTGTAGCAGAACTCTCATTATCACAGAGGGATGAACATAAATATTGGAACAGGTCCTAGATAAGGATAGAAAGTTTTATTGCCCTCTGATTGGGGTCTGGTTTTGTGTTTCATGCCCCTGGAAGGGCAGAGACGCAGATTCCTTAATTGATATAGAATGACATAAATCCGTGTGATCTATTCATTCCATCACTAACAGTGTCAAAGGTCATGATGAGCTTATATTCTGAAACCTTTGTATCTTTCTCATATTTGAAGTTATATTTTAATACCAGTAATTCCATATCCATCATGCTATGACCGGGCATACAAAATTGTTTTGCCACAGGTAAATCCATTATTTTTTCTCTTATTGTGTGGCGCTGATAATTCATCCTTGTTCTCATTTTTTGGCCGGTCTCCCCTCACTTGTCCCTCCCTCGCTTGTCTTACCTATTCCTGTGTCCTGTTGTGTGTAGAAATATGTGATTCTTCATTTTTTGTTTTAGTCTTAGCCTGATGAAGAGACCTGAGTAGTCTCGAAAGCTTGGAATTTGTTACCATATTTTCAGTTAGCCATTAAACGGTATCAACCACAGAGGACTCTCAAGTATAAATATTTTTCTATTCTTGGAATTGAAATTCATCATTTTATTGTCCTAGTAAAACTTCATTTATTCTTGTTTGAAGTACATACATTTGCAATGGCCACGTAACAAGGCAATAACTCAATATTTTATGCCTACACCCTCCTTGACCCTGGGCTTCAACACCGCCAGTTGCTGCTCAGAAGTGTTAGATGCACAGATGAAAACAATCGCTGATGTGTTTGTGGGGTTCAGTAACGCCTGCTGTTCCCCTGCTGTGTGTCTGGCAAAAATTACTGCTGCTAACTACAACTTCAACTTCAAACATCTCATACTAGGCCTCTGCCTACACCCTCCTTGACCCTGGGCTTCAACACCGCCAGTTGCTGCTCAGAAGTGTTAGATGCACAGATGAAAACAATCGCTGATGTGTTTGTGGGGTTCAGTAACGCCTGCTGTTCCCCTGCTGTGTGTCCGGCAAAAATTACGGCTAGCTACCTAATCATGGTGAAAAAAACATGACATGTCAAAGTGTCTAGTGCTACACATAGATATGAGGCTACACCCTGATTTCTAAGCTGTAAACATTTGAAACGTCAACTTTAAAACCATAAAATGATTAGTCTTTGTCACAAATCTGTTACAAAATAATTGTGACATATTATTACAGATATGCACATGTCGAAAACAAATGCAAACACAAAAGCCTACTTATGCTATAGGATACTGTTGGTCAACCTTGTCACTCCATAGCTTAGACAAATCCAACTCACATCATGACTCAAATTCTGCAATGTTGGAAGTGCATAATGTGGGTTGAACTTTGACAACTGCTGCAGTGCGAAGGTTATACTTCAGTGTTCTTGCCTTTTAAATAAAAGCATACAAGTAAATATAATAATCCAATGTTGATTAAGGGACGTGATGTACACCTGTAATATTGTGCAAACAATGCATGTAGGAATAGTCCTCTTCAACATTACTTATATTTGTGTCATTTTAAAAAATACATATTTAATTAGAAAGTTAACAGCCCATATCATAAAGGTCCTTCATGTAAACATGATAATCGCTAACAAAAATCATGCATTACCTTGGTAAAGTCAATAGTGCATAGTCACAATAGCAAAATATATACCTGTAAGTGGTGCTGAAAGAACGACAACTGATAGAATAGGTGAATGATATCTATTTATCAGACTGAATAGCGACACCTGTACAATGTCGATATAATACTGTACCTTAACAAAACAGCTGTGTCACACCTCACACTCGTTTTTCTTGTAGCTTGTTATGTAATAGGGCACATGCGTGTATGTTTCATCATAGGTGCATGTTTACTGAGTAAAACAGTCATGACAACGCCTTTGTGTTGTCGGTACGCTTGTGATGATGAACGATGCGCACCGTGAATGTTAGTCTGCGTCATAAGACGTACAGACGCTCCAATACCCAACGCGTCACAGCAGGAAGCCAGTCTGTGCGTCCAAACAAAGGCGCAACCATACATGCACGTAACCTTTTATAAAGCTATATAAAAAAAAGGATGTAGTAGTAACGCACACTTTATTGAGGTACAGTATTACATCGCCATTCACCATCTGTGGCTATGCAGTCTCATCTATATATACCTTATCTATCCGTTGTCATGCTTGCAAGTCCACAGTCAGGCATAAATATCTGTTTTCACTCTGCACTATGCACTTTTTAAATTTTTTGTTTGTTAATATAAATGATTGGCACATATTATCAGTATTACATGATGGAAATTTTAGATATTTTTAAAAAATTTTTAGTGATATTATTCACCAAATGTAAAGTTTTATGAATGTCAAAGATAACTTGTAATGCTGATTATGTTTTTAAGTCAGCCATTCATTGTCTACACAATAAAAATGGTGTACATACTGTTACTTAGCCATCATTAATGGATTCTGATATGTACTTGTATGCTTTTATTTTAAACCGTATAGCAGATTATTTAACCTATTTTAATTGTGGTTTGCATTGCTTTGCAACATGTTAATGTATGCGTTTATGTTTGTAAATTATTAATTTACATATATTTTTTTAAGTAAAATCATCATCTTATGGTACTAAAGGTTATATTTCTCTTGTTTGG
>JARQOD010000003.1:187742306-187767149 GCA_033576555.1 Oophaga sylvatica | reverse complement strand
AAAAGTTTATAAAGCTGGGTGTGAAAAAAAAAAATCAATTTTCCACAAAAATGATTTTTTAGTCCCAAATTTTTGAATTTTCCCAAGGAAATTGGACCCCAAAAGTTGTTGTCCAATTTGTCCTGAGTATGCTGATACCCCATATGTGGGGGGGGGGAAAACTGTTTGGGCGCACGGCAGGGCTTGGAAAGGAAGTAGTAACGTTTTGGAATGCAGACGTTAATGGGGGACATGTTCCGTTTGCAGTGCCCCAGATGAGCCTAAACAGTGGAAACCCCCACAAGTGACCCCATTTGGAAACTAGACCCCCTAAGGAACTTATCTAGATCTTTGGTGAGCACTTTGAACCCCCAAGTGCTTCACACAAGTTTATAATGCCCGGGCATGAAAATAAAAAATCCTATTTTTTTCCCACAAAAATTATCTTTTAGTCACTAATTTTTTATTTTCCCAAGGGTAACAGGAGAAATTGGACCACATAAGCTGTTGTACAATTTGTCCTGAGTATGCTGATACCCCATATGTGGGGGGGAATCACTGTTTGGGCGCACGGCAGAGCTCGGAATGGAAGGAGCACCATTTGACTTTTTCCAACCAAAATTGGCTGGAATTGAGTTTGGATGCCATGTTGCATTTGGAGAGCCCCTGATGTGCCTAAACAGTGGAAACCCCCCACAAATGACCCCATTTGGGAAACTAGACCCCCTAAGGAACTTATCTAGATTTCTGATGAGCAATTTGAACCCCCAAGTGCTTCACACAAGTTTATAACGTAGAGCCGTAAAATTGAAAAAATCATATTTTTTCCACAAAAATGATCTTTTCACCCCAATTTTTATTTTTCCCAAGGGTAAAAAGACTCCAAAAGTTATTGTGCAATTTGTCCTGAGTGCGCTGATACCCCATATGTGGGGGTAAACCACTGTTTGGGTGCATGGCAGAGTTTGGAAGGGAAGGAGCGCCGTCTGACTTTTTCAACGCAGAATTGGCTGGACGCCATGTCGTGTTTGGAGAGCTCCTAATCTGCCTAAACAGTGGAAACCCCATAAATGACACCATTTTGGAAACTAGACCCCTCAAGGAACTTATCTAGATGTGTGGTGAGAACTTTCAACCCCCAGGTGTTTCACTAAAGTTTATAACGTACAGCCGTAAAATAAAAAATCTTTTTTTTTTTTTTACAAAAATGATTTTTTCGCCCCCAATATTTATTTTCACAAGGGTAACAGAAGAAATTGGAACGCAAAAGTTGTTGTCAAATTTGTCCTGAGTACACTGATACCCAATATGTGGGCGAAAACTACTGTATGGGCACACTTCGGGGCTCGTAAGGGAAGTAGTGACGTTTTGGATTGCAGACTTTGATGGAATGGTCTGGGGGCGTCATGTCACATTTGGAGAGCCCCTGATGCACCTAAACAGTGGAAACCCCCCACAAGTGACCCCATTTTGGAAAATAGACCCCACAAGGAACTTATCTAGATGTGTGGTGAGCACTTTGAACCCCGAAGTGCTTCACAGAAGTATATAACGCACAGCCGTAAAAATAAAAAATCCTTTTTTTTTTACAAAAATGATTTTTTCGCCCCAAATATTTTATTTTCACAAGGGTAATAGGAGAAATTGGACCCCAAAAGTTGTTGTCCAATTTGTCCTGAGTACGCTGATACCCAATATGTGGGAGAAAACTACTGTATGGGCGCACGTCAGGGCTCGGAAGGGAAGTAGTGACGTTTTGGATTGCAGACTTTGATGGAATGGTCTGGGTGCTTCATGTCGCATTTGGAGAGCCCCTGATGCGCCTAAACAGTGGAAACCCCCCACAAGTGACCCCATTTTGGAAAATAGACCCCACAAGGAACTTATCTAGATGTGTGGTGAGCACTTTGAACCCCGAAGTGCTTCACAGAAGTGTATAACGCACAGCCGTAAAAATAAAAAATCTTTTTTTTTTTTGCAAAAATGATTTTTTCGCCCCAATATTTTATTTTTACAAGGGTAACAGGAGAAATTGGACCCCAAAAGTTGTTGCCCAATTTGTCCTGAGTACGCTGATACCCAATATGTGGGAGAAAACTACTGTATGGGTACACGTTGGGGCTCGGAAGGGAAGTAGTGACGTTTTGGATTGCAGACTTTGATGGAATGGTCTGGGGGCGTCATGTCGCATTTGGAGAGCCCCTGATGGCGCCTAAACAGTGGAAATCCCCAAAACGTGACCCCATTTTGGAAAATAGACCCCACAAGGAACTTATCTAGGTGTGTGGTGAGCGCTATGAAGCCCCAAGTGCTTCACAGAAGTTTATAATGTACAGCCGTAAAAACAAAAAAATAATTTTTTTTGTACAAAAATGATATTTTCGCCCCCAGTTTTTTATTTTCCCAAGGGTAACAGAAGAAATAGGACAAATTGCACAATAACTCTTGGGGTCCAGAGTACGCTGATACCCCATATGTGGGGATAAACTACTGTTTGGACGCATGGCAGAGCTCAGAAGTGAAGGAGCACCGTTTGACTTTTTCAACGCAGAATTGGCTGGAATTGAGATCAGACGCCATGTCACATTTGGAGAGCCCCTGATGTGCCTAAACAGCGGAAACCCCCCAATTCTAACTCCAACCCTAACCCCAACACACCCCTAACCCTAGTCCCAACCCTAACCACAAAACCTAACCCTAACACACCCCTAATCCCAACCCTAACCCTAATCCTAACTTTAGCGCCAACCCTAACCCTAACTTTAGCCGCAACCCTAACCCTAACCCTAATGGGAAAATGGAAATAAATACATTTTTTTAATTTTATTATTTTTCCCTAACTAAGGGGGTGATAAAGGGGGGTTTGATTTACTATTTATAGCGGGTTTTTATGATTGGCAGCTGTCACGCTAAAAGACGCTTTTTATTGCAAAAATAGTTTTTTGCATCGCCACATTTTGAGAGCTATAATTTTTGCATATTTTGGCCCACAGAGTCATGTGAGGTCTTATTTTTTGCGGGACGAGTTGACGTTTTTATTTGTACCATTTTTGAGCAGGTGACATTTTTTGATCGCTTTTTATTTCGATTTTTGGGAGGTTAGAATGAACAAAAATCAGCAATTCATGAATTTCTTTTGGGGGAGGCGTTTTTATTGTTCCGCGTGTGGTAAAATTGATAAAGCAGTTTTATTCTTCGGGTCAGTACGATTAGGGCGATACCTCATATATATCATTTTTTTATGTTTTGGCGCTTTTATAGAATAAAAACAATTTTATATAAAAAATTATTATTTTTGCATCGCTTTATTCTGCGAGCTATAACTTTTTTATTTTTTCGCTGATGATGCTGTATGGCAGCTCGTTTTTTGCGGGACAAGATGACGTTTTCAGCGGTACCATGTTTATTTATATCGGTCTTTTTGATCGCGCGTTATTCCACTTTTTGTTAGGCGGTATGATGATAAAGCATTGATTTTTTTGCTTCGTTTTTTTTTTTTTTTTAAGGGGTTCACTAAAGGGGTTAACTAGTGGGACAGTTTTATAGGGGGGGTCGTTACGGACGCGGCAATACCAAATATGTGTACTTTTATTGTTTTGTTTTTTTTATTTACAGGAAGAAATGAATTTATTGGGGAATATATATATTTTTTTTTATTTATTTTGGATTTTTTTTATAACATGTTTATTTTTATTTTTTTAACTTTTTTACTTTGTCCCAGGGTGGGACTTCACTGTATTTTATCAAATCGCTGGTGTGACAGTGTGCACAGCACTCTGTCACACCAGCGATCGCTCAGGCATAGCTGCAGGCTTCTCAGTGCCTGCTCTCAGCAGGCACTGAGGAAGCCGCCTCCCTCCAGGACCCCGGCGCCATCTTGGATCCGGGTCCTGGGAGGGAGGAAGCCCTCAGAACAGCGCGATCACATCGCGCTGGTCTGAGGGTCTCAGGGGGGCGCGTAGGGAGCCCCCACCCTGCGCGATCCTCCCCTGTGCCCCCAGTACACCGCGATCATGTTTGATCGCGGTGTGCTAGGGGTTAATGTGCCGGGAGCGGTCCGTGACCGCTCCTGACACACAGTCATGGGTGTCAGCTGTGATAATCAGCTGAAACCCGGCGGCGATTAGCTGCGCTCCCCTCAGGAGCGCAGCTGATCGCCTATGACGTACTATCCCGTCCATGGGCAGAATGGCACGGGTTTTATGGACGGGATAGTACGTCTAATGTCAGAGAGGGGTTAATTATTTAAATAAATAATTTTAAAAAAGCCGTGGGGTCCCCTCATTTTTGACAACCAGTCTTGCTAAAGCACACAGTTGGGGGCTGGTATTATCACAGACTGGTAAGGGGCCTGGATATAGGCCCCCTTAGCCTAAAAATAGCAGCCAACAGCTGCCCAAAAAAGGCACATCTATTAGATGCGCCAATTCTTGCTCTTTGCCCGACTCTTCATATTTGTTCATATTTGTTCATATTTGTGGGGTTGATGTCACCTTTTTATTGCCAGGTGACATCAAGCCCACGGGTTAGTAATGAAGAGGCATCTGTAAGACACCTAGTCATTACTAATCCTATAGTTATATGGTAAAGAATGGTAAAGCCAGAATAAAGTCCTTTATTAGCAATAAGACTAAACACAGTTTTCCTTTTTTATTTAAAAATAGCAAACACAGTTATACTCACTTAACACCTAATTCCACTGAATCCCTCGAGCTCCTGTAATAAAACTAAAATAAAAAAATAACTATATCCCTCACCTGTCGGTCGTTCTGTCCCACGCCGTAATCCATGTCTGGGGGATTAATAGATTTCAAGCTGAACGGTGCCAAGATGTGACCGTCCAGGCTAAGAATCACTGATGAATAAGCTGCTGCGAGTGCAGCGTCAGTGATTGGCGGTGACATCATCGAGGTTACCTCTGGTCACTGAGGCTGCATTCCCAGCAGTATTGAACTGCCGTGACCCACAGCTGTGCGTTTTGCCTGGCTGTTTATCAAAAATACAGAGAAATCCACTCAGGTTTTTTTTTAAATTATTTATTTACAGCGCAGGAGCGGCTGATGAATACTCCCATCCGCCGCTCCTGCTCTCACAGTTATTAGCGGCAGCAGGTGTCAGCTAAAGGGAGCTGTAGCACCATCAGCTGACACCAGTGACCGGAGGTAAACTTTATACCTCCTATCACAGCTGAGAGCTCACGTTGTCTTTTGACAGCATGAGAACTGTGGCTCTCTGACCGGCAGTGATGATTTCACTGCCGATCAGAAGTGCTACGCCGGTGTTTACCACGCTGTCATACAGCGTGGAAACACTGACTTTTGTGGTGTGTATGTTCGGCTATATTTGGCGATTAAATCCCCAAATATTGCAAATTCGGCGATTGTGAGCTGAACCGAATATTGAAATTCGCTCATCTCTAATCACTACCTTCTTTCGTTCTCTTTCAAGAACTTAGGACACCCCTACCTACCACCCTTATAGAAATATACAGTATGTGTCATTAATACCCAGAAACTTATGAGGAGTTTTCCATCATGACTGACCCGAATCTCCTCCTTCCCATGTCCTGACTCAGCTCTGAAACATAATAATGAAACACTGCAAAGTGCCCTGGATGAAGCTGCACCTTCCACACATAGAACTACATAGAAAACACATAGAACAATTTGGCACAGATGGTGGCAACCCTGTCACACGCTTCAAACACATTGTCTACAGTGGTTTTCCAGGTGCGCTGAACATCAGTGGAGAAAATTTCTTTTTGGCCGTAGATTTCATCCATTATAAGTTTATGCTTAAAATATATAACTCTGCCCTTCATCTTCAACCAAACAAGTTTATTTTACTGCCCTCTGTTGCGATCGGGTACACAGCATGGCTTACCCAGCCAACACTCCCATGTCGTCGAACCATAACGACGATGGGGTATGCATCCCAGGTGATCATGGAATGTGGACCCACTGGACCACAGGGGGGACCCGGGCCTACCTGGACTAGGGAAGGGTAGCGACCCGTGTCAGTGGCAGCTGAGCTTGTGGACAAGATGGCCATATGCAGGACTAAAGGACACCGCACAACTTCAGGTATGAAGAACATAATGTTTACTTAAATAAAGCAAAAGACATGTAAACACCAGGTTCCGGAATATGCACATCGTGAAGGAAACACATCTCAAGTTGACAGGCGAAGCAAGAGGTCATCACGGGTTGACACAGTCCAGAGTCATCTGGCACAGGCATACTAGGATGGCTTCTCTCTCAGGCCTCAGGCATAGCACAGGCACAGCAGGAAAACATCAGACACCGTCCTCGGACTAGCTTCAGACGATGGCAGGAGGTCATCACGGGTTGACACAGTCCGGAGTTGTATGGCACAGGCATACTAGGATGGCCTCTCTCTCAGGCCTTGGGCATAGCACAGGCTCAGCAGAACTTCAGACACTGACCTCAGGCAGACTTCAGAAGATGGCTAGGGTCATCACGGGTTGATGCAGTCCAGGGTTATTTAGCACAGGCATACTAGGATGGCCTCTCTCAGGCCTCAGGCATAGCGCAGGCACAGCAGGAGAACATCAGACACTGACCTCAGGCAGCCTTCAGGCAACGGCAGGAGCCATCACGGGTAAGACCTCAGGGAACCAGCAGGAAATCAGAACATAAGCAAGACACGGATAGCACAGGTCCAGGAATGTTGGCACTAGAGCATCGGGCATCGGCTGGTCAGGTCCAGGACTCACTGGCGGAACTGTCACTGGGGAACAGAGCTGGAGACTCCCGGAAACCATGGAAGATGAATCCATCCAGGAACACAAGCTGGACTGGCTCAAGAGCACAACATAGACCCCCAGAACCAGGGACTGGACATCTGGACACAGGCTGGACATCGGAACACAGACAGACATCCGAACTCAGGCAGGACATCTGGACACAGGCGGGACATCAGAACACGGACTGGACTTCGGAACATGGACTGGACATCGGAACACGGACTGGTCATTGGAATACAGACTGTGATCGGAGCACGGACTAGTCATCAGAACACGGACTAGTCATTGGAACACGGACTAGTCATCAGAACACAGACTGGACATCGGAACACGAACTGGACATCGGAACACGGACTGGACATCAGCACACGGAATAGACATCAGTACATCGTGACTCAAGCCGGACATCAGGTCATCAGGGCACAAGCCAGACACGAGGACATCAGGATTCGGATCCCAGGTAGAACATCAGATCACTAACATCGGACTCCTGACAGCTGGCAACGATCAACAGGTTCCAGACATAAGGCTGCGGACATCAGGCTCCGGACATGAGACTGCAGTCATCTGGCTCCGGACATCTGGTAGCGATCGGCAGGCTCCGGGCATCGGGCAGTTAAGGATAGGATCCGGACATCTGGAAGTGGTCATCAGACACCGGACATCAGGCCGTGGTAATCAGGCTCCGGACAAGAAGCCACAGTCATCGGGCTACAGACATCTGGCAGCGACCTAAAAAGGAAATCAAGAGGTCTGGTGCAAGCCCCGCAGGGTTGAACTGAAGCTGGCCGGGGATTGCACCGAATAACAAGCTGAGCACAGAGTAGCAGAGACTCAGCAGACACACCGGACTCCTACTTCCAAGATGAACTTAGGCTAGATCACAGAAAATTAGTTAGCAAAGAGTCACAGTAACTGGGCACAGGGTTCAGGACACAGAAGGACTTCAGGAACATAACACAGCAGGAATCAGGATTTCAGGAACACAACACAGCAGGAATCAGGACTAGGACTTTGGTACCAACACATAAACAGGATAAGTCCAGGAACTCAGACATCATCTGTCCCAAAGCTGATAACAGAAATGGATCTGGGTATTCTGCCCCAGAGCACGTGGAAGACAGGCATCAGCTCACCTAAACCTGCAGGCAGGCATGACAGGTACTGAACACCAAACAGACATAGCAAGACTCAGAAACTTAATGCGAAGCTCTGGCAACGCACCACAGGGCAGGGGAACTTTATATAGGAGCTGCCTGACAGCGATATGCTGGAGCAGCAATTCTAGCACACACCCATTCCTCATAAAAGCAGTAGAGGTGTGGCCCCGTGCACCATAAGCACAGCCAGACACAAATCAGCATAGCAAAGGACACCTGGCAGCGGTTGCAAGCCTGAACACACATGGTAAGTCATGCACAACTGCAGAGGACCTTGCAACCCGTGGGTAGCTTCCACAGCTGTAGTCAGGGACCTCACATGCGGGTGGTCATGCAGCGCAGCGGAGACACTCACGCATGTACGGCTATGCAGTGGAGCCGGGAACTGAGCAACATCCATACAGGTAACTGACAACAGCATTCCAGCTCATTAGAGGGAAAGGAGCAAAGGGTTAAAGCAGAGATATGCAGAGTAACGCAGGGTAAACAAAGTACAAACACAGCAGTGCTACACCCTCATCAGCCAGCAATCCTAAATGACTCTGTGACACTTTTCATTCCCTCCATAGTTCAGGAGTGCAGGCCCTAACCACCAAGCTCAGCACTGACGATCTGGTCAATTACTCCAAAGAAAAAAATGACTATATTGAACAATTTTCCCCCAATCTCCCAATATCATGCATTCTTTTTCCTCTTGAATTTAATCTAACTCACATTCTATTTTTGAACACTCAATTGTACAATCGTCCCCTGACATGACCCCCTCATTATTGCAAAATACCAGTGATTGTCCGCTGTCTCCAACATCATGTCAACATTACCTATCTAAAACTGAATCTGTCAAAAACTGATCTCCTTGTGTTTCCTTCTTCTATTAACCTTCCTAAACCCATGTGGTTCTACCGTAGCTCTCAAGAAGCACGCTTGCTGCCTTGGGGTTATATTTGACTCAGATCTTTCCTTCACTGCCTACATCCGTTCACTTGCTCACTCATGTCATCTGCACATCAAAAAGATGTCTAGAATTCGACCTTTTTTAACCTTTGACTCTGCAAAAACTCTTATTTTTGCTGTTATTCAATCTTGTCTGTGCTATTGTAACTCTCTTCTAATCAGTCTCCTACTTACTAAACTCTCCCCTCTCCAATCCATCCTGAATGCACCAACGAGGGTCATATCCCTGTCCAAATGCTACACCGATGCCTCCACCCTGCGCTAGTGATTGCCCTGTTTACCCATCTGCTATAGAATATATAATAAAATATTATTATTAATTCAATGTAATCTTCTCTCTCTTAAACAAAGCGCTCCACAGTTCTCTTCCACCCCATCTTCATATTTGTCTGTCTATGATCCTACCTGTACCTTCCATTCTGCTAATGACTAGTGTTGAGCATTCCGATACCGCAAATATCGGGTATCGGCCGATATTCGCGGTATCAGAATTCCGATACTGAGTTCCGATACTTTTGCCATATCGTATACCGGAATTGGAAGTTCCCAAAATGCTATGAAAGGCAGTGTGATTTGATTCAGCCAATGAGGAATCCTAAGAAGTGTGAGCACATCCTGTAATGCTGCGGTCATGTTAACTAATGGCATGGCTGTGATTGGCTGCTGAAATGATGTCAGAATGCACTATAAAAGGCGCCGCCGCCCATTTTGGTTTCACTCTGCTGTGAATTCAGTTAGGGACAGAACGCTGCTCTTCTGACACTGAGGGACAGTTAGAGTTTGTGATTTTGTGAATTGTTCTTTAGGCAGGCTAGTTTACCAACCGCTGTGTAAAGCTTCCTTTTGCCTTGCAATGCTGTTTTCACAGCTGTCTGCAAGGTCTGTGTGTGAGTGCAGGTCACGCTGCAGTTTGGTCTGCATCCACCGCTGGTTGTAGTCAGCTGCACGTGTCACTGCCTCATCCTTTTTTTTTTGTAATTGGTGCTGCTCAATTCAATTTAAATTAACTCTCATCCATTAGTGTGCCACGCTTCCATCCGTATCCAATACATTGGCTGCAAACACTATAGAAGTACATAGCGGAGCCTTTCAGAGCTAGTGAACAGTTGTCTGCAGTGTTCACGGCTGTCTGTGAGGTCTCTTTGTGAGTGCAGCTCACGCTGAAGTTAGTTCTGCATCCACTGCTGGTTGTAGTCTGCTAAGCGTGTGTCACTGCCTCATACTTTTTTTTTTGTAATTGGTGCTGCTCAATTCAATTTAAATTAACTCTCATCTATTAGTGTGCCGCGCTTCCATCCGTATCCAATACAATGGTAGCAAACACTATAGAAGTACATAGCGGAGCCTTTCAGAGCTAGTGAACAGTTGTCTGCAGTGTTCATGGCTGTCTGTGAGGTCTCTTTGTGAGTGCAGCTCACGCTGAAGTTAGTTCTGCATCCACTGCTGGTTGTAGTCTGCTAAGCATGTGTCACTGCCTCATACTTTTTTTTTTTGTAATTGGTGCTGCTCAATTCAATTTAAATTAACTCTCATCTATTAGTGTGCCACGCTTCCATCCGTATCCAATACATTGGTTGCAAACACTATAGAAGTACATAGCGGAGCCTTTCAGAGCTAGTGAACAGTTGTCTGCAGTGTTCACGGCTGTCTGTGAGGTCTCTTTGTGAGTGCAGCTCACGCTCAAGTTAGCTCTGCATCCACTGCTGGTTGTAGTCTGCTAAGCGTGTGTCACTGCCTTAAACTTTTTTTTTTGTAATTGGTGCTGCTCAATTCAATTTAAATTAACTCTCATCTATTAGTGTGCCGCGCTTCCATCCGTATCCAATACATTGGTTGCAAACACTATAGAAGTACATAGCGGAGCCTTTCTGAGCTAGTGAACAGTTGTCTGCAGTGTTCACGGCTGTCTGTGAGGTCTCTTTGTGAGTGCAGCTCACGCTGAAGTTAGTTCTGCATCCACTGCTGGTTGTAGTCTGCTAAGCGTGAGTCACTGCCTCATACTTTTTTTTATTTTGTAATTGGTGCTGCTCAATTCAATTTAAATTAATTCTCTCCTATTAGTGTGCCGCGCTTCCATCCGTATCCAATACATTGGTTGCAAACACTAGATAGGAGTGGATAGAGGAGCCTTTCGGCTGGTTTGCGGCCTGCAGGACCAGCCAGATTAGTATTACCCTATTTTTTGTAGCCTTATCTATTGCATTGTAGTTTCCTGCATTGTAAGAGCTACAAAAAGTTTGTGATACTATCGATTGTACATCTTTTGTCTCAATCACAACCTTTGTTTTTTTTGTGAAAAACACAAAAAAGTGAATAAAGTTCACCAAACACTACACTTGACACTTTTAGGCCACATTAGCTCATATTAAAGTGTAGTCCACACTTAATAAACTTAGTGTTTCTTATACCTGTTAGCAGCTGTTCAGGAATAAGCACACTAAGGCCTTAGTACTTTTCTGCCTATCTTTATCAATCTACCAAGATGAAGAAGGCAGGGAGTAAGGCACGTGGTCGTGGGTGTGGAGTTCCAGCAGGGAGAGGACGTGGGGATTCTGTGCCTGCTGCAGGCACCAGTGACACATCATCCCCCAGTTTTCTCCGGGAGTGGTCCTTTATGCGCAGCTTTGTAGAAGCTCGCCATACCCCCCTTGCTGCGGGAAGAACAAATTGAAGCCGTTGTCGGATGGATGGCAGCTAACGCATCGACTTCAATTACTTCCACATCCTTTCAGGACCAGAGCACTGAAGAGCAACCATCTGTCTCTTCACCACCTGCCAAATTGCCCAGGCAGTCAGAGAGCTCTGTACAGGAGCCAGCTCAGTCTCTACTTCTGTTCTCTGAATCTGTTGGCTTGGAAAGAGGGGGCCAGCCAAGCAGCATTCTAGAATGTGAAGAAGAGGGAGTATGCAGTGATGCGCAACTGCTTTGTCTCTCTGAATCTGAAGAGGCGGGTGGGCCAGTGCCTATGGTCAGCACACCTCAGAACGTATCTGATGATGATGAGACTCAGGTGCCAGTTTTTGTTGCGCATGGTGCTGGCCAGACGACCCAGGAGAAGCAAGTGTTTGAAGAGGGTAGTGGAGATGATGAGGTCCTTGACCCATCATGGCGTGAGGAACAGGAAGGTGGTGGGAGCAGCTCTGAGGAAGAGATTCTCCGAACGGTCCAAACAGGAGGGAGAGGTAGGCTTCAGACTCGGTTGCCTGTAGCCTCCAATTTGGCACCCGTTCGGAGCAGTTCACTTCCAAAAGTCAAAACGGGCGCTCCCAGGACTTGCAGTGCGTGGTCCTTTTTTGACACAGTTGCAGAAGACCTTTGCTTTGTCAAATGCAAGCTGTGTAATCAAAAAGTAAAAGAGGTAAAAGTGTCAGCAACCTGTTATGTTTCGATAGCTGAGGAGAAAAATCAAAAATGGCAAAACTCCAGAGAGACTGGAACCTATTGGATTGCAGTAACCTGAACTAACCACACAACTAGAGGTAGCCATGGAGCGTTCCTACGTTGATCCTAGATGCCTCGTCACAGCCTGAGAGATAACTACACCTAAATGCAGAAAGAGGAAAGCTATCTGCCCCGGCGCAGATCCTCAAAGAAAATAGGAAGCCCCCAAACATGTAATGTTAGACAAGAAGAAGCACGGACACAGTCAGAAAATAGAATGAGCGAATGCTGAGGCCCAATCTGTCTAGACAGAATAGTACAGGAAAGAATTCTGACTGCAATCCAACAAAAAACCCTAAAAAATACCAACTCTTCTGATTGCAAAAAACACCTGAGATCACACGATCTCCACCACCTAAATCAGATCTCTGGTGTAACAAAACTAAGCCGCAGCCACTGAAAAAACAGGAAAAAGCAAATGAACAAATAACAGTGGCTACAGATAAACTGAGAGGAGCACAGGCCCCAGGAGGGGACCCGGCCGCGACCTCCACAAAAGTGCAGAAAATTATGCAAAAAGCCAGCACAAAAAGAAAAGCAGAAAATATCTTATCTGAAAGCAGCAGATGCATGCAAGACTCCAGCAGACTTCCAAATGAACCAGGAACCACAATTGAGACAAGAACAATTGATCACCGGCGACCATCATGGGAGGGAACCTCCCTTGTATCAGTCCAGTCCGTGATCCCAGATTGCCATTCCTCGCTGTAAGGTTCAGTACTGTCTGCAACCACCAGAGGGAGCCTCTGCTCAGAAACCATCTCCAGCACATTCATAACAGTACCCCCCCTTGAGGAGGGGTCACCGAACCCTCACTTGTGCAACCAGGCCGATCAGGATGAGCTCGGTGGTAGGCACCTATCAGTCTCCTAGCATGGATGTCCGAAGCAAACACCCAAGAATTGTACTCCTGACCATAACCTCTCCACTTAACCAAATACTGGAGTTTCTGTCTAGAAAAACGAGAATCCAATATTTTCTCAACCACATACTCCAGATTGCCCTCAACCAAAACAGGGTCAGGAGGCGCAGCCATAGGAACCACTGACTCGACAAACCTCTTCAATAAGGACTTGTGGAACACGTTATGGATCTTAAATGTCCCTGGAAGAAGCAAACGGAAGGAAACAGGATTAAGAATCTCCATGATCTTATAAGGTCCAATGAACCTAGGCTTAAACTTTGGAGATGCAACCCTCATAGGGATATTTCTTGAGGACAACCAAACCATGTCCCCCCACTTTAAACCGAGGACCATCAGTCCTATGCCGGTTGGCAAACCGTTGGGCCTTCTCCTGAGAGAGAGACAACCTCTCCACTACCTGGTCCCAAATCTGCTGCATATGCTCCACAACAGGGTCAACACCCGGACAGACAGAAGCCTCCGCCTGTCCAGAAGAAAATCGAGGGTGAAACCCAGAATTGCAGAAAAATGGAGACATCAAGGTGGCAGAGCTAGCCCTATTATTAAGAGCAAACTCAGCCAAAGGCAAAAAAGAGACCCAGTCATCTTGATCAGCAGAAACAAAACATCTCAAATAAGTCTCCAAGGTCTGGTTTGTTCTCTCGGTTTGTCCATTGGTCTGAGGATGAAATGCAGAGGAGAAAGATAATTGAACACCAAGTTTAGAACAAAATGTCCTCCAAAATCTGGAAACAAACTGGACTCCTCTGTCAGACACAATGTTCTCCGGAATGCCATAAAACCGAACCACGTGCTGAAGGAACAAAGGCACCAGTTCGGAGGAGGAAGGTAACTTAGGTAATGGCACAAGATGTATCATCTTGGAAAACCTATCACAGAATACCCAGATAACGGTCATTTTCTGAGAAACAGGGAGGTCGGAAATAAAATCCATAGAGATATGTGTCCATGGCCTCTTGGGCACAGGTAATGGCATTAACAAACCACTAGAGTGAGAGCAAGGCTTGGAACGAGAGCAAGTCCCACAGGACTGCACAAATTCCCTGACGTCACGAGACAAAGTAGGCCACCAAAAGGACCGACTCACCAAGTCTCTGGTACCAAAAATCCCGGGATGACCAGCCACGCGGAACAATGAATTTCAGACATCACACTCTTCTTCCACTGGTCTGGGTCAAACAGTTTCCCAATATGGCATCGCTCAGGTTTATTCTCCTGACACCCTTCCAGAGCCAGTTTCAAATGGGGTGAGATGGCGGAAAGTACTACACCCTCTTTCAAAATAACAGCAGGATCAGATAACTCAGGAGAGTCCGCAAAGAAACTTCTCGAGAGGGCATCCGCCTTAACATTCTTAGTGCCAGGAAGAAAAGAAATCACAAAATTAAAACGTGTGAAAAACAAGGCCCACCTGGCCTGTCTAGGATTAAGTCGCTTGGCTGATTCGAGATAAACCAGGTTCTTATGGTCCGTGAGGACCACCACCTGATGTTTGGCTCCTTCCAGCCAATGTCTCCACTTTTCAAAGGCCCACTTCATGGCCAATAACTCCCGATTACCCACGTCATAATTACGTTCAGTTGGAGAAAATTTTCGAGAGAAAAAGGCACAAGGGTTACTCTTAGTGGTCTCTGGATCTCTTTGGGACAAAACGGCACCTGCCCCAATTTCAGAGGCATCAACCTCCACCTTAAACGGTAGAGAAACATCAGGCTGCCGTAGAACAGGAGCAGAAGTGAATCTCTGCTTAAGTTCCTGAAACGCAGAAACTGCCTCAGGAGGTCAATTCACCACATCAGAACCCTTTTTTGTCATATCAGTCAATGGTTTAACAATACCAGAGAAATTACCAATAAATTTACGATAAAAATTGGCAAAACCCAAAAATCTCTGAAGAGCCTTTAATGAAGTAGGTTGGACCCAATCACAGATGGCCTGAACCTTGACCGGGTCCATTTCAATAACAGATGGAGACAAAATGAATCCCAGAAATGAGACCTTCTGTACGCCAAAAAGACACTTTGATCCCTTCACATACAGTGCATTCTCTCTCAAAATCTGGAACATAATCCGAACATGTTTCACATGAGAGTCCCAGTCATTGGAAAAAAATCAAGATATCATCCAAATAAACAATCAGAAATTTATCCACAAAATCCCTGAAAATATCATTCATGAAGGATTGGAAGGAGCATTAGTGAGCCCAAAGGGCATCACTAGGTACTCAAAATGCCCCTCTGGGGTATTAAACGCCGTCTTCCATTCATCCCCATGCTTAATGCGAATAAGGTTATACGCCCACCTGAGGTCAAGCTGGTAAACCAACTAGCACTTTTCACTCTGGAAAACAGGTCAGAAATCAAGGGTAACGGATATTGATACTTCACAGTGATCTTATTCAAGAGACGATAATCAATACACGGCCTCAATGAACCATCTTTTTTGGCCACAAAGAAAAAACCGGCGCCCAAGGGTGAAGCGGATGGTCTAATATGACCCTCCTCCAATGACTCCTTGATATAAGATCGCATAGCATCGTCTTCAGGTACAGACAAGCTAAAAAGGCGACCTTTAGGAAATTTACCACAAGGCACTAATTCAATAGCGCAATCATAGCTCCTGTGAGGGGGAAAGGATGCAGATTTACTTTCACTAAATACATCCGAAAAATCAGTCAAAAAATCAGGAACATCCTGAGACTGGGGAGAGGCAGAAAAAATAGGAGTGTCAGTATTAACACATTGGCAGCCCCAACTGGTCACAGACACAGATTTCCAATCCAAAACAGGATTATGAGACTGTAACCAAGGGAAACCTAGTACAATAATGTCATGCAGATTATGCAGCACCAGAAATTTGCAACTCTCCTGATGATCTGGTTCAACCCTCATTATCACCTGAGTAGAAACTGGGGTTTATTCTCCGCCAAAGGGGTAGAATCAATGCCCAGTAGGGGAATAGACTTCCGCAGGGGTATCATGGGAAACCCACAATGTTTGGCAAAGTCAAAATCCATCATGTTAATAGCTGCTCCTGAATCAACAAAAGCCTGAGCAGAAAATGTGGACAGGGAGCAAATCAGGGTAACAGTCAACAGAAATTTAGTCTGAACACTACCCAAGACAACTGAGCGTGCAGAACGTCTTCCCCGCTTAGGGCAGACGGAAAGAGCATGAGAGGCATCACCACAGTAGAAACATAACCCATTGCGCTTTCGAAACTCATGACGCTGAGCCCCAGAAGTCACTCCATCACACTGCATGGGCCCAGGAGCTGGCTCACAAGGCAACACCATCTTACGCATACCTCTGCGCTCACGCAAACGTCTGTCAATTTAAATAGCCAATGACATAGAATCATTGAGACCAGAGGGGACAGGGAATCCCACCATAACATCCTTTACATTCTCTGACAGTCCCTTCCGAAAAAGGGCTGCCAAAGCATCATCATTCCATTTGGTCAGGACTGCCTACTTTCGGAATTTCTGACAGTACAACTCAGCATCTTCAAGACCCTGATTTAATGCCAACAAGGATTTTTCAGCTTGATTAGTGACATTAGGTTCATCGTACAATAAACCCAGAGCCAGAAAAAATACATCAATATCATTCAAAACAGGATCCCCAGGTGTCAGGGAAAAAGCCCAATCCAGAGGGTCGCCGCGCAGGAGAGAGATGACAATTTGAACCTGCTGTGCTGCGCTCCCCAAGGACTTAGGTTTTAAGGCAAAAAACAACTTACAGTTATTTTTGAATTTCAGAAATTTAGCCCGATCCCCCAAAACAAATCTGGCATGGGAATCCTAGGTTCCACAACCGGCAACCCAGCAAGATAGGTAGCAATACTCCGAACCTCAGTGGCAAGCTGGTCTACATGGCCAGACAACTGCGCAAACTCCTTTGAGAGAAAAAAAAATCCTCCTCAGCACCCAGAGAAAAAGAGGGAAAAAATGCAACAAACAGAAAAAAAAATCTTTGACAACTCTGACAACTTTTTTTTCTTTCCACACTATTTTTCCCTTCTGTGAGTACCATATAATTTTCAGTTTGTGCCGGTGATACTGTTATGTTTCGGTAGCTGAGGAGAAAAAGCAAAAACGGCAATACACCAGAGAGGCTGGAACCTATTGGATTTCAGTAACCTGAACTAACCACACAACTAGAGGTAGCCGTGGAGCGTTCCTACGTTGATCCTAGACGCATCGTCACAGCCTGAGAGATAACTACACCTAAAGGCAGAAAGTTGAAAGCTATCTTCCCCGGAGCAGATCCCCAAAGAAAATAGGAAGCCCCCAAACATGTAATGGCGGTTAGACAAGAAGAAGCACGGACACAGACAGAAAATAGAATGAGCAAACGCTGGGGCACAATCTGTCTAGACAGAAAAGTAGAGGAAAGAATTCTGACTGCAATCCAACAAAAAAACCTAAAAAATACCAACTCTTCTGATTGCAAAAAACACCTGAGATCACACGATCTCCACCACCTAAATCAGATCTTTGGTGTAACAAAACTAAGCTGCAGCCACTGAAAAAACAGGAAAAAGCAAATGAACAAATAACAGTGGCTACAGATAAACTGAGAGGAGCACAGGCCCCAGGAGGGGACCCGGCTGACCTCCACAAAAGTGCAGAAAATTATGCAAAAAGCCAGCACAAAAAGAAAAGCAGAAAATATCTTATCTGAAAGCAGCAGATGCATGCAAGACTCCAGCAGACTTCCAAATGAACCAGGAACCACAATTGAGACAAGAACAATTGATCACCAGCGACCATCATGGCAGGGAATCTCCCTTATATCAGTCAAGTCCGTGATCCCAGATTGCCATTCCTCACTGTAAGGTTCACTACTGTCTGCAACCACCAGAGGGAGCCTCTGCTCAGAAACCATCTCCAGCACATTCATAACAGCAATCTCAATACCACAAATATGTGGAAACATTTGCGGACCAAGCACGTTGTGGAGCTACAAAGACACACTGGAGACGTAGGCCAATCTACATCACCACCTACATCTTCAGCTCGTGTTGTAGCCTCTTCCTCCAGCTCACACACAGCTGGTTCGGCTTCTTCACAGGATCGCCCTGGAAGGACCTCTGGCACTGGTGTACAGAGACCCAGTGTAATTCCACCCACAGCACCACATTCCCAGTCATCCTCACACTCCCAGGCTACTCTACAGCCATCGGTAGCACAGGCATGGGAGAAAAGGCGGCCATACTCGGCAAACCATCCCCGAGCACAGGCTCTGAATGCTGGCATTGCAAAACTCCTGTCCCTTGTAATGCTGTCATTCAGTCTGGTGAAGACTGACACCTTCTGTAATTTCATGGCATTGGCAGTCCCACCATACAACGTGCCCAGCCGCTTTTATTTCAGCAGGCAAGCTGTCCCTGCCCTGCAAAAGCATGTGGAGGGAAAAATTAAACATGCACTACTAAACGCCATCAGTAGTAAGGTCCACCTGACCACCGATGCGTGGACCAGTAACCATGGACAGGGACGATACCTTTCCCTCACTGCCCATTGGGTCAATGTTGTGGAGCCGGGTACAGATCTTGAGAGTGGCGCTGTACGTGTTCTGCCAACTCCAACGATTGCAGGAATCCAGTCTGTACACATTGACTCCTCCTCCTACTCTAGTTCCTCAGAATCATCGCTGCAGGAGCCGTCACGGTCTACCTCCACATGGACCCGTGAACGCTTACCTGTTACGACTGATATGAGCACAACCATGGCCAAACGTCAACAGGCCATCCTGAAATTAATTTCTATAGGGAATCGAAGCCACACAGCACAGGAGCTCTGGAATGCCATCAAGCAGGAGAGCGACGTGTGGTTTGTGCCAGCGAATCTCCAGCCAGGCTTGGTAGTGTGCGACAATGGCCGAAATCTGGTGGCAGCTCTGGGCCTAGGCAACCTCACTCACATACCATGTCTGGCACATGTGCTCAACTTGGTCGTGCAGAGTTTTTTGAGGGACTATCCGGATCTTGATGCACTGCTGCACAAGATAGAGTGCGTTCACTTGCGGCGTTCCAGCATGGCCTGATCGCGCATTGCAGCTCTGCAACGCTGATTCCGCCTTCCGGAACATCGCATCATATGTGACCTACCCACGAGGTGGAATTCCACGTTACATATGTTGGAGCGGTTGTGTGAGCAGCAGGCAGTAGTAATGGAGTACCAGCTGCATCAGGCGCAAACAACTCGCAATTTGCGCCGTTCACACTTCACCACCACTGAGTGGGCCTCTATGAAGGACATCTGCCACGTTTTGCGTGCGTTCGATGATTCGACGTGGATGGCGAGTGCAGATGATGCACTAGTCAGCATGATTGTCCCCCTTATCTGCCTGCTTCAAAAAACACTGCAAGCACTAAGGGATGAGGTTTTGGAAGAGGTGGAGGATGAGGAGTCACAAATTCCATCACCTTCTGGACAGTCTGCGCAACGTGGTTCCTCACAAAGGCCTAGGCAGGGGACACTTTGTGAGGAGGATGAGGAGGAGTCAATGGAGGAGTAAGACATCGCACCAGAGGAGGGAGGTACACAATGCTCTAGTAGTCAGTATTTAGAGCGAGGGTGGGGTGATGCAGAGCAGGCAGAGCTGACGCCTCTTGCAGGGGACAGTGTTTCTTGGCCAGTTGTGAGTCTACAGCACATGATTGATTTCATGCTGCAGTGCCTGAGAAACGACCGCCACATCGCCCACATTTTCACCACGTCTGATTATTGGGTATACACCCTCCTAGACCCTCGCTACCGGGACAACTTACAAAGCCTCATAACACCCTTGAATTGGGAGCGTAAAATGCGGGAGTACCAAGACACACTGGTGCATTCCATCATGTTCTCCATTCCAGCCGAGAGCACTGCTGCTAGTGCTTTACAAAGCAGCTCTGTGCGTCGAGGCAGTGGAGGAAGCTCTGCACCAAGAGGGAGCAGAAGCAGCACCTCTGCACAGGTCAAGACCAGTATGGCCCAAATGTGGCAAAGTTTTGTGTCCCCGCCACAAATGTCTACACCATCACAAACGGCTCCAGTCAGCAGGAGGCAACGTTTCCGTCAGATGGTGACAGACTACATGTCTTGCCCTCTCAGTGTACTCCCAGACGGCTCTTCCCCCTTCAAGTTTTGGGTCTCTAAGCTGGATACATGGCCAGAGCTTAGCCAGTATGCATTGGAGGTGCTGGCTTGCCCTGCTGCTAGTGTATTATCGGAGCGCGTCTTTAGTGCCGCAGGTGTACTAACAGACCGTCGCATGCGATTATCCTCTGATAACATTGACCTGCTTATTTTTCTGAAAATGAACAAGGCATGGATCTCGCCTGAGTTTGCTTGTCCGGTTTCCGATTAAATAACTGGTTGGCAATAGTATCCATGTCACCTGTTCTGTTCATGTTTCTACCACCTGAACTGTACTCCCTGGGCTCCAACACTGCCAGTTGCTGCTCAGAAGTGTCGTCTGCACAGAGAAAAACACAAGTTCCTGTGTTAGTGGGGTTCAGTAACGCCAGCTGTTCCCCTGCTGTGTGTCTGGCAATAAGTCTCCTGCTCCCTCCACATGTACACAACATCAGATGTCTAACTTGCTCCACATAGGGATGAGCCTACACCCTGATTGATATGCACCAAACCAGAAAAACGGCAGCTTTCCAACCATTAAATGATGAATTGTAGTCCCAAATATGTACAAATATACACTTTAAATATAAGCGCATATATGCACATGGCGACTACAAATGCAACCAAAAAAGCCTACATAGGGTATAGGGTTTGAAATGAATGCATACAAGTACATTTCATAATCCATTATTGTTGCTTAAGTAACGGTATGTACACCTGTAATATCGTGCAGACAATGGATGTAGGACTAGTCGTCATCATCATTACTTATATATGTGACAGTAAAAAATACACTGATTGAGGACAACTCTTAGTTCACACACCCATATATGAAAGGTCCAGCATCTAATCCTGATAATAAGGCGCAATAATCATGCATAACCTATAAAAAGTGCATCTTGCATAGTGAAAATAGCAATGTATACCTGCAGGTGCAGGTGAAACAATGCCAACGGATAGAAAAGGTTTATGCTATCTAGGTATCAGAGTCCATAGCGACTGATTGCGAATGGCGATATAATACTGTACCTCAATAAAGGCTGCGGCACCCCTCACGCGCGTTTCGCTTGTAGCTTCTTCAAGAGGGGACGTGCGTGTATGGTTGCTCATAGGTGCATATTTATAGATTAAATCAGTCATGATGCCGGCTTTGTTTCGGCGCTACGCTTTTGCTGACGAACGCTGCGCAACATCACTGCAAGTCAGCGTCATATGACGCACAGCCGCTACCCTACCCAACGCATCAGAGCAGGAAGGCAGTCTGTGCAGCAAAACCGACGCGCAAGCATACATGCACTTCCCCTCTTCAACAAGCTACAAGCCAAACGCGCGTGAGTGGTGCCGTAGCCTTTATTGAGGTAGAGTATTATATCGCCATTCGTCATCAGTGGCTATGCACTCTGATACATGGATAGCATATAACTTATCTATCCGTTGGCGTTGTTTCACCTGCACTTGCAGGCATACATAGCAATTTTCACTATGCACGATGCACTTTTTCTAGGTTATGCTTGATCATTGATTATTGTGGCATATTATCAGGATTACATGCTGGACCTTTAATATATGGGGTGTGAATTAACAGTTTTCCTCAATGAGTGTATTTTTTACTGTCACATATAACTTCTAATGATGATGATGACTAGTCCTACATACATTGTCTGCACTAAATTACAGGTGTACATACCAATCCTTAGGCAGCATTAATGGATTATGAAATGTACTTGTATGCATTCATTTCAACCCCTATACCCTATGTTGTTTTTTTTTGGTTGCTTTTGTTGTCGCCATGTGCATATATGCGCTTATATTTTAAATGTCTTTATTTCAATATTTTTGAAGATAATTCATCATTTTATGTTAGTAAAGCTTACGTTTCTCTTGTTTGGAGTATATACATTTTGAAGTGCCACGTAACAAGGCAACTACTCTATATGGCATTTCTACACCCTCCTTGACCCTGGGCTCCAACACCGCCAGTTGCTGCTCAGAACTGCTGTATGCACAGAGAAAAACACTCGCTCCTGTGTTTTTGGGGTTCAGTAATGCCAGCTGTTCCGTGCTGTGTGTCCGGCAATAAGTCCTGCTAGCTCCAATTTCAAGTTACACCAGATTTGAAAGTTGCTCATACTAGGCCTCAGCATACACCCTCCTTGACCTTGGGCCCCAACACCGCCAGTTGTTGCTCAGAAGTGCTGTATGCACAGAGAAAAACACTCGCTCCTGTGTTTGTGGGGTTCAGTAATGCCAGCTGTTCCCCTGCTGTATGTCCGGCAATAAGTCCTGCTACCTCCAATTTCAAGTTACACCAGATTTGAAAGTTGCTCATACTAGGCCTCAGCCTACACCCTCCTTGACCCTGGGCTCCAACACCGCCAGTTGTTGCTAAGAAGTGCTGTATGCACAGAGAAAAACACTCGTTCCTGTGTTTGTGGGGTTCAGTAATGCCAGCTGTTCCCCTGCTGTGTGTCCGGCAATAAGTCCTGCTACCTCCAATTTCAAGTTACACCAGATAAGAAAGTTACTCATACTAGGCCTCAGCCTACACCCTCCTTGACCCTGGGCTTCAACATCGCCAGTTGTTGCTCAGAAGTGCTGTATGCACAGAGAAAAGCACTCGCTCCTGTGTTTGTGGGGTTCAGTAATGCCAGCTGTTCCCCTGCTGTGTGTCCGGCATTAAGTCCTGCTACCTCCAATTTCAAGTTACACCAGATTTGAAAGTTGCTCACATTACGCCTCAGCCTACACCCTGACTGAACCTGGGCTTCAACACCGCCAGTTGTTGCTTAGAAGTGCTGTATGCACAGAGAAAAAAACTCGCTCCTGTGTTTGTGGGGTTCAGTAATGCCAGCTGTTCCCCTGCTGTGTGTCCGGCAATAAGTCCTGCTACCTCCAATTTCAAGTTACACCAGATTTGAAAGTTGCTCAAATTTTGCCTCAGCCTACACCCTCTTTGACCCTGGGCTCCAGCATCGCCAGTTGCTTCTCGGAATTGCCGTCTGCACAGTCAACATATGCTCCTGTGTTATTGGGGTTCAGTAGTGTCAGCTGATCCCCAGCTGTGTAGCCGGCAATGTCTCCTGCTCTGTCCACACTCACACAAGTCCAGATTTTCAACTTACTCCAATTTGTCCTCTGCCTCCACTCTGATTCTACTCTCATCCCTGGGCTCCAACACTGCCAGTTGCTGCTCGGAAGTGCCGTCTGCACAGTCAACACTAGCTCCTGTGTTATTGGGGTTCAGTAATGTCAGCTGATCCCCAGCTGTGTAGCCCGCAATGTCTCCTGCTCTGTCCACAGTCACACAAGGACAGATTTTAAACTTGTTCCAATTAGGCCTCTGCCTCCACTCTGATTCTACTCTCATCCCTGGGCTCCAACACTGCCAGTTGCTGCTCGGAAGTGCCGTATGCACAGTCAACATATGCTCCTGTGTTATTGGGGTTCAGTTATGTCAGCTGATCCCCAGCTGTGTAGCTGGCAATGTCTCCTGCTCTGTCCACACTCACACAAGTCCAGATTTTCAACTTGCTCCAATTTGCTCTCTGCCTCCACTCTGTTTCTACTGTCATCCCTGGGCTCCAACACTGCCAGTTGCTGCTCGGAAGTGCCGTCTGCACTGTCAACATATGCTCCTGTGTTATTGGGGTTCAGTAATGTCAGCTGATCCCCAGCTGTGTAGCTGGCAATGTCTCCTGCTCTGTCCACACTCACACAAGTCCAGATTTTCAACTTGCTCCAATTTGTCCTCTGCCTCCACTCTGTTTCTACTCTCATCCCTGGGCTCCAACACTGCCAGTTGCTGCTCAGAAGTGCCGTCTGCACAGTCAACATATGCTCCTGTGTTATTGGGGTTCAGTAATGTCAGCTGATCCCCAGCTGTGTAGCTGGCAATGTTTCCTGCTCTGTCCACACTCACACAAGTCCAGATTTTCAACTTACTCCAATTTGTCCTCTGCCTCCACTCTGTTTCTACTCTCATCTCTGGGCTCCAACACTGCCAATTGCGGCTCGGAAGTGACGTTTGCACAGTCAACACTATCTCCTGTGTTATTGGGGTTCAGTAATGTCAGCTGATCCCCAGCTGTGTAGCTGGCAATGTCTCCTGCTCTGTCCACACTCACACAAGTCCAGATTTTCAACTTGCTCCAATTTGCTCTCTGCCTCCACTCTGTTTCTACTGTCATCCCTGGGCTCCAACACTGCCAGTTGCTGCTCGGAAGTGCCGTCTGCACAGTCATCATATGCTCCTGTGTTATTGGGGTTCAGTAATGTCAGCTGATCCCCAGCTGTGTAGCTGGCAATGTCTCCTGCTCTGTCCACACTCACACAAGTCCAGATTTTCAACTTGCTCCAATTTGTCCTCTGCCTCCACTCTATTTCTACTCTCATCCCTGGGCTCCAACACTGCCAGTTGCTGCTCAGAAGTGCCGTCTGCACAGTCAACATATGCTCCTGTGTTATTGGGGTTCAGTAATGTCAGCTGATCCC